>CM052712.1:52648482-52706139 GCA_028551405.1 Uromys caudimaculatus
GCTGACCAGAATGAGAGGAGGGGAGGGGGAAGGCGGGAGTGTCTGGGCTAGTCTGGGCTGAGAGGAGGGGAGGGGGAAAGCGGGAGTGTCTGGGCTTATCCTGACTTGCCTGCATCTTTATTTTAACTCTTTAGGACCACCAACCAAAGAATACACATCTATGGACCCATGGTTCGGACCACATATGTGGCAGAGGATGACCTCGATGGCCATCAGGGAGAGAGGAGAGGCCCTTGGTGACCTGAGGGTGTTAGAGGCCCCAGTAAAGGGGACTGTCAAGGTGGGAATATGGGGATGGATGGGCGGGTGGGTGGGAGGTGGAATTCCCTCATAGAGATGGGAATGGGGAGGAGATAGGGGGTTTCCAAAGAGGAGACCCAGAAAAGGGGAAACAATGGAAGTGTAAATAAAGTATCAAAAATAAAAATAAAAATAAATAAAAAAAATAAAAACAAAACAACAACAAAAAAACCACATTTGTCATTACCAAAAGAGACATCTTTAGGTAAAAATAATAAAAACTCCATGCTGCATAGATAATGCAGATAGTTCTAATGTATCTGGTCAATGGGCAAAAAGCAAGCACTTAAGGTCTTCAGCTCCAATCTTTGTTCATTTCTTATTGCTGGAATTTAATATTCATTTCTTCTTGTTGGATGACCAAACCGGATGATGGTAGAGATGGAAAGCTGGCATTTACTCAGCCCTGCCCTGCTCAGCCGATCCACCAGCTGAGAATTCGTCTGCAGTTTTTCTATCTACAGAATTGACCATTGAATGGAGTCCTATAATCTGTCTCTTTTTTTCTGTTTTTGTTCAAGACAGGGGTCCTGTCCCAGAACCCACTCTGTAGACCAGCTCGGATATCTGCCTGCCCCTACCTCCTGAGTGCTAGGATTAAAGGTGTGTGCCACCACAGCCCAGCAATGCAATCTCTTCTTGTAAGCAGCTTTTCTCTTCATTTGTTTGAGTTGTTATAATACGTGTTAGTCCTCAATACGATGGATTATTTATCCATTCACCTCCTGAAGAATACCTTGATTTCTTCCAAGTTTTAACAACTATGACTGAAGTTGTTATAAATACCCATGCCTGGGTTTTGTATGGTATGTTTTCATTTTGTTCAGGTAGATACAAGAAATATAAGTCCTGGGTCACATGGCAAAAACACATTTAGCTTGGTAGGAAACGGCCAAACTATCCTCCAGAGAAACCACTTGTCATCTGTAGAGCTCTTCTGGCTAGGAGTTTGGTCAGACATGTTTTATGCATATTTCAAAATCTTTGTTTTCTTGTTTGGCTTTAAAGTTCTTTGTTTTCTGTATCGGTCTTTTGTTAGGCTTGTCTTTTGCACATGTGTGCATGACATCTCTCAGGACTCTGTTCTCTCCAGCCACAATGTAGTATTGAAATTGAACTAAGAATGTCAATGTTGGCAGCAAGTACCTTCACTCCCTGAGCCATGTTCTGGCCCTGCCTTTAATTTTAATGAAGTTCCATGTATCTATGTTCTTTGATACTGTACTTAAAAAGAAATCACCAAACCCAAGATCATTTAAGACTTTCTTCTATATTGGTGTCTTAGTTAAGTTTTTACTAATGTGAAGAGACTCCATAACCAAGGCAACTCTTATAAAGGCAAACATTTCATTGGAGCTGGCTAGCATTTCAGAGGTTTAGTCACATGGCATCATGCAGACAGGCTTGGAGCTGGAGGAGCCAAGAGCTCTATATCTTGATCCAAAGACAGCCAGGAGATGGCTCCCTTCCACACTGGGTGGAGTTTGAGCACTAGGAGATCTCAAAGACCACCTACACAGTGATGCATTTCCTCCAACAAGGCCACATCTACTCCAACAAAGTCACCTCTTGAGTGCCACTTCCCGTGGGCCAACCATATGCAAACCACCACAACTGTCTTATTTACAATTTAGCATCTTTTATTTGATTTGCAGATGATTTCAAGAAATTTTTGTGAGAGACTTGTTTCCAGTTTCCTTGCATGTGGACATCAGTAGTTCCAGCACCGTGTGTTGGAAAGACAATCCTGCTGCTACACTGCGCTACTCTTGCTCTTTGTCTAAGATCAGTTGACCAAATCTTTTTGGATCTTTCCTGGGATGTGTTATGACCTTCCAATGTGTTTGTCTCTTCTATCATCCTTACCACACAGTCTTAAACACGCTAATTTTTTTTTTTTTTTTTTTTTTTTTACATTTACTTTGTGTACCTGCAGTGGGGAATGTGTGCAGGACTTACATGTGGAGTTCAGAGGGCAACTTGCAGAAGTTAGCTCTCTCTTTCTACCATATGGGACCTGGGATCAAAGCTGGAAGAAAATGTGTTTATCTATCTTGTTGGTCCATTGAAAATACTTGAAAAAAATCTTTCTTCTTCTTCTTCTTCTTCTTCTTCTTCTTCTTCTTCTTCTTCTTCTTCTTCTTCTTCTTCTTCTTCTTCTTCTTCTTCTTCTTCTTCTTCATCGCACATGCATAGTGGCCAGAGAAGATTTTGTGGAGATGGTTCTGTCTTTCTATTCCAGGGATCAAACTGAAGTTGTCAGGCTTGCACACTGAGAGTTTTACCTTTGGAGGCAGCTCACCTGCCCTGCCACATTCCCTTGATGGTGTAGTTTTATAGTAGGTCTTTAAGTCAGACAGTCTCAGTGCTCCTCCTCCTTTAATAATGGAGTGGTTATTTGTAGCTGTATCCATTTGAAGACTTAAACTGATCCCAGCGGCAGCGTGTTCCTATTCTGCACCATCTGCTTCTCCCTATAGACTTCAGAATCCACTTGTTAGTAAACTGATTAGGCTCTCATAATTCCACTAAAGCTACAGACCAACTTGAGGGAAAACTGGCATCTTACAATTCTGAATCTTCCAGTTCACGAACATGGGCTGTCTCTCCTTTTTTAGTTCTTTCACATTGTTTTCGGTACATTTACTTGTATGTGCTGGCACACATGTGCCATTGTGTCAGAGGACAACTTGTGGTAGTTGCTTCTCTCCTTCCATATTATGCTGGCATTGTGCTGTTTCCTGGGGATTAAGTCATCAAACTTGGCAGCAAGGACCCTTACCCACTGAGCCACCTTGCAGCCCTTTGAACTTAATATGTCTTCAGTTCTGTACTGTTCTTCACACTGACCATGTGCATACATTGCTAGGCTCATAGCTGAGTTATATTTCGGGAGGCACTCATACAAACGGCATGTTCTTTGATTTCAGATCTGCTCATTACTGATATGGAGGGGCATGGCTAATCTCTGTGTACTGAGGTTGTGTCCTGGAGGCGTGGTAGAATTAGCTCTCCCTCTCCCCACATCCCTCTCTCTCTTCTACTGATTTCCTACATACTCAGTCACATCATCTGCAGTTTTTCCACCTCCCTCCTCAATCAGGATGCTTCTTTTTTCTCCTTATTGCATTAACTAGAACTTTCACCAGAATTGAGAAAGAGTCACAAGAGGGGACATCCCTGCCTTGTTCCTGATGGGACCACTTTGAAGAGTCTTAGCATTAAGTACAACATCAGCCATAGGCTATTTGGAGATACTGCTTACAATTTCTATTGTATGGGGCCTTGTTGTCTTGCTTTTGCTTGTTGGGTTTTGTTTTTTGAGAATTTTACGTATGTTAAATTTTGTCAAATGCTTTGTTATTATAGCTATTGATGTAACCATGTAGGGGTTTTTGTTTGTTTTGTTTTCCGTTAGCCTGTTACTATTGTGACAGGGCAAGACAGTGCAGAAGTTTCTCCATCTTGTATTCTTGCTGGGGCCATTTTAGGCTTGACTACAATTTTATCTCATTGATGAGAATCCCTGAGGAAAATTACCCAACTCTATTCTAGGAACCCGAGGTCATGATGCCCAGCTAGCGTATCTTAGCTACTGTTAAACTGACTGCTTGTGCAGAATCCCATTCCCCTCCCTCCATCTAACTGCTTATGCTTAGCTTAGCTTCCGCTAAACATCTTGTTTACCAGGCTCAAGTTCTAGAGGCGGGTTCTTTCCTTTCCTTTTTCCTTTCCTTTTCCTTTTCCTTTCCTTTCCTTTCCTTAAGTAATCCTCCCTGACAACACTAGCTAAAATTGTCTTAATGATTCTGAAAGAAAACGACTTTTCATACCTCATCTCCGTTAGGGAAAAATCAAAAATAAAACCCTGCAAGAAAAAGTGAGGAATGATAGTTTCTCCAAGCCTTTTACATGTGGACTTTGTAGAAGCCGTTTGGCTCATGAGCCAGTTCCCGCCTCCTACTTGCCAACCTCTGAGTCCAGCTTTTTTCCTGGAATTCCTTTACATCCTCTCCTCTGCCAGCGCTTTCGGGTCACAAAGCTCAAGACCCTTTCTGTCCACAGAGCCCACCTCCCTCGCAGCCTCACCCAATCAGAGTTCAGGCAGGAAGTTGACATAACCTCGTAGCGTTCAACTTCCCGGGGCTTAGCGCCACCCCATCACGTGACTCTAGCCTCCCTGCCCCTCTCTCTCAAAGGAGGGCTCCAAGGGAGCCCCGCCCCACGCTCACTGATTGGTCGCTGTTTGCACGGTCTCCTGGGTGACGAGAACGCGGTAGCCGGGCGGGGGAGTTCTGTTGCGCCTGCGCACTTACAAGATCGAGGTTGCCGCTGGAGCCTTGAAATGAAGGTAAATAACTTACAAATGCCAGCGGGTTGAGAAGACGCGGCCGCCTCTGTATTTCCTCAGTTCTCGGAGCGCGACTCTGAGGAGTTTGTGTCCCCGTCCCTCCGCGGAAGTGCTGAGGAGTTGGGGAATGCGCCCCGGGAGCGGGCGGGAGGGAACGGGGTTTTAGGGATGCAGGGAAAGGAAGCTCTAGAGAGCGGGCCTGGAGAGGCAGGCCTGTACCCTCTAGAATCTGGTAGAAGCCTGATCAGAGGATGCCCGAACTTCTCAGCGCCAGGAACCACAGCCTGGTCGCTGTGGAAGTGACCCGATATCACGAGCTGCCTCATTTCTTGTGGCTTAATCCTGGTCAAACCAAGCCACCGGCCCAGAGCCCTAGGGAGAATAAAAAGTCTCTAGAACAGTAATCAAGAGTTACCTGGCCTGTGACCTGTCCCGTGTGCAGAGCCCTGGTCGCTAGAACACATGATGGAGAAATCTGCACACTTGTTTGCGTCCTCCACTACACGCAGGTTTTCTGACTGGGTTTGTTGTGAATTCCACAGGGGCAGCTGCTTCACTCCTGTGATTTACCTAAGAGATAGATAACCTACCCCGCCCTGCTCTGGCAAAGAAATGGAAACCCCGATTTTAAAATGGTTTTAGCTTTCCTAAAGCTCCACTGTGGCTCTTGTGGGTCCATTGGAATTGGCAGATAATTTTGCATGATTCACTTCAGAAGGGTGATTCACTTTCCAGCGTGGTGTGTCAGAAAGGAGTAAATACTATTTTCTTTACAGTTGAGACTCCTGTGCTTGAGAGTTGCGGTGACTTGCAACAAGCAAACCTTTTTGGTTTTCTGGTTGGAAAGCTGTAACTTTTAACTTTGAGTTGTACCTAGAACAGCTGTAACTCAGTGGAAGAAAACTAACCTGTAAGATCACAGCCCAAGACAGATCTGCCACGAAAGGAATAAAGTCAGGTTTAAGGAAGATGTACCCCCACAGCTGCAGAAGATGCTCTTGGATATGTGTCCATGCCCGACAAAGCCTGTGTGTGCTTGGGATCATAGCGCACCTCTACTTTAAGCTGTGATTCCAGGACACTGGCTTTCAGGAGGTAGGCACAAAATATGTTCAGATAGCATTGGAGGAGTTGTGTTGCCACTCAGATCCAGGTCTTCAGCCACAGTATCTAAGCTTCATCTACCTAGATAAGGGTGTGCTTGATTAATCTACAGTATTTAAATTTCATTTTCATCTAGGGTCATGTTCCTAGGTATTCTAGATTGTAGAAGTGTGATAAGAGAATAATATAAGTCAATGAAATTTCAAATGTTTAACTTATAGCAACAATAAAATTGTTAAAGAAACAGATAAAATTGTGATAATACATTTTGTTTTGCCGAGTATCTCCAAAATTTATATCAGCATACAACAGAAAAATTATCAATGAAGCCAGCATTCATTGGTATCGTGAATCAGCCCACACCTTTAATCCCAGCACTCTGAAGCTCGAGGCAGGTGGATCCCTGTGAGTCTGAGCTTAGCCCTGTCTACATAGTGAGTTCCAGGACAGCCAGGCCTATACCAAAGAGTCCCTATCTCAAAAACAAACAAACAAATTATCCATGATATCGTTTGTGTTTCTCATAGTCTTTGAAATCTGACATATATTTTCTAGTTACAACAAATGCAAATATAAGGACCTTAGTAGAGCCAATCAATGTCAAGTTTTCCCAAGTGGTATAGTAGATTGCCCAGCAAATATGCATGTAAATATGTGACAAAGAAAATAGGTTTAAGTAGTGAGTAAAAGAAGGTCATTTTAAAGGGACTGTAAGCATCACAGGTCTATCCAAGCTTTTTAAATAATAATTTTGTTCAACTTAATCCCCCAAATCTGTGTCACACTTAATAAAGTCATGGTTAAATTCTTTCAGCATGCATAAAGTTAATCATTGAAGACATTTAAGAGCATACACCTTTAATACCAGCACCCAGAAGACGAAGGCAGGGGGATCTTTATGAGTTTGAGGCCAGCCTGCTCTACATAGCAAGTCCTAGCCAAAGCTACATATTGAGACCCTGTCTCAAACCAGTCAAACAAAAGAACAAAAAATAGTTCTGATGATCTCTCTTTTACCTTGAAGTCTGTTCTAGTTTCATTTTTTTGCTGTCATAAAGTTACCTGACAAAAACAACTTAGGGGAGCAGGTTTATTTCGGTTTACAGTTCCAGGTTATAGTCCATCAAGCAAGGAGGCACGATGGCAGGCTCTCACTTAAAGCAGCTAGTCACATCACACCCTCAGTCAAACATACAGAGAAATAAGTGCACGAATTCCTGGTTGCTTGTTCTCAGATCATTTCTCTTATATAATTCAGGACCCACTGTCTAGGCAATGGTGCCTCCCACAGTAGGTCTTCCCACATCAAGTAACTTAAGACAGGCCAACCCAGTGTAGAAAGCCCCTCATGGAGCTTCTCTTCCCAGATGATCCCAGGTTGTGTCAACAATTAAAGCTAGCCATCACAACGTTCATTGTGCTGCACCAACTACTTACGTTTGACTGATGTTGATTTTGTTTTGTTCAGTTATCATTAATTTGTGTGTTTGTTTTGGAACAGGGTCTCACTCTGTGTCCCTGGCTGGCCTGTAACTCACTGTGTAAACCAGGCTGCCCTCAACTCACAGAGATCCCTCTGTCTGCCAAGTGCAGGAACTAAAGGTGTAAGCCACCATGCCTGACTCACACTGTTGCTTATTTATTTATTTATTTTTGAATAAACATCATCACTCATTCTGCATCTTGCATATCTGCATGATTAAACTTTGACATATTTTCTGACCAACACATAATTTTTTTAAAAATGTAAAATTTATGTTTGTTTATTTATTTTTTAGCGCGTTTTCTCTCTGCTAGAAAAGGCTTGGCTTGGCGCTCCAATACAATTTGCCTGGCAGAAATCATCAGGAAACTACCTTGCAGTAACAGGGTAAGAAAGGAGTGACTGTTTGCAATAGTGTGTGTGTGTGTGTGTGTGTGTGCGTCCACACCTATCCTGTGCCCATACTGTCTCTTTAGTGTAAATTCTTGTGTGATCGATCTGTAGTAGAAAGAAATATTCACTCCCATTAATATCACAGTTTAAAGAGCCTTCTCCTTGGTCATAACTTTTTAAAAATACAAATTATAAAACTACCATGAGAGAACACTGACATCAACTTAGATAGAGCCTAATTTTAAAATGCATAAATATATAAGAGAAATATTAAAATAACTTTTTTATTCTACTTGCTTTCAGAGCTGATTATATTGTTAAAATCTTTGACCGCCATGGACAAAAAAGAAGTGAAATTAGCTTGCCTGGGTGAGTACAGGGTTGAATTGAAAACTTCAAGTTTGTTGCCTAAAATATTTTTTAAAAAAAATTACTGTCTTAAAATTAAACCAGATTGAGGCTGGGGCTCTCCAGAGGATCAGGTTCAGTTCTTAGCATGCATGTGGCAGTTCACAGCCGTCTGTAACTGCAACTTACAGCTGTCTATAACTCCGAGATCTGACATCCTCACCCAGATATACATGCAGGCAAGACACCAATGTACATAAAATAAAAATTAAACCAAATTAACAGCCCCATCTCTCTTTTCTTTTTTTGTTTTGTTTTTGTTTGTTTGTTTGTTTGTTTGTTTTTTGTTTTCTCTAACTATAAAGAGGATTACTCTCCAGGCCAAAGTTGTTAAAGCATGTGTGTGGCACTTGAGTTAAACTTTATATCTATGTACATAAATATTCCCAGGGAAGCTTTCTGTCAGTATGATAAGTGAAAGGTTTCTCTGGGGCTGGGGAGATGGCTCAGTGGTTAAAGCACTTGCCACACAAACATGAAGACCAGAGTTCAGATCCCGAGAACACATAAATGCCAGGGCAAGGAGAGAATGGTGACTCACCTGAAGCCTGTGTACACACACACACACACACATACACACACACCTACACATGAAAATGAGAAAAAAATTACAAAATAAAGATTTTCCCATTAGGAATACCCAACCTGTATCTACTTTGGTCTTTCCTCTCCAGTACATCATTGGAGAAAAGTTACTTAGACAACGAAGATGTCTTTAGCTTTCCGGGAAATCATTGTAAATTCAGTGTAGATTAGGCACTCAGCAGGTACTAACTGGAGACTCCCTGGCCTCGGTGGACTGGTGCTGCTCTGCTTTTCACTGACTAGCTGCTTCCCATGGTTTCCTTTATCTGTTGTCCACCTTTCCAAGTAGAGTTGTTTACTTGCCCAGCTTCTCCTGCCTGCCTGCCTCATCCTTCTGAAGCTAGCTAGTGCTTCTCTGTCTCCCACACTCCCCAGTGTTGCTTCTGGTTTCCGTATGTTGGGAAATGGGATCAAAATAGTTACTTAGTGACTATGCCTAGAGGAAGGCACCCACTAAAGAGCTGCTTTGAGTGCATCATGTCAACTTCATTGCTTTTCTCAGTGACCCCTGCTTTGCTTGCATAAGGACCTCATCTGAACTCTGCAGCTGGATTCATCCTAGTTGAATCTGACCAGAGAGGATCTCTAGACAAATAAAATGCTATTTGTCAGTCTTAAGTTGGCAAATGATAATTTTGTCAACAATTTGAAAGTTTTGCATTTCTCTGCTCCCCCAAATATCTAAGACTGTTAAAGGAAATTAAAGTTCCCAAACATATCTTAAGCATTTGAAAAATAAGGTAATTGCCAACCTAAATGTAAATCAAAGTATGTTTTAGCCACTACCCAAGAGCAAAGAGTGTCCAAATGAAAAACAGCATTGTATAAATGAAAAAGTCTAGTTTTTGAGAATTGGAGAAATTATAAAGTTAAAAAATTATATCTATGCATTATATATTTTATACATATATATTATTTTGTTTTGTTTTTGATGGCTTGCTTTGAACTCAGTATGTAGCTGTGGATGACCTTGAACTCTCTTGATCTTGCTCACTTGTTCCACCAAATGCTGGGTACCCAACTGTCTTAGTTAGGGTAACTTTTGCTCTGATAAAGCACCGTGACCAAGGGGGGAGGAAAGGGTTTATTTGACTTACATTTCCACATCGCTGTTGATCATCGAAGAAAGTCAGGCTGGGAACTCAGAAAGGGAAGGAACGTGGAGGCGGGAGGTGCCGCAGAGGTCACGGAGGTGCGCTGCTTACTGGATTGCTCCCTATGGTTTTCTTGTAGGACTCAGGATCATGAGCCCAGAGGTTGCCCCACCCACAATGGGCTGGCTGGACCCTACCCCATCAGTCACTAGTTAAGAAAGTGTTCTATGGGCTGGCCCATAGCCCAACCTTATAAAGACATTTTCTCAGTTGAGGATCTAGCCTCTCTGATGACTATGGTTTATGTCAAGTTGATATAAAACTAGCCTGCATAGCTGGCCCTTGACACACAAACACAGCACTGTTAAGCCAAACCTTTCCCTCCTTGTTTATCCCTAAGATCACACATTAATAAAGACAACACAATATAAAGCATCTAACATACTTAAAAAGTCCCACGGCCTTTAAAAATTCAAACACTTAAAAATTCTGTCTCTTTAAAATGTCCAGTCTTTTTTAAAACCCAAAGTCTTATAAAAACTAATGTCTCTCAACTGTGGGTTCCTATAAAATCAAAAAATAAGTTACTGTTTACGTCAGGAGGGAAGAACCAGGGCACAGACAAAGTCAAATAAAAGGAAAACCAAGCTCCAACTGTAAATAACTCAGTGACCAGTGTCTGGGATCCATTTATGATCTGCTGGGTTCCTCCAAAGGCCTTGGACCACTTCTCTGGCCACCTCCCTCTGCAGCACACACAGCTTGTCATTTAAGCTCAGCCAGGGTCCACTCCACTGCTTCTGCTTTTCTTGGTGGTCATCCAATGGTACTGGCATCTCCAAAATGCTGGGGTCTCTGCTGTAACTGGGCTGTATTTTCACCAATAGCCTTTCTGGGCTCTCTTTATGGTACCAAGCCTCAGCTTCTCATAACGCCTTCAATCCTGGGCCTTCAGCTGCTATTGAGGCTGCAACTTAACCAAAGGCCTCTACTGACTTCTCACAGTGCCGAGCCTTAGCTGCTCTCCATGACCCCTTCATGCCTTCAAAATCAGTACCGACTGGGTGACTCTTACATTGATTGCCAAGTTCTGCTACCAACAAGAGGTACAACCTTAGCTGCCTCTGGAACACAGCTTCTGTGTGCTGAGGAATCACTTCCAGAAGATTTTACCTCAATGATGCTGGTCCCTTCTAAATCACTACCAATTTCTCAGCTTCAGCTAATCAGCATCAATTATCCCAGCAAAGCAAAGAGTTCACTTTGGTGGTTCTGGTATTTTGATAGTCGCAGCTGACTCAAGCCTCAGCTGAGCTTGACTCAGAATGTGCGTTGGCCCAAATAAAGTTCTTGACTCTCAAACTTCCCTCTGGAGCTGCAGAATCCAGGCCTCCATCCACTGTATTTCTTTTAAAATTCTCATGCTCCACACTCCCACAGAACACCTCACCAAGCTTTGAACACTCAATGGCTTTTCTAGACCAAAGTTCCAAAGTCCTTCCACAGTCCTCCCCAGAACAGCATAGTTATGTCTGTCACAACAGAACCTCACTGTTCTGCTACCGACTTCCATCTTACCAGGGTCTCTATTGCTGTGATAAAGCAGCACGACAAAAGAGCATGTTGGGGAGGAGAGGATCTATTTGGCTTAGGCTTCTACATCACCGTCCTCCATAGAAGGACGTCATAGATCTGTGGGCGCTTGTTTCTTCTGTCTGACTTTTGAGAAGTGGATAGTGATGGTATTCTCTTTTCTAAAAGCAACTGTGTTGCCATGGACTGGGATAAAGATGGCGATATCCTGGCAGTGATTGCTGAGAAGTCTAGTTGCATTTATCTGTGGGACGCCAACACAAATAAAACCAGCCAGCTGGACAATGGCATGCGGTAAGGACACCCTTGGTGATATTTAAGTGGTGATCTTAGCATTTCTGTCATTTTATATCATTTTTATTAATGTCAGTAATTGTACTTTTATTGGGATATAACATGGTATTTTAACAGATGCATGCATTGTGTACTGGTCAGATCAGTGTAATTAGCATTTCCCAACTTTGTAGTTATTTTTCAATTTTTCACTGAGCAATGTTACTGTTTGTCGTCTTCCAATTATTTTTGAGGTATGCACTGAGAAATGTGACTGTTTGTCTTCTTAATGCTGAGAGTGTTTACTGCTTTGATTTTGGAGACAACATGATGAGTCCCTTTTTTTTTTTTTAAGTTGTCTTTTTGGTGTTTTGTTTCATTTTGAGACAGGATCTCATGATATAGCCCTGGCTGTCCTAGAACTCACAGAGATCTGCCTGCCTCTGCCTCCTAAGGGCTGGGATTAAAGGCATTTGTGTGCCACCATGCCTGGCATGCCATGAGTTCTTGTTGTTGTTGTTGTTGTCGTCACTTTGTTTGGTTTGGTTTTGAGTTTTTTGAAGCAAGATCGCATATAGTCCAAGCTGACCTGGAGCTCACTGTGTAGCTAAGGATGACTTTGAACTCTGATTCTCTTGTCCCTGCCTCCTAAGTGCTGGGATTACAAACCTATACCACCATGCCTGAATTAGTTTTCTTATGAAAGAAAAACCCCATTCCTTTTATGGTTAATATGGTGTAATTCTCCAGTTAATTAGAATAAAGATGCTATGGCCACTCGTGGTGGCACACACCTTTGATCCCCCAGAAGCAGACAGATCTCTAAATTCGAAGCCAGCCTAGTCTATGTAGCAAGTTGCAGGACAGACAGGACTACGTAGGGAGACCCTGTCTCAAAACGAAAGAATAAAGATATTATGATTATGAAATAGCTTCTTTTTATTAATTAATTAACTTATTTATTAATTTATTTATTTACTTTACAACCCAATTGCAGCTTTCCCCACCTCCTTCTAGTCCCCCCCCCACCTCACTTCTCCCACCCCACCTTTCTCCTCTGAGAAGGGGAGGCCTCCCATGAATGTCAACCTGCCTTGGCATATCAAGTTGCTGTAGGCCTAGGTGCCTCTTCTTTTATTGTGGCTAGACAAGGCAGCGCAGTTAGAGGAAATGGATCCAAAGGGAGGCCAGAGAGTCAGAAATAGCCCCTGCTCCTTCTGTTGGGGTCCCACATGAAGATCAAGCTGTACATCTGTTACACATGCTCAGGGGGCCTATGTCCATCCTTGTCCAACCATCTGGTTGGTGGTCCAGTTTCAATGAGCCCCTATGGGCCTAGGTTAGTTGAGTCTGTAAATTTTCTTGTGGTGTCTTTGTCCTGTCTCTTTCAATCTTTCCTCGCCGTCTTCCAGAAAATCCCTTGAGCTCCACCTAATGTTTGACTGTGGGTCTCTACATCTGTTTCTGTTAGCTGCTGGGTGAAGCCTCTCAGATGACAGTTATGCTAGGCTCCGGTCCGCAGTTACAGCAGAATATCATTCATAGTGTCAGGGGTAGGCTCTCTCTCATGGCATGAGTCTCAAGTTGGGCCAGTCATTGGTTGGTCATTCCCTCAGTTTCTGTTCCATGTTTACCCCTGCACATCCTATAGGCAGGACAAATTGTGAATCAACAGTTTTTATGGCTGGGCTGGTGTCCCCATCCCTCCCCTGGAAGTCTTACCTAGTTATAGGAGTTGGCTATTTCAGGTTCCATATCACCTATGGCTAGGAGTCTTAGCTAGGGTCACCTTCATAGATTCCTGGGAGTCTCCATTGTCCTCGGTTTCTAGCTCATCCCTGAGATGCCTCCCGCCTCCCACGGATTCCAGTTCCCTTCCCCAGTCTTCTCTCTCTCCATCCTCACTACACTTCTTTGGGTCTGTTGATTGTAGCATGATTGTCCTGTACTTCATGACTAATATCCACTTATGAGTGAGTACACACCATGTTTGTCTTTCTGAGTCTGGGTTAGCTCACTCAGGATGATCTTTCTTAGTTCCACCCATTTACCTGCAAATTTTATGATGTCCTTGTTTTTAATAGCTGAATAATATTCTGTTGTGTACATGTGTCACACTTTCTTCGTCTCTTCTTTGGTTGAAGGACATCTAGACTGTTTCTAGTTCCTGGCTATTATGAATAAAGCTACTATGAGCATAGTTGAGCAAGTGTCCTTGTGGGATGGTAGACCATCTTTTGGGTATATGCCCAGGAGCGATATAGCTGAGTCTTGAAGTAGAACTTTTCTCATTTTCTGAGAAACTACCAAATTGATTTCCAACATGGCTATACAAGTTTGCACTCAAATCAGCAATGGAGGAGTGTTCACCTTGCTCCATATCCTCACCAGCAGGAGCTATCACCTGAGTTTTTGATCTTAGACATTCTGTTGGGTGTAAGATGGAATCTCAGGGTTGTTTTGATTTGCATTTCCCTGATGACTAAGGATGTTGAACATTTCTTTAAGTGCTTCCTGGCCATTAAAGAGTCCTTGTTGAGAATTCTGTTTAACTCTGTACCCCATTTTTAATTTAGGTTATTTTGTTTTTGAGGTCTAATTTCTTGAGTTCTTTATATTTTGGATATCAGCCTTCTGTCAGATGTAGAGTTGGTGAAGATCTTTTCCCATGCTGTAGGCTGCCATTTTGTCCTATTGACAGTATCCTTTGTCTTACAGAAGCTTTTCAGTTTCATTAAGTCCCATTTATTAATTGTTGATCTTAGTGCCTGAGCTGTTGGTGTTCCGTTCAAGAAATTGTCTCTTGTGCCAATACATTCAAAGCTATTCCCCACTTTCTCTTCTATCAAATTTAGTGTATTGGTTTTATGTTGAGGTCTTTGATCTACTTGGACACGAGATTTGTGCAGGGTGATAGATATGGATCTATTTGCATTCTCCATGCAGATCCAGTTAAATCAGCATCATTTGTTGAAGATACTTTCTCATTTCTATTGTATGATTTTGGCTTCTTTGTCAAAAATCTAGTGTCCATGTGTGTGTGGATTTACTTCTGGTTCTTTGATTTGATTCCATTGATCAACCTATCTGCCTTTATGCCAATACCATGAGGTTTTAATCGCTATTGCTCTGTTGTACAGCTCAAAATCGGGGATGGTGATATCTCCAAAACTTCTTTTATTGTACAGGATTGTTTTAGCTATCTTGGGTTTTTTGATTTTCCATATGAAGTTGAGAATTGCTCTTTCAAGGTCCGTGAAGAATTGTGTTGGAATTTTTATTGGAATTGCATTGAATCTGTAGATTGCTTTTGGTGAGATGACCATTTTTACTATGTTAATCCTACCGATCCATGAGCAGGGGAGATCTTTCCATCTTCTGATATCTTTCTCAATTTCTTTCCTCAGAGACTTGAAGTTTTTATCATACAGATCTTACTTGTTTGGTCAGAGTTATAGCAAGATATTTTATTTTATTTGTGGCTATTATAAAGGTATTATTTCCCTAATTTCTTTCCCAGTCTGTTCATTATTTGTATAAAAAGCACTACTGATTTTTCTTTTTAGTCAATTTTGTATCCAGCCACTTTGCTGAAGGTATTTATCAGCTGTAGGAGTTCTCTGGTAGAAGTTTTGGAGTTACTTATGTGTACTACCATATCACCTGCGAATAGTGATACTTTGACTTCTTCCTTTTTAATTGGTATCTCCTTGATTTCCTTTAGTTGTCTTATTGCTCTAGCTAGAATTTCAAGTTATTGAATAGATACAGAGAAAGTGGACATCCTTGTCTTGTTCTTGTTTTTAGTGGAATTGCTTTAAGTTTCTCTCCATTTTACTTGATGTTGACTATCAGTTTGCTGTACATTGCCTTTATTGTGTTTAGGTACACAGACCCCAGGTACATACCTTTAAACACAACAAAATCAACTCTGATCTCTCCAACACTTTTATCATGAAGGGGTGTTGGATTTTGTTGAAGAGTTTTTCAATATCTAATGAGATGATCATGTGGGGGGTTTTTTCTTTCAGTTTGTTTATATGTTGGGTTACATTGATGGATTTTCATATGTTGAACCATCCCTGCATCACTGGGATGAAGCATACTTGATGATGGTGGATGATATTTTTGATATATTATTGGATTTGATTTGCAAATATTAGATGAGTATTTTTGCATCAATGTTCATAAGGAAAATTGATCTGAAATTCTTTCTTTGTTGAGTCTGTGTTGTTTAGGTATCAAGGTGACTGTGGCCTCATAGAATGAGTTCTGCAATGTTTCTTCTGTTTCTATTTTGTAGAATAACTTGAGGAGTATTTGTATTAGCTCTTCTTGGAAAGTTTGGTAGAATTATGCTCATCTGGTCCTGGGCTTGAAGACTTTTAATAACTTTCTATTTCCTTAAGGGTTATAGATCTTCTTAAATTGTTTGCCTAATCTTGATTTAACTTTGGTAGGTGGTATCAAGCAAACCATCTATTTCATTTAGGTTTTCCAATTTTGTGGAGTACAGGTTGTTGAAGTAAGACCTAATGATTCTTTGGATTTCCTCAGTGTCTGTTGTTATGTACCCTTTTCAATTCTGATTTGGTTAATTTGGATATTCTCTCTACCTTTTAGTTAGTTTTGCTAAGAGTTTGTCTATCTTGTTGATTTTTCTCAAAGAAACAACTCTGGGTTTCACTGACTCTTTGTGTTGTTCTCTTCATTTCTAATTTATTGATTTCAGCCCTGAGTTTTGATTATTTCCTGCCATCTAGTCCTCTTGGGCATGTTTGCTTCTTTTTGTTCTAGAGCTTTCAGGTGTGCTAAGTTGTTATTATGACATCTCTCCAGTTCCTTTATGAAGGCACTTAGTGCTATGAACTTTCCTCTTAGCACTTCTTTCATTGTGTCCTGTAAGTTTGGGTATGTTGTGCCTTCATTTTCATTAAAATCTAGAAAGTCTTTAATTTTCTCTTTATTTTTTCCCTGGCCAGTGATAACTGAGTAGAGAATTGTTCAGTTTCCATAAGTCTGTAAGCTTTCTGTTGTTTCTGTTGTTGTTCAAGTCCAGCTTTAATCCATGATAGTGATAAGATAGAGGGAGTCATTTCAATCTTCTTGAACAGGTTGAGACTTGTTTTGTAACCGAGTATTTGCTCAGTTTTGGAGAAAGGTCCATGAGTTGCTGAGAAGAAGGTATATTTTTTTGTGTTTGTGTTCTATAGATATCTGTTAGGTCTATTTTATTCATAACATCTGTTAGTTTCATTGTTTCTCTGTTTAGTTTCTGTCTGGATGACCTGTTCACTGGTGTCTCCCACTATTAATATGTAGGGTTCAATGTGTGATTTAAGCTTTAATAATGTTTCTTTTACAAATGTGGGTGCCCTTGCATTTGGGACATAGATATTCAAAATTGAGGCATCATTTTTGTTGATTTTTTTCCCTTTGATGAGTATGAAGTGTCTTTCCCCATCTCTTTTAATTAATTTTGGCTAAAAGTCTATTTTATTAGATATTAGAATGGCTACTCCAGCTTGCTTCTTGGGTCTGTTTGCTTGGAAAATCTTTTTCCAGCACTTTGAGGTAATATCTATCTTTGTTGCTAAGGTGTGTTTCTTGTATGCAGCAGAATGATGGATCTTGTTTTTATATCCACTCTGTTAGCCTATGTCTTTTTATTGGGGAATTGATTCCATTGATGTTGAGAGAGATATTAATGACCAATATTTTTTAAAATTTTTTTGATACTTTATTTACATTTCAAATATTTCCCCCTTTCCAGGTCTCCACTTTGGAAAACCCGTATCCCCTCCCCCTTCCCCCTGCCTCTATGAGGGTATTTGCCTACCCACCCACCCACTCCCATCTTCCCACCTTGGCATTCCCCTATACTGGGGCCTATAACACCCTCAGGCCCAAGGGCCTCTCCTCCCCCTAATGGCCAACAAGGCCCTCCTCTGCCACATATGTAATGACCAATATTTTTAATTCCTGTTATTTTAATGTTAGTGGTAGTAGTTGTGATGGTAATGCGTGTGTGCCTCCCTCTTTTGTTTTTGCTGGTGTGGAATTATTTATTTCCTGTGTTTTCTTGAGTGTAGTTAGCCTCCTTGGGTTGGAGTTTGTTTTTTGTTTTTGTTTTTTTCTAGTATCTTCTGTAGGGCTGGATTTGTGGATAGATACTGTTTAACTTTGGTTTTTTATGGAATATCTTGTTTTCTATGGTAATTGAAAGTTTTGCTGGGTATAGTAGTCTGGGTTGGTATCTGTGGTCTCTTAGAGACTGCATGACATCTGCCTAGGCCCTTTTGACTTTTAGAGTCTCTCTTGAGAGGTCGGGTGTAATTCTGAAAGGTCTGCCTTTATATTGTATTTGGCCTTTTCCCCTCAAAGCTCTTAATATTCTTTCCTTGATCTGTACATTTTGTGCTTAGTTTATTATGTGGTGGGAGAATTTTCTTTTCTGGTCCAATCTATTTGGTGTTCTATAAGCTTCTTGTATGTTTATAGGCATCTTTTTCTTTAGGTTGGGGAAATTTTCTTCTATGACTTTGTTGAAAATATTTTCTGGACCTTAAAACTGGGAATCTTCTCCTTCTTCTATGCCTATTACTCTTAGGTTTGGTCTTTTCATAGTGTCCCAGATTTCCTGGATATTTCCTGTCAGGAACTTTTTAGATTTAACATTTTCTTTGGCCAGTGCTGTTTCTGTTGTATCTTCTACACCTGAAATTTTTCTCTTCCATCTCTTGTATTCTGTTCATGATGCTTGTGTCTATAGTTCCTGTTCTCTTACCTAGGTTTTCCATCTCCAGGCTTACCTTCTTTTAAGAAGTCTTTTGGTGAACATACTGAAAATGACAATGATGAGAAATTTATATGGAAAATCTGGAGGTGAGATGACAGCAGTGGTGCACAATGAAAGACCCTCATCAGACAAAGTAGACAGCAAGGGCGCGGCAGGCTGTGCTCTCACGCCACATGTCTCCTGAAGGAAGAATGAAGTCCATTCAGTCAGCATTAATTTATTTATTTTGTAAAGGGGTGTGGATGTATGCATGACAGCATGCATGTGTAGATGACTGTATGCATGTGTGCATGACTGTGCACTACTGTGTGTGTGTACACTTGTGTGTGGATTCCAGGGATTGAATTTACGCCATCAGACTTGGTAGCAAGATTGTTCACTTGCTAAGCCAGCCCTGCAATAAAATTTTAACTAAATGTTTATTTTATTCACCTGTTATTGCAGCTAACATTTCATATACTTTATTAGTATTTCACCTACAAATATCATATATATCACCTTTCACATTGAATTCGGTGATTCAAATTGTATCAACTGCACATCGAATTTTTGGTGCTCTGATTCCAGGTTAGCCAAAGTCTCTTCCCACTTAACCTTTATCCTTACTCAGTGTTGTGGGAAACAGAAAAAAAGTACTGGAAAAAACCCTAAAACAAAAGCATGGTCTGTCTGTGGCACTCAAAATGTAGCTACATTGGAATCACTTAGAAGGCTTGGTAATGTACGGATTGCTAGGTAGCTCCCCTCCCTGAGTTTCTGATTCAGTGTGTCTGAGATGGACCTGATAGTAGCATTTCCAACACATCCTTGGGGCAATGTTGCTGCCTCTAGGATTGAATTTTTGAGAGCTATTGTTTTGGACCCATTGTGATTTTCCCCCAGTATATAAAGGAGCTAGTCTTCAGAGAGTTACCATTCATTCCCTTTTGTAGAGAATCATAGAAATAGCCTACCTGTAAGTCACAGAATACATGCAAGAACTTGGGGCTGGTAAGAAGGCCCCAAGCTGATGAACTGAGTTTGATCCCCAAGTCCCACATGGTGGAAGGAAAGAACCAACTCCTGTGAGGTTTCCTCTAGCTGTGGCATCACAGCTACACACTCACATCATAAATGTAATTTTAAAAACTTTTAGACAAAAGTTCTCTCTCTGCCTGCTTCTGAACAGCTTTATAATAGCAGTGGAGCAACAAACAGAAATCTTTTTCTTTTTCTTTTAAATTTTTTGGTGTAGCTAGGAATTGACTCAGGGCTTTGTTCAACCACACAGTGCTCTACCACTAAATATATGCTCAGCCAAGATACACCCCTTTTAAGGTTATGAATTCCCAGTTGTTCCTCCAATTTAATTTGCCATGTTATTGAAAGCTACTTGTCGTCCCCCTGCCCCTTGTGAAATTGTATGTGGTGCCGTGTGTGTGTGTGTGTGTGTGTGTGTGTGTGTGTGTGTGTGTGTGTGTGTGGTGTAGACCCAGGGCTGGGTAGTCTAGCCAGCTTGCTCTGGGTCTTACAAGCACTAGAATTACAGGCAGATTCACCAAGCATTTACACAGATTCTGAAAATCCAATCTGCTCCCCTTACACTTATGTACCAAGTACTTTGTCTACAAAGCCATCTTCCTAGACCTCAAAAACTACCTTAAAAAACAAAACAAAAAAACAATGCTTAAATTTCTTGTCACCACTCTAAAGCCAATGGGATGTGGGAGAATGGATCCGGTAACTGAGGTGGACTAAAGTCTCATGCAAGAGCCAACTTTATTCAGAGCATCAGACAATTTATTATTCTCTGAGGGTTAAGTAGTCATGTGAGGAAAGTGTACAGTCACAAGGGCAAGCTGCATGAGGTGGACAGACCACACGGGGCAGACAAACCACACATTGCAAAAACATGTTTTTCCATAGAGGCATATAAACAACAATCACCAGCTGTAATGAGTAATCTGAAGTAAACTCACTCCTACCCGCTGCATGTGGGAGGGGCGCGCAGACACATTCCAAAACCAACTCTGTGTTTGGAAGAAACTGAGCTCTCACGACTCTATCTTGTTTTCTTGTAGTTTTCTCACAAGCACTCAGAATTCTCTTCATTCAGCTCCATTCATGAGCCATGTTCCAAAGTTTCCATTAAAATTTTTACCATAATTATAGTTAAAACCATCGTTAGTACCACAAATCACCTTATGAATTTGAGGTTCTGTACAATTGAAGTCTATATTCATCATCATTTTGAGTTTACCTGCTGCCAAGATGATCTTATTCTGTCTCCAATTTTTCCTTTAAATTTTTCGTTTATTTATACAATATGTAAATTTTATCTTCTATGTATGGTCTTGTCAGCCTGTATGACTGTGAACCACATGTATTCCTGGTGTCTTCAGAGGCCAGAAGAGGGTATTAGATCTCCAGCAACTGGTGTTATAGACAGTTGTGAGCTACCATGGGGGTGCTGGTAATCAAACATGGGTCCAGCTAGTGTTCTTAGCTTCTGAGCCATCTCTCTGCCACCTCCAAAATTCTTTTAGCATGTAGTCTTCATCTAAAAACCATAAGCTGGCCAGGCAGTCGTGGCACACGCCTTTAATCCCAGCACTTGGGAGGCAGAGGCAGGCAGATTTTTGAGTTCAAGGCCAGCCTGGTCTACAGAGTGAGTTCCAGGACAGCCAGGGCTACACAGAGAAACCCTGTCTCGGGGAAAAAACCAAAAAAACAAAAAGAAAAAAAAAAAAAACAAAAAAGAAGGAAAAACCATTAGCTGTGTGAGTTTTTGTTTTGTTTTGTTTTTTTCTTGAGACAGAGTCTTACTATATAGCCATGGATGACCTCGAAATCACAGAGATCTGCCTGCCTCTCTGCTCATGAGTGCTAGGATTACAGCTAAAAGTCCATGAGCTATAATGTCGCACTTCAGCTTCTAAGCAGAAGTTAAAGTTATACATGAAGTGTTTCTTAGAGAATTCTTAAAGGCTTATGATTGTGAATTATTCTGTAATATATATCTTAATGTTACAGGGATCAAATGTCTTTCCTTCTCTGGTCAAAAATTGGAAGTTTCCTGGCTGTTGGGACCATTAAAGGAAATTTGCTCATTTATAATCATCAGACATCTCGAAAGATTCCTGTTCTTGGTAGGTTCTGCCTAGAAACACTGCTACATGTTTGCAATGCTTTTCTGAGAGTCGGTTCCATTGTCTCAGATTTCCCGGAGATAGCACGGGAAAATGTGTAGAGAAAGGTTCCCCTGATCCAAGAAGATCCCTCTCCTGCTTGCTAAGATTTACTGAAGTACACAGGACAGACTGAGTTAAGGTCAGCCTGTGTCTTTGGCCATCAGGACATTAATGGTACCCATTTCCCCTCTTACACCCCAGGTTCTATCTCTAGACATGGAATAGCTCATATGTGTATCAACACCTGTTGACCCCTCATGTTGTTTAATTTTAGTCAGTGTGGTTGTATTATACCATATACTAATTTTAATCCACATAGTAAGTGAACCAAAACGTTCAGTGACTGCTTACACAGGGGATATCCATGCTCCTGAACCTTACCCCGCCTGGCCTCCAAACACCAGTTGAATGCAGATTTTGGAACGTGAGTAGTTTGCCCATTTGACCTTGCATGAAGTGCTCTGACTCCGCCACCTCTGTTCTCTTGGCCTTGACCCCTTGAGTACCCTTGAAGATTGACTCTCTTCACTGTAGCACCACTCTGATGAGTGGTAGAGTGAGCGGGCTAACTGCATGCAAGGTGGTCAGAAAAGCATCCCCACAGCTAAGGGAGGCAGCAAACGCTGGAGGTAGCGCCCTCTACAGGACACTTGAAGAAGTGCTTTCCATTAAGAGCAGTGAGTCATTTCAAATTATTTTCACATGTATCTGTTTAGTATTAATTTTAATTTTTATTGATGAGAGATAAATAGAAGCATCATTAATCTATTAGAAAGAAAAAACTAAAATTTTCTCCCAGTTACAAAAAACAGCTTTTACCATATAAATTGTCTGTACGACCCCTGGAGGCATTTTGTTTCCCTCCTTATCTCTGAATATGTCCTCCAGTACACTTATAAGCCCCAGAGATTTGGACACTGGATGTCTATGGAAATAGTATGGTAGAGCACGATCATTCTCATATCAGGCCGTCATAGGAATGTAACGTTATGTGTAATCTGTATTTACTATGAATATGATTCTGCCACTTTTTTTTTTTTTTTTTTTTTTTTTGAGACAGGGTTTCTCTCTTTGTCCTGGCTGTCCTAAAACTCTCTCTGTAGACCAGGCTAGCCTGGAACTCAGAGATCTTCCTGCCTCCCATTCACCAGAGATTACTCCCATTAGGTCAGCAAAGTACTCCAAGTTAGCATTAACTGTTCTTACTGATGCTATGTTTAACCTGAATTTTGAGCAGTGTGACAGTGGATAGGAAAAAGGAAGGTTGCTTCTCCCTTTCTTTAGTAAAGAAAGGAATTTATGGGCCAGTGAGATAGCTCAGCAGGTAAAGGCACTTGCTGCCAAGCCTTACAACACGAGTGCAACCCCTGAAACCCACATGGTGAAGGAGAGAATCAGTTCCCAAAGGTTGCCCTTTGACCTTTGCATGTGTGCTGTGCAACACACATGCACATGTGCATACACCATGTGTGTGCACATGCACACACACATAAGCACACAAGTAAATAGGTAAATAAATGTAATTTTTAAGAAGAGAGAAAGGCGTTTGTCTTCAGCATCTTTCACATAACCCTTCCACCTCCTGGTTTCCCTGCACCACCTGAGTCCTTTAATCCAAGGTCAACACAATCTCTCCATCTACAGGCTCTTCTCTAAACAGGCTCTTCACCCCTGTGCTCTGGTCTCCCAATTTGAAACACTCTCCTAACCCGAGAACCCCAGAATCTGTACCTCTTCCCCACTGTCGGCTAGACTCACACCTGCAAGTTCTCACTGAACACTCCCCCAGCCCACCCCACCCCCGTGAGATACCCGTGGACACTCCAAATTTAACTCTCCAACACCTCCTGGTTGTTCAGAGAACATCGTAGGTGTCCCTTCCAGTTCTGTCCAGGGTGCAGTGTCTTATCGCCGCTCCTGGCTACCGTTGTGGGATGGCCTCATATTCTCTGCCTAATTTCCTGCAGTCTCCTCATAATTTGTCCCCTCTCACCCTATAGCAAGCAGATGGGCCTTCTGTGTGCTTGTGGGTCCTGAGTCCTTATGTCCAACCAACCTCAGATGAAAACCTCAGGAAAATTTGCTGCAGTTCACTGAACACAGCCACATGTGTTTCCCTGTTATCCCTTAATCTCTACCTCTACGGTAGAGAGGAGACTCCCCTCCTCACACACTGGGTCTCACTAGGCCATCCACATTATCCCTCAGTGTTACTGTGAATTATAGTTATCCACGAACAGTTAAACTGCGCATGGTAGGTCAGCATATATCAAGGCTTTGTGAGATAGTAGTGAAGAGGACTTTACTGCTTTGGGATTTGCTTATTTTAAGATATTACAAGTTTGGTTCTGTGGTAAATCAACGAAATTTGTAGAGGAAAACATTTTTCCCTGTTAAGGCTTGTGTATATTTTCCAGACAAATAGTTGTTATATACCATTATTTTAATTTCTAGCTTAAGGCCGGGCAGTGGTGGCGCATGCCTTTAATCCCAGCACTTGGGAGGCAGAGGCAGGTGGATTTCTGAGTTCGAGGCCAGCCTGGTCTACAGAGTGAGTTCCAGGACAGCCAGGGCTACACAGAGAAACCCTGTCTCAAAAAAAAAAAAAAAAAAGAAAGAAAGAAAGAAAGAAAAACAGACAGAAAGAAAGAAAAAAAGAAAAAAATTTCTAGCTTAGTGATAAAGTATTTGATATAAGCTTGCATAGACACTAAGGGCTTTGATGGGAGTAGAATCCCTTGTCTGTCAGTCCCATGGCACATAAGATTAGCATCATTAATTTTTTATTTATTTGGAGACGTCCACATGTCAGCAAAAATTGCCTCTTTTTTCAGGAAAACATACTAAGAAAATCACATGTGGATGTTGGAATATGGAGAATCTCCTTGCTTTGGGAGGTGAAGATAAAATGATTACAGTTAGTAACCAGGAAGGTGACACAATAAGACAGGTAACACATCACCAGCCTCTCTGTGAGATGTTCATTTTCCTTGTAAGAAATAACTTTATGTCAAATTAATGCATAAAAGTTTATTTAAGTCACTATGTGGAATATGGTTATAATTCCATATTTTTAAAGATACTGATATTATTTTATTTTTTGTGTATGAGTGTTTGCCTGCAGTTGTATGTATTCCATGTGCATGCCTGGTTCACTGAAGTCAGAAGAGGGTGTCGGATTTCCTGGAACTGGAGTTACAGATGTTTACTAACTGTCATGTGGGCACTGGGACCTGAACCTGGGTCCTCTGCAAGAGCAACAAGTGCTCTTAAGTGCTGAGTTGTCTCTCCAGCCCCCAATTTTATGTTTAAGTATCAGAAACCTTTGTCTGTTCCCATGCATCCACACACATGTGCAGCACCCAGATACATGGCAGCACACAAACTTTCACACTTGCATACACACACACACACACACACACACACACACACACACACACACACACACACGTGCGCACGCAAATCCTTTTTATGTATTATTAGGAAAATTTTTTCATTAAGATAAATACGTTAGCTGTTAAAGAAAATATGTTTTCCCCTTTGGTATCAATGGATTATCAGCTCTGTGGTTACAGTCAGTATGTTTGTAAAGTTTTGTTTTATTCAGGCATGCTAATAAATGTTAAGAACTAGAGAACTGTGGATTTGGAATCAAGCTTCCTGATTCTAAAGCCAGTACCTTTAATGGATATGTTAAATAGTTTCCAAAGTAACCCTGACTAAACCTCAATTAAGATGAAACCCTTCTTCTGTGGAAGTTTCCCAAACTTGATTTGATCCTAAGAGGGTCTCTTCTTGAGAGAATGTGTATTGTTAATAGCTTCTTAGTATCACCAATGGGAAAATTATTCTTTGAGCTGCTGTCTATACCGCAGTGCCCTAGTGTACTGTCTGTACTAGGCCGCACAGGCTGAAATGCTCTTGGAATATCTGCTTAGGCACATGGATAAACCTTCCTTGGTCTGTACTATACACACAATTGGAAATGTGATGTATTTGTCAGCTGTTGTGTATAACAAGATATCTCAAAATATAGGAGCTTAAAACATCAGTGTTTCACCGTTGTTGACAAGGAATCCAGATGCAGCTTCTTGGGGTGCCTCTGCCTCGGGATCTCCCACAAGGCCGTTTCTAAGCTCACTCACATAGCTGTTGGTAGAGTTCAGCTTCTTGCAGATTTCTGTTCCTAGACAGAATCACACTGTCTACTGGAAGTCCTGATCCTCGCCATGTGGATCTCTCTGGTGAGGTGTGCTGTGGTTGAATCTGGCTTGTTGCCCAAGGGTTCGAGTGTCTGAAGTCTTTCGTGTACATACTGTGGGAAATAGGGGAGCCTTTGAAGGGGTGAAGCCTAGTAGGAGGTGATGGAGTGTGGGCAGGGAGGAATTCACATAGCTCTCTTGGGACTCTTATTTATAATTAAGCAAAAGTTGTTATGAAAGATAAGATTCTTCACCTTCGCCACGACTTTCCTATTCACACACACCCCTGCTGTGATACTAGGTAGTCTTCTGAAAGACACGTGGCCTTATGATGAGCTACCAAATTTTATGGTACAACTTTTATGCCTTATAGCTTTGGGAAATGTTAACAATCAGTAAAACTTTAGACTGAATCTTTAAAAGACAGAAGACAACCTGAATAAGACAGAGTGCAGGCAGATGTTATCACAAAGGTTAGGAGTATGGCCTAGTTCACAAGGCTCTGTGCTCAATCCTTAGCACCAGTAAATAAGTAAATAGTAACTGAATTATAGGTTCCGAATTATAAGGACTATAAGAACATGACAGTTGTTGTATTGCGTTTTCCTGTCTTTCTCGTGTAGCAGTAGAGAAGCAAGTGGGTTACCCAGAATGCCAGCTCCTTTCCATCTTAGCTTCTGCCCTTGTCTAGGAGGCATCCATATCTGCCAGCTGAAAGCTACTGGCCCAGGATTATGTCTGCATTTCAGCCCCAGGAAAGGGAGAAAGGGAGGCAAAACCCAAGAAATTAGTGAAGGAGCTGAGCCAAAAGTGGCCATGTTTCCATCCCTGTCTTGTTAGATGGGCCACAGCTCAGTCATACGGTCACACCTGCACATGTGCTCGGGCACGTGTGTGCCACAGACGTGAATGGAAATCAGAGAGCAACTTTGTGGGGTCAGTTCTCTCTTCCTGCCCTTATAAGGATTCTGGGACTCAAGCTCTGGCCATTGGGCACATCTGACGAACACCTTTTGTCCACCAAGCCATGCCACTGCCTCAAACTAGTATTTAAGATTCTTCTGGCATTCACAAAGCTGCTTACTCTGACATGAGTTCTAGTAACCTTACAGTTTTGATCATTCTATTCTGCTGCCCTTGAGAAACAGAACAACAGATAACACTGTTTACTGCTACAGCGCCCGCAATCCAGGTGCCCACACTGGACATTCCCAGAGCATACCTGCACTCTTTTGTCCCCCGAGTCATGAGATGACCTTAGGGTTTTTTTCCTACAGAGCATCACAGGAGATCATTATATCTTGCCAGTATTTACATACAAGATAACTGTTTCCACTTTCTAACCTTAAAAAGTCTCCTTCCAAAAATAGGCATACCACACTGAAGGTGTCACGTGGCAGGCGAAGCACACCTCACACTTATTGCCTCTTTTGCTGTGTCTCTGTTGTGGTTCAGAAACTCACTCTAATGCCCTTGTGTGGCTTCACTTTTGTTTACCCTGCTCAGCATGTCTTGCTTCTGGAGGCTAGCGACTGGTTTGGCCTTTCCGTCTTGTCCTGGTTTTGCAGCTTTAGAGATTGAACCTAGAGTTGTGTGCTATGCCAGTGGCCTGCCCTGAGCTGCATCCCCAGCCCACTGTTCTTTGCATTTGAAACAGGGCCTCACTCTGTAGCCCAAGCTGGCCTAGAACTCATTACATAACCCAGCCTGGTTTTAAACACATGGCCATCCTTCTGCCTCAGCCTCCTGGAAGTCTTAAATTGTGATAATTCTACATTTTATTTTAGAAAATACTTGGTAGTTCTTTTAAAACACTGCTTGAAATATCTGAAAAGGTAATGTATGCATGTATAAAATAACTAACACACGATAATGATGAAATTCAACATTACAGAATATGAGAGCCACGCTGAGACATCATTGTTCACCTGTCACACTGACAAATGACATATGATGTGACCATATATTCTATTGGGGAAGCTCTAGATAAAAATGATATGGCCTCTCAGGATGAACCTTTGAAAAAATTTGACAAAACCATACAAGAAGTATCAGCTAAACAATACCATTTCCAGAACTTCACCCAGCAAAATACATCTCCTACAGCACACAAGTACAGTCTGCTGGTGCAGAGATGACTCAGCAGTTACGAGCACTTGTTCTTTTTTTTTTTTTTTCGAAACAGGGTTTCTCTGTGTAGCCCTGGCTGTCCTGGAACTCACTCTGTAGACCAGGCTGGCCTCGAACTCAGAAATCCTCCTGTCTCTGCCTCCCAAGTGCTGGGATTAAAGGCGTGCGCCACCACGGCCCGGCTGAGCACTTGTTCTTGTAGGGGCTGGGGTTCAAGTCCCAGCATCCACATGGAAGTTTACAGTGTTCCATAACTCCAGTTTCAACACCCTCTTAGGATCGAGAACACCAGGCACACACATGGTATGTGGATATACAGGCAAGCAAAATTGTACACATAAAACAAATTTATAAAAAAAGTAATTGAAAAATAAAAAGTACAGTCTACCGAACCTTTTAATATGCCCTTTCTCATTTTTATGAGTAGCCTCCTGTCTCTTTTTATTATGTAATATCTCTTGCTTTGTGTCTCATGATTGTGTTTTAGGGATTCTCGATGTCTTGTTCCTCTGTGAATTACCTTATTTTGAACTTTAAGCTCATCTTCTTCAGAGTTTGTCAGACTTAGGAGCATTTGGCTCAGTCCTTCAGGATGCGATGGGCCTGGCTCCTTCAGCTTTTTATATAAATGTTTCTCCTTAGAAACTCCCAGACTCCTCAGTGTGTAAGCTGTGTAACCCCAGGCCATAATAAGGATAGGAACTCAGGTTGAGGGTTGCATTTTTGAAATGAACATTGTTTTTTCTGATCGGACCACCAGCTAAGAAGTAGGCGTCCCTGCTGCCCCACCCCCTCTCCAGCTGTGCCTGAGCTGCAGCTTGAGCATGCTCAGACCCTCTCTGCTTTCAGTGCGGTATCTGCTGATCTCTGTAAATTCTTTCGTGAGCTTAAATGTCTCCTTAAAAGAGTACATGTTCTGTTTCATCCAAAATTTCTAGGTATTTGTGACAGTAGGATTCTCAGGTTCACAATCCAAAATTAGTCATAAGTAGAAGCAAGCTTCATGTTTTATTAATATCTAGAATGAATCTGTAAGGTTTGTTTTGGAGAGGGAAGGAATTGTGAACTGAAACTAGGGCTTCAGACATGCTTAGTGTGTGCCCTGTCACAGAGCTCCAGCCTGGCGAGAGTGATTTGATTTTGTTCACAGTGATGATACTTCTTGCCCTGTAGACACCAGTAAAATCAGAGCCAAGTGACATCAAGTTCTTCACAAGCAAGACAGATGAGCGAATTTCTTCTGCTGAAAACACAGTAAGCATCCGAATTCAAGCCCACACCCAAATTGCTTGCTAGTTTCATAAAGTATTCAACTTCCACTTCTCATCTGGCTCAGACTTTGATAAATTTATTGTTTCTTTAAGCAAGGTGAGCCTTAGTCTCTCAGACCCAAACATTGTGTTTTGCCATTGCTACTTGTTTCACTTGCAAGTGAGTACTAATTACTGGGGTTGCTGTGGCTATTCTTGTGGCAACAAAACATAGAGGTCCCTTTAAGAATAGAAACACTGATTTCTATGTGATTTAAGATTTTTTTTCACATTGTTAGATGGTAAACAGAGCTCTGAAAATTGTAGCTTATGTTTCTGTATCAGGTACAATTTCCTTGCTGGATTGTAACATTCTAGAGTCCTGATAATTTTCATAATCAACATGAAAATATGTAAGGAGGCGGTGTTTCTTTATCCCCTGAAAGGCTATGTTTTAAATTGATGCTACTGTACTTGATGACTTTTTAGAATCCAGGAATTACAGGAAGCTGTCATCTGTAACATAAGTTAGTATCCACTCCTCCCTCCCTGACAGTAGGGTGCCCTCCAGGGACAACTGTAGTGTGTTCTCCTTTCTCGTGAGTAACACAGGGATCGCACTTCAGCCACACAGCAAGTGATGGAAAGTGACACTAAAGTTAGCCAGCTTGCGCTCAGGAATGCACACCTAACCTGACCGCCTCACAAGCAAGCGGCCTCTTAGAATGAAAGATTCTATACTGCCAATGGGAATTCAGCTGCAGCAACAGCACAAGATCTGAGGAGGGGTACAGAGACTTCAAAAGATTACATAGCTCAAAGAGTACATTGAAAATATATAAAGCCAAGACCTTTGCCAGCCTATACATCAGTAAATTTTTTTTGGCTATTTTTTTAGTTATAGTTTATACTAATGTTAGCATTAGCATATCCAGCCTTGACTCACTGGTTTCATAATGGGGTTCAGCTGTTTAGACTTGTTTGTTGGTCTTCTCATGAAATGCCGAGTAATTCATTCCACCTATCTCCTGATCTCTTCTGGTAGATAAGTGCGGTAGTTGGCAAGAAAATGTTGTTTCTTTTTCATCTGAATGAATCAGATAACCCGGTTGATCTGGAGTTTCAGCAAGGCTATGGCAACATCGTCTGCTATAGCTGGTATGTACAAAAAACTAATTATAGGGGAAAACGTGGGTTTTTTTTTTTTTTTCTCACCTGTTAAGTCCATGCATAACCTTGTATTCTGTATATGGCATTTTTCTCATTGTAGTCTGTGGGTTTATGTGTAACACCACCTATCGTGTTGTCTGATACACAGTAGGGCCTTGATGAATTATATTTTATCACATTTAGGTCTTTGTCATTTTGCCCTTGATAGCTCGTCTCCTTTTTAATCCTGTTATCGCTTTGCTGCCGTAGGTACGGAGATGGTTACATCATGATTGGCTTTTCCCGTGGAACATTTTTGGCTATTTCTACTCACTTTCCAGAAGTTGGGCAAGAGATATTTAAGGCTCGTGACCATAAGGATAATCTAACTAGTGTGGCATTGTCACAGACTCTGAACAAAGCTGCCACATGTGGAGATAACTGGTTAGTTAGAGTCACATATTTCTGGGAATGTGAGGGATACTCAAGAGAATCAGCAAAATTTTGTGGTTGATGTGCGGGTGACCCGCACACTTTCTTGGACTCTTTGAACATGTTTACAATGAGAAGCTTTTAAGTTCTCTACTTCCCTGTGCATACTCCCATGGTCAGCGACCACAGTCTCTTGATAACATATAGTGAAATAGCAAGGCTGGGGAACAAAGAAGACATAGAAAGGTACTATGCCTCAGAGCAAAAGGATAAAGTGGACTATGCTAGAAAGTGGATCTTAAAACTAAAATGGGCGTTTCAGATTACATGGAGCACACTCCACCTGCCTCTCCTCTGTTCCAACTATAAACCGGGGCAGGTGTACAGACTGAAGGGCTTTAGAAGCTAAATAATAACAGTTCAATTAAAGGACAAGACCAGAAATCAGAGTGCTACGAACTCAACCGGGAGTCCTCTATTTGTCTGCCAGTCTTTCCTAGCCAGTACTCACAGCAGCCTGCAACCTGAAAGTGGGCTCTGGATCACAGATCTCAGAGGGTTGGTGAAGAAGCCATTGACTCTGAGCTGAAGCTGCAGAGAAGAGGGCTCATAGAGGGATGAAAGTGGGGAGGGGGAGCGGTGACTAGAAACAATGTATGTGTGACTAGAAACAATGTATAAAAATGCCAGAATGAACCCAATACAAATGGGGGTGACTAGAAACAATGTATAAAAATGCCAGAATGAACCCAATACAAATGGGGGTGACTAGAAACAATGTATAAAAATGCCAGAATAAACCCAATACAAATGGGGGTGACTAGAAACAATGTATAAAAATGCCAGAATGAAACCAATACAAATGGGGGGTGACTAGAAACAATGTATATAAATGCCAGAATAAACTCAATTCAAATCTATGCTCATTTTTCTTTACTTTTCAGCATAAAAATCCATGATCTGACAGAATTGAGAGACATGTATGCTATAATTAATCTGGATGATGAGAATAAAGGTATTGACCTTGCTGAAGCCAGTTGGTATTTTTTGTCATTGTTGTAAAGAATAGCGATACGCTAGGCAGTCGATACGCTAGGCAGTCGTGGCACATGCCTTTAATCCCAGCACTTGGGAGGCCAAGGCAGGTGGATCTGAGTTCGAGGCCAGCCTGGTCTACAGAGTGAGTTCCAGGACAGCCAGGGCTACACAGAGAAACCCTGTCTCGGAAAACCATTAAAAAAAAAAAAAAAATAGTGATAGTTGTGTGCTTTGCATTCTTACGGAGGAATAAAATTAACACCTTCCCTGAAGTGCCCCAAAATAGTTTCCTTACTTTAGGAATTGTGTTAAGTCGTACTACTCAACTAAAATGTTGTAAGTACACTTTTGTATCAGAGGCTTATGGCAAACTTTACCCTCTAATCCCAGTTGTACAATGGATGTATCCTTTTGTTTGAGCTACAGCAAAATGACTCAGCACCCATATTCTCTTATTAATGTATAGTGAAATAGCAAAACGATTTAGGGAAGAAAACATCTAAAGTTTTTATGCCTTTTACATGAAAATGTTTGATTGCCTGCAGCAGTATATTGTATTTTTGAATGATGGTTTATTTTACAAATTGTTTTAGGGCTGGGTACCTTATCCTGGACTGATGATGGTCAGTTGCTAGCACTGTCTACCCAAAGAGGCTCACTGCATGTCTTCCTGACCAAGTTGCCCATCCTCGGGGATGCTTGTCACACAAGGATTGCGTATCTCACCTCCCTCCTTGAGGTCACTGTGGCCAACCTCATTGAAGGAGTATGTAAATAGTATGGTCTGTCCTTTGTTTACAAGTCAAAACAATTGTAGCAGTCGCTTCACTACTGTTCCAATACTGTGTTGTAGGAGCCGCCAATCACAGTTTCCGTGGATGTGGAACCCAACTTTGTCGCAGTAGGACTCTACCATCTGGCCGTGGGGATGAATAATCGAGCTTGGTTTTATGTCCTTGGTGAAAATGGCAAGTCAAGTTCATGTGTTGTCTTCTTGTATGACGTTCCATTTTTGTGGCATTTGGAAAGCTCTAGAAGTGATGTTTAAACCTGAGTCCTCCACTTGTCTTCATTCTGACATCTCTTTCTTAATTTAGATGGCTTTGTTTCCACACTAAAATCTTTACATGATGTCTAGACAGATTGTGTTCTTTGCTCCTATAGTAAAGACAACATGGTATGAGAGTTTCCATTACAGAGCCCTGGTTTGAGGTCCCTTTCTGTCTCTGCTAAAGGACTGTAGCTACCCTGTGAACTTTACTGTCTGGAAGATAAAACTATTTTAAAGGGATCGTGAAGCACAGAAGGTGAAATTAAGTGTGACCTCACTCCACACAGTGGCGCTGCCGAGTCACACAGAAGCAGGAAGTGCGGAAGCGACAGTGTCCATTCCTTCCTAGTTTTGTTCTTTGAATAATCTTTTCCCAACTCTGGGTCAGATAAAAAGCCCAAGAAGTGGCATATTAAGTAGAAAATTCTATTAACTTCTTGTCACTTAAGCACGATTTGTTTGACTTGTGGTTTTTATCTGTTACTGTTTTGTTCCTCTTGGGCCACTAGGGAACCCCCTGAGGGTAAACTTATTTGGCAATTAAGAATGGCTTTTTCTTTAGAGTGGCTGAAATAAGGTCTAGTTCAGAAGATCCTTGCAAAATATAGATTGAACAATCACCTACAAATGCATAAATGCAGTACTTTTACCTATAATTTAATGTGTTTAAATGTTTTTGAAATTGCTACAGTTGTCAAAAAGCTGAAAGATGTGGAATATCTGGGAACGGTAGCCAGCATCTGCCTTCATTCTGACTATGCCGCTGCACTCTTTGAAGGCAAAGTCCAGTTACACTTGGTAAGTATAACCCTCATGCCCTGGAAGCCTAAATGTGATGTTCCACTACCAAGACCTTTGGCCAGGAAACAAGAATGTACAGACTAGCTAGACAACCCAGTGTGAGTAAAGGATGCACAAAGCCTTCCTGATGGTATGAGATGTGCAGTTGACTTCTTACCGCCATGTCTCAGAAGCCCGATCAGTATCAAGAGTGCTACTCACAGCATCAGCTATAGTAAAACGACCTGGGTGGTGATTTGCATCTAGATGGAGCCATAGATGAGCTGTGAGTATCTAAGGAGAACGCACTCACTGCTGTAACTGGCTCTGCTGCATGTAGGGATCCACCAAACTCTGCCTCTGGGGCTGGCACCTGTGAGGCCGGGATTCTAGACCAGGGTATCTATGCTTACATCTGTTTCTTGACTCTGCATTGGAGAAGCCAAGGAAACCGGCAGCTGGACAGCAGCTGAGCTGCTGCACATAAACCTCCCACTAAATAAAGGATGCTCAGGGCTGCCCTTGTGGGCCAGCTGGTTTGCACGTAAAATGGCCTAAGGAAGAGCCTAAGGGAGTAGTTGAACTTGGGAAGAAGACACTTTCCCTAGCTGTACACCTGATTTGCTCAGATAAATCAATGAATCCCTAAATAAAACATCTTTTATGTTTTAGATAGAAAATGAAATGTTGGATGCTCAGGAGGAACGTGAGACTCGGCTCTTCCCAGCAGTGGATGATAAGTGCCGGATTTTATGCCACGCCCTAACTAGTGATTTCCTCATCTATGGAACTGATGTACGTATTAGCTTCTGGAAGGCAGAGTGCGGACAAGTTCTAATTCTTACTTTACAGTCTCCATCCTCGTCCTACTTTTCCCTCCTTTTTTGAATTCAATACAAATAAAGAAGTGACTGGCCATTTATATACTTTTGTAGAACCTGGCAGCATGAATGCTTGGTGATTTAAAGCAGTTTTGATTATGTAATGCAAAGGGTAGACTGGAATCTGACATGTGGGACTCTGTCGACTGGGCTCTGTCACATAGCTCTTCCAACCGGACTTTCCTTCATGTGTGCTAATGTATTCTCTTCTTTACATAGTTGATCATTTGCTAAAACTTGGGTTTAAATGTAATCTCAGTTTTGTTTGTTTGTGTGTGTGTGTGTGTGTGTGTGTGTGTGTGTGTGTGTGTGTGTGTGTGTATTACATTTAAATCCTATGTGTATGGGTGCTTTGTCTGCATGTTATTTCTGTGTATCATGTATATGCTTGGTGGCCTCTGAGACCAGAAGAGGATGTCATATCCCATGGTATTAGAGTTACAGACAGTTGTGTGCCACTACTGGTGCTGGGAATTGAACCTATGTCCACCGGAAAAGCAACCAGTGATCTTAACTGCTGAGCCTCCCTCCAGCCCTGTTGTACTACAGTTTCAGTTTTTTGGAGGTTTTTGTTTTGGTTTGGTTTTTTGTGTGAGGTAGGCTCTTTCTATGTAGCCCTGACTGACCTGGAATATTCTGCGTAGACCAAGATGGCCTTGAACACACAGAGATCCACTTGCCCCTGCCGGTGCTGGAATTAAAGGCATGGACTACCTGGTTTCTTGTTTTCTATAGTACTTTTGTCTAGTTTTTGTATCAGGTAATACCTCAAAAAAAAAAAAATGAGTTCGTCATCTTTAACTTTCTGGAAACATTTATTAGAATTGTGTAGACACGTTTTCCATCTGTGTTCTGTAGACTCCACCAGTGGAGTCTGTCAGCTCACTCAGTACTCCTGAGCAGTTCAATTGGTTTGGATGTGTTTGTGTACATGAGCAGGGAGACAGCACGCTGCAGCAGGCGGACACAGCCAAGCCAGATGAGCATGTGGTCATCTGTAGCCTGCAGGGCCTCACTAGACTCAGGGAGCCAGAACCACAGTCAGGCAGTCAGACTCGAGCTAAACCCTAAGGAAAGTGAGTTGGATGGCTCCATGCAGCCCTGGAAGCAGGCAGGAGTCTGCTTCGTGTACATCTCCCCGGTAGGTAGGTGGATGAGAGATGATTTGGACAACCTTTCACAAGACTACCTAGCCTAGTGTGGGGTTGGTGTCACAGACTGCACAGCCCGTCGTGGGGTTGGTGGTGGTTTAATTGGGTTCTGCTGGGTTTTTTCTTAAGTTTCCCCAGCAAGTAGGAAATCTATAAATGGATTGTGACCACATATCACTAAACATATTACAGTCACTAGATTATTGAATCACTTCTGAATTCCCACTTTATTTCTCCAGAGTTCATACCTTCCAAATGTATTAAATGCATTAGCCTCTTCCTTTACCAAGAGTAATAATATTTTTCTTTTAAGATTATCTTCTGGATCATTTTATATGGAAAGTCAGTATTTTCTTAACCACATTTTACAGTTCCTTGATTAGACTTTGGTGTTTTCTTTTTGGTTTTTAGACTGGCATTATCCAGTACTTCTTCATCGAAGACTGGCAGTTTGTTAATGATTACCGGCATCCCGTTGGTGTGAAAAAGCTATTTCCTGATCCAAATGGAACCAGATTGGTTTTCATTGATGAAAAAAGTGATGGATTTGTTTACTGTCCTGTAAGTCTAGAAAATTTTAAAATGTGGGCTGAGGTATAACTCAGCGCTGACAAAGCGCTCGCTTAGCAGGCTTCGTTCCCTGGCTCAGTCTCCAGTGCTAGGAAACAAAGCAAAAACTCAAGATGCTCAAGTTTTTAATGCAATAAAGTAAGAATGGGGTTGTTGTTTTCTCTGTTTCTGAGATGGGGTCTCTACATTATGTAGCCCTGGCTGTCCTGGAATTTGCTATATAGACCACTCTGGCCTTGAACTCACAGTGACCCACCTGCCTCTGCCTCAGGGCTGGGATTAAAGGTGTGTGCCACTATCTATGCCTGTTTAAAAAGTTTCTTTTAATGAAGTATTCACCAAATAAAGTTTTCTCTTCCAGAAAGCAGAGGATTGTAGTCTTTTGCTGTCATCTTTGTAATATCCTGTTAGTGAGCAATGTCAGGAAAACTTGTCTGCTATTCTATAATGGTTATAGGATTCATCTCACAGAAAGTTTTCATTGTTGTGGAGACATTGTTGTGGAAACTGTACGTTATTGTTCTATGTAGCCCAAGCTAGCCTCAGCTGCTCGAGTCTTGACTCAAAAACAAACCAGAGAGTTGTTCCACGCATCTTGAGCAGCGTTTTGGTAACTTGGAGCCATTGTGTCTAAACTTAAAGTTTTTCTGTAAACTAGTCCAGCTTTATATGGATTTGCCCAGTTCTGGGGATTTTTTTTTTTTTCTGAGCCAAACATAGTCCACTAATAGGAAGAGAAGCTCTCCTGCTGAGGAAGGCTGCTGGGGAGGAAGTGATGTTGGGTCAGAGATGGGCCGGGAAGCCATGCCTGCTGCGGCTGCAGGCAGGCTCTTAACAAGGCAGTCTGTAATGACAGACATTTGAGACAAATTTGTGACTCCTATCCTGTAGGTTAATGATGCGACCTATGAGATTCCAGACTTCTCGCCAACGATTAAAGGTGTTCTTTGGGAAAACTGGCCGATGGATAAAGGTGTATTTATTGCTTATGATGATGACAAGGTGTACACATATGTGTTTCACAAGGACACCATCCAAGGTACCAATCACTCATGGTACTTTTACTGATAAATGAATTTCCATTGTAGTGAAAGCTTTCTGCTGTCTGTGCCAGGCATTAGCCTGCGGATTAAGTGGTCTGTTTTCTCATGCAGGATCCAAGGTTGTTTTGGCTGGTGGCACTAAACTTCCCTTCTCCCATAAGCCTTTGCTGTTATACAATGGAGAACTGACCTGCCAGACACAGAGTGGGAAAATCAACTCCATCTACCTCAGCACCCACAGCTTCCTTGACAGCATAAAAGACACGGAGTCTACAGACCTGCGGCAAATGCTGGCGCAGACCCTAATGCTCAAGCGGTAGGTGGAGCGGCAAGGACCAAGCGGCTCGTTGCCTTCATGGCCTGCCCAGGTGATACCCAGAGCTTCGGTCATGGGTAATAGAGAACGGGTAGGGCGGCTGGACAGGTAGCTTGGGTCAAGGTGCTTGCCTTGCAAGCGTGAGGACCTGAGTTCAGTTCCCAGAACCCACACTGAAAAGGAGCTGGTTATAGTGACGTAAGGATGGCTGGACCGCTGGGGCTCTCTGGCCAGTCAGCCCAGCCTGCATAGCAAGTGTGGGTCAGTTACAGACTTTGTCTCAAGAGCAAAGAAAGAGCCGGTGGCATTTGAGAAACAACACCCAAGACTGTCTGCTGGGCTCCGCACACCGTACCACACATGCATGTACACCTGCGATACACAAACGTGCTCACATATCTGCATACACATACACACAACAAAGACCATGGATGTAAACACATGCAGATCCTAAAGGAAGCGCTGTTGTCTGATGTGGCTTTTATAAGTGCTTTACTATGAGAAAAGCTCACAGAGCCATAAATAGCCCCGTTACTGAAGCGTTCTAACTGTTAAACCATGAGTGAAGTTTGACTTTTGCCTTGCCTGAGATTCCTTTTTCCTTATTTTTCCCCTCTTATGTAGGGCAACTGGGAGTTCCTTGTGGCTCTAATTCTTCTGACCATGTCTTGAGAACCTCAGGGTTCTCTCATTGCTCTTCATGGATGAGTCTCCTCACAGGACTTTATTATCACCCATGTAGACTGGCTGCAGACACTGTCTTCATGGCTCAGGCTTCAGCTCAGTACAGAACACTTGCCTGTTGTGCTCAGGGCCCCGGGATCCATCCCTGGCATAGTTCAAACCAAAACAGAAAACGTAAGCTGTCCTTGGTAACCAAGGGTAGTGGTCTGCCCCTGCAGTCCCAGCGCTTGAGATGATGTCAAGTTTTAGGCCAGCCTGGCCTGAACAGCAAGATCCTGTGCCAACAAAATAAAACAAATCTATCTTCAACTTAAACTTGTATTTATAACTTTCTACCAGTCTGTGAACTCCTCAGACCTGCCCTGCCCAAAAACATCTTCTAGAGCCACGGTTCTCAACCTTCCTAATGCTGTGACCCTTTAATACAGTTCCTCGTGTGGTGCTGACCCCAACCAGAAATTATCTTGGTTTGTACTTTGTAGCTTTATAATTTGCTACTGTTATGAATTGTAATGTAATACCTGTTTTCTTTTTGTTGTTGTTGTGTTGTTGTTGTTGTATTGTTGTTGTGTTGTTGTATTGTTGTTGTGGTTGTTGATGATGATGATGATGTTGGCTTTTTGAGATGGGATTTCTCTGTGCAGCCCTGGCTGTCCTGGAACTCACTTTGTAGGCTAGGCTAGCCTTGAACACAGAGATCCAACTGCCTCTGCCTCCTGAGTGCTGGGATTAAAGGCGTGTGCCATTCTGGTGGTCTTATGAGACCCCTGTGAAAGGGGGTTTAACCCCCAAAGGGGTTGCAAACAACAGGTTGAGAACCACTGTTCTATAGATTCCTATTTTTTCCTCTTTCCTCACCTATCACTCTGTATTTGTCTACACACACACACACACACACACACACACACACACACACACACACAGGTGGGTTGGGCGGAAGTATTAGCAACAGAGAACATCTGTGCCTGAACATCTGTTTGCTGAACTCTGAAATGTATAGAGTACTGGGGGCTGCTTTTGTTTTGTTTTGTTTTGTTTTGTTTTGTTTTGTTTTGTTTTGTTTTGTTTGAGATATGATCTCTCTAGGTAGCCCTGGCTGTCCTCTTTGTAGACCAGGCTGGCCTCAAATTCATAGAGATCCTCCTGCCTCTGCCTCCCAAGTGTTGGGATTAAAGGTGCGTGCCTCCAAGCCCAGCCTAGAATGCTAGTTTTATTAGATTTAAGTGAGAACAGAAGTAATGTAATTGGTGGTGGGAGGGGCTGGCTTCAGAGAGTAGATTCTGACTGTCGGAGATGGTAAGAAAGGGGCTGGGAGGGGCTGCACCAGCCTGGGAACCTTAGTTCAGATCCCGGAACCACACACAAAGCTAGGAGTGTCTGGGGCTGCCTAGCCAGCCTTATTCCAAAACCATGAAATCCACATTCAGTCAAAGTCCCTGTCTCAAGGGATTAATGCAATAGAGCAGGACACTTTTATGTCCTCCTGCAGCCTCCATGGCCACAGACACCTCCACACACATACATCAAGAAGGTAAGAAAACTATGCAAAGAAAAAAGGTTTGCATTTCATAATTTGCAAGCGCTAATTATAGGTTAAGAAATGTTTTGAAGATTTCTCTAGCACGGAATGTCTGGTGACATGCCGTCCAAAGACTCCTTAGTAGGTGACGCGCAGAGCTATGGTTCAGTGTGTGCACTCAATCCTAGGTTTTCTGATGCTTGGGATATATGCAAGATACTAAACGACCGCACTTCGTGGAGTGAGCTGGCCAGAGCCTGCCTGCATCACATGGAGGTGGAGTTTGCTATTCGAGTGTCCCGGACGGTGGGGGACGTTGGCACAGTGATGTCCTTGGAACAAATAAAGGTATGCAGTGTTTAGTGGCTCACTAGGTCACAGCATAGATGTTGCTTAGTCAGCATTTTCCATTTTAGTGAGTCTCAATTCAAATAACTGACTAGGTAGTCTGATACCACTTCCTACTGGGCAGAGCCTTTGAAAGTAAGTCCTTATATTTCTTCTCATCAAAACTGCTTTTCTTTGTAGGGAATCGAGGACTACAATCTTTTGGCAGGACATCTCGCCATGTTTACTAACGACTTCAACCTGGCTCAGGACCTGTACCTGGCATCCAACTGCCCTGTGGCAGCCCTGGAGGTATGACAGCAAAGAGAACGGGCAGTCACCCTTCTCTACAGTCAGACTTGGCAGCGCCAGACACCACCCGGCTTCCTCTCCTGACGTGTAGACATTCAGCTTTCAGAGCCCCTGAGTACTCATTAACTTCAAAACCACTTTCATCCTGCATTCAGAGGAGGTATAAAAAAGGCATGGTGTATAGCATTGCTAAATAATTCAGAGTCTAAATGTGTCCAAAGAGAAAAGACTGTGTATAACTTACAAAACCGTAAAAAGAAAAGCAGAGGTCGTTTATTGATTGTTCATGTTGCCAGGTGCCGTTCTAAGCACCTGACCTGTGTTAACTCATTTAACCCCCTCAGCCATCCATCTTATAGACTAGTGCTGTTATTCCCTCTATTTCCCACACGAGGACCTTGAAGCACATTGATCTTCTAGTTCCTGCATGGAACTCTCCTCTGTGTGAGGAGCTGAAGGTTGCAGATGGGGAACTGAACAGAATGTGGGGCTAAGTTCGGAGTCGGAGGGGATAGGAGGCCTGCAGACACAGACTACCAATTGAAGGGCGTAGACTAGCTGACTCCCTACCTGAAAACCCAGCACTCAAGAGGCAGAGGCAGGAGTGCTGTAGGTCAAGGTCAGCCTGGTCCAAATAACAAGTTCCAGGTTAGCCAGGGCTGCAGAACAAGACTAAATGGGTGGGGGGGGCAGACTTGTGAGGCACATCTGGATTCAGATCCCACCAGTTTGTGACCTTGGGCATGTCCTTTGACCTCTCTAATCTTAGGCCCTTCTTCTTTAAGGTGTGGGTAATAATGCCTAACCCTCAGGGTAATTGAGCAAGAAAATGGGTTTAAAGTACAATTAATTAGAAATAATTTACATAACTAGTAGTAGCCAGAAATAAGCAACAAACAAATTCTGAACTTCTGGCTATCTCTTCTCAAAGCTATTGAAATTAAATTGCATCCATCTTTTATACTATATTTATATTATAATATATAATATAAACATAATATTGCACAATAGTTACACAAGTGCCATTAGGTTCGTAAAGGCTCTGAGGTGATGGCTCAGAACAGAGGGCTGATGGCACCCTACAGTTCCTTCAGCCTCACTTAGCAGGACAAGTCATTTAGGTAAAGAGAGCCCTGCTTCTCACCTGCTCTCTCTTATTGGCCATGTATAAGACCTGGCCTGTCTTTGCTTCCATTTCTGGATCTCACAAGAATATTGCAAAAGATAGCTATGAAAATAAAATAAGCTCATGTTCTAGACCAGGGCCTGGTAAGAAACTAGCAGTTGGAAAGGTTAGTTAGGAATTCTTTACAGTCTAAGTCAGTGACGAATGAACTGCACAGATTCTTCAGTAGTGACCTGGGATATTTGGGATTGTTTTCCAAATACTTGTAAGAGACCACAGGATCCAGGAAGAATGATGCTTTATATGTTGTGTTTTCTGTTGTTCATGTTGCAACATAACTTCAAATTACCTAAGAACCCACATCAGGGGCCAGAAAGATGACTCACCTGGTAAGGTGCCGGCCACCAAGCTTGGTAACTTGTCTTTGATCCCCAGAACCCACGTGATACCAGGGGAAAACTGACTCTTGCGAGTTGTCCTCTGACCCCCACACATACTGTAACACATGTATATTCATGCACACAGACATAAGTAAGTGTAACTTTAAAAAAAAAAGAAAGAAAAAAAAAGTGCATTGATTCCAGCCAGGTTAGCAGCTCATGTCTACAATCCCAGTAGGAAACAGACACAGGAAGGTTGCTGCAAGTTCAAAGCCAGCCTGGGCTACATAGTGAGTTCCAGGACAGCCAGGAATGCATAGCAAAATCCTGCCTCACCAATGAAGGATGGAAGGAAATCAATTTCTAACATGTTTCCTAGTTTTTTATTGGTGTCCTTCTAAGGTGAAATTTTCAGTTAATTGATTATATTAGCTTTAATTTCTCACTATTGAGAAAAATACTAAAAAAAAATTTTTTGTTAGATAGGATTGACTTTTGAGAGGAGCACAAGCTATCAGAATAGCTAAGATTTTTGTCCAGTCTAGAAGACTCTTGTACTGCCTTTCAGACTGTATCTTATAGCAGTGTCTTTGTAAACAAAGTTTTGTTATTCAAGGAAAAAAAAACGTAATTCCTTTTACTAAGCCTGGCTCTCTGCAGTGACTTTGAAAAGCTTGTTGCCTTTCTGGACCTCAGGACTTTGTCTTTCCAACAGATGAGGCGGGACCTGCAGCACTGGGACAGCGCTCTGCAGCTGGCCAAGCGCCTGGCCCCAGACCAAATACCCTTCATCTCCAAAGAGTATGCCATCCAGCTGGAGTTCACGTGAGTCCTTGGCTCTGGAGCCTCTCGGCATCTAACTGATGATGTCTACAGTTCCAAACTCACTGATCAGAGGCTATTCCTTAATAATAGCGCGAGTAGAGTTAATGAGAAAAGGCTGAGAGTTCTGCATCTTGATCTGAAGGCAAGCAGGAGAGACTGGCGCCCGCAGACAGCTAGGACGCTAGGACGAGGCGCTTTTCTGCAATGGGTGGAGCCTGAGCATAGGAGGAGGCCTCCAAAGATCACCCCCACAGTGACGCACTTCCTCCAACGAGGCCACACCTCCTGACAACACCACTCCCTATGCGCCAAGCATATTCAAATCACCACACTAGGTTATTTATCAAGACCAGAAAATTCAGGCTGGGGAAACAGCTCAGCAGTTAAGAGCACTCCTTCAAAGGACCCAAGTTTGGTTCCCAGCACCCACGATGGGTGGCTCACAAGGACCTGGAGGTCCAGCTCCGGGGAATCTCTCGGCTGCAGACACTGCAGTTATCCACACACGTGCACACACTCACATACCCAATTACACATAATTAAAATAATCTTTAAAAAAAGAAACTTCTCATAGATGTAGAGGCTGGGAAACTCAAGTCACAGTCACTGGCATTTAAGTAAGGTTTGTTCTTGAAGTTTTACACTTCAAAAGGCTAAAGAATAAGAGAAGAAGTGTTCCCTTCCACCTTTTAATCATGGCTCCAGTGACTTAACACTTAACCTGAATGCTATCACAGCGGCAATTAAGTTCCAATATATGGAGGGCAGGAGCAGCTGCAACCCAGAACTTAAAGGTGTAGAATTTTTCTTTCATGAATTGGATTGCACAGGGATGAAAACTGAGCAGCGGTGAGCGCTGAGGCAGAAGCTCTCCTGAGGACAGTGGCCACCGCCTTTCTAATGCTGCATGATGCACGGGTCTGGAGCTCCTCATAGCTTTGCAATCCCCTGATCTGTTTGAGTAATTTAGGACATTCTAGTATTCTTAATTGTGAAGTTATCTTAGCTGCCAATATCCTTAATTGACAGACTGTATCTTTTTTATTTCAGTGCTGCATAAAAGTAATTTTAGAAGTATTCAACAGTCAGTTTTAAATTAACATCCAGCTGTGGTCACTGCCCCAAAGCACACAGCTGCAGAGGCTATAGTCATTTGTTTTCAGACATGAACTCACACAGGCACTGACAGCACTGCGACTGAATGGGTTTTCTTGATATTTATTAAGATATATTCCAAATTTAAACTTATTAGAATTTGGAAAAATGCTAATCTGCGGTTATATTTACTTTAAAATAACATTTTTATATAATTCTGTATTGTTTTCATACAATGGATTCATGAAGGATATTATCACACAAATTTTAGTTGTGTAAATTATTATGCCAAAGCCGGGCAGTGGCGGCGCACGCCTTTAATCCCAGCACTTGGGAGGCAGAGACAGGCGGATTTCTGAGTTCGAGGCCAGCCTGGTCTACAGAGTGAGTTCCAGGACAGCCAGGGCTACACAGAGAAACCCTGTCTTGAAAAACCAAAAAATAAAAAATAAAAAATAAAATATTATGCCAAAAAGATACTCTTTTATTTCTAATCAGGATTCCTCATTTAGTACTTTTCTGTTTGAGGGCTGGAGAGATGCTCGATGGTTAAAAGTACTTGCTGCTCTTCCAAATGACTTGGGTTTGGTTCCCAGCACCCAAGTAAAATGGTTCTCAACTGGTCCTGCACATGTGGCTCACATACACAACACACACACACACACACACACACACACACACACACACACACACATAAATAAAATAAATCTTTCACATTTTCTATTCTTCAGGTAAAAGCTTTTTGGATATATTTCTTCTTAGTTATTCTTGATTAAAATTTGCCACTCCCCCCCCCCCCCAAAAAAAGTAAATGCATGGGGTTGGAGAGATGGCTCAGTGGTTAGGAATATTTGCTGCTCTTGATGAGGACCCACGTTCAGTTCCCAGCATCCATCTCAGGCAACACATACCCACCTGTAACTCAGCTCCAGAGGAATCTGATTCATCTGGTTCTGTGGTTCCCTACACATACCCATACACAGACACACAGAGACACAAAATTTTTAATTGTTTCAAAAGTGCATATATGCAGTGAACGCAGGGTCTAGGATGTAATTAAATAGCAAAGTTGATTGTTTAGCATGTGAATTAAAAAACAATGTTGCTGGGCAGTGGTGGCGCATGCCTTTAATTCCAGCACTCAGGAGGCAGAGGCAGGTGGATCTCTGTTTGAGGCCAGCCTGGTCTACAGAGCAAGCTCCAGGACAGCCAGGGCTACACAGAGAAACCCTGTCTCAGAAAAGGAAGGAAGGAAGGAAGGAAGGGAAGGGGAGGGGGAGAGAAAAGAAAAGTCCATATACCAAAATGGATATGTCAGAATCTTAGTACACTGCACAAGAGACCAGACACAAACATCTCTGAAATCCCTTGGACCATTCAGAAGACTGACTTTGACATCTTTCTGGGATTTTTTTGTTGCAAACTCTCCCACTTTACCTGACTTGAGTTAACTCTGACTAGGTCAGTCGGAAGCTTTTGCTTTGGCAGTGGCATGTGACCGAGAGGCTAATTGTGTGTGCTGTCACCCCTGACCTAACTAACACAGCCAGCCCCTAACAGCTCAAAAATGTCCCCAATAATAACCTGAGTATATGTTCTCATCAAGGACCCAAGCAGCCTCCACGCTGACCTCCCAGCCAAGGCTCTCTGTTAAGATATCCACAACCCTTCTTGTGTTAAAGCAGGACCGGCCTGTCAAATCCTGAGGGTCTGGCTCTCCAGGAGCTTATACTAGTGAGCTAGGTCCCTGTGAGAAGTTCAAAATGAAGCAATAGTAAAGGGCGTGAGCTAAAAATAGAGGGACTCTTAATTTAGAGTCTCCTAACTGAGCAGGGTACTGGGCAAGAGACTAACTCTTCTTGTCAGGAGATATCCCTAGGTGGGCTGATATAATTGGACCCTAATTAGACATTCCTACTCAGGAAACTTGCTGCCGGTGAGGCCCTGGGCTGATGAAAGAAAGTCTTCAATCAGCGGCACGGCTTCCCTTCCAAAGGTTTTTTTTTAATCTGTCAGTAGATTCAGCAACTGAGCAAGCCTCACAGAACCCGAATCATTCACCTACACTGATGACGGGGCCCTGAGTGGGTCTTAGTGCCATTTCAGAGCTAACTGACTACATGGAGGGGGTGGTTGCTCAGAGCAACACAGCTCAAATAAAACGTCTTGTGCAAGTCACTGTGCTGAGAAATGCAAATAAGTAAGTCTGTCAGACAGAGCCTCATAAACATTGTTGCAGCCCCTTCTTTGCCTGAGAAGTTTTAATGTAACCCCAAGTATATAGGTCTACAAAATAGAAATCAAATATCTGCTGTTAATTCATAAAGAAATATACTTTTAAACAGTTCTTTGGGATTAGAGATACTGTCCAGTGAGTAAAGTACTTGCCGGGGAAACATGAGGACCTGAGTTTGGATTCCCAGCACCAAAAAAAAAAAAAAAAAGCCAGGCAGGGTGGCACGCGCCTGCAATCCCAGATGGGAGGTGCAGGCATCCCAGCCAGTTGGTGAGCCCCAGGTTCAGCGACAGATCCTGTGGTTATTTTACTGGACTTTGACAATTCCTGGGGCCAACCCCTAATCTGCTTTCCTGACTGCTAGCCTGGCTGCCTCCCCAGCGGTGTACCCCAGACACTTGCTGTTTCTCCTGGCCACGTGCTCATCATCCATCTCTCCTCATGATGGCGTCCTCTCTCCTCCTCATTCTACTGCCTTTTCCTCTCCTCCTCCTCCTCCTCCACTCAACCTCCAAAACCTGCCTAGCTCTAACCCCTCCAGTAACTGGCTGTAGCCATTTTTATTTAACCAAGAGTTTTAAATTAAGGAACAAGGTTTGCACAGCAAGAGCTGGGACACATGAGAACTCACTCACAGGCCCAGAGCTTCAGGTACGGAAGTTAGCATTAGAATACATAGCAACAGACCAAACCTCAGCAAGAGCCTGTTCAAAAGCAGGTGGAGGGCTCGAGATAGCCCAGCAGTTCCAAGTGCTTGCCGTCCTTGTGGAGGACCTCATGAGGTTCCCACACCCATGTGAGGCTATAACACAGCTCCAAGGGATTCAGTGTCCTCTTCTAGCCTCTAGGTGTCGGGCACACAGGCATACACATGTGAAGGCAACCCTCACACATGTAAAGTAAAAATAATAACAATTTAAAAAATATGTGAGGAACAATAGAGAGAGAGATGGCTGACATCAGCCTCTGGCCTCCGCATATGCATATGAGGTCATGTGCACATGCACACAATTCTTTGATATATATATACACACACACACACACACACACACACATATCTTACCACTTACTTAAGATGAAAATAGATTTGAATACTAATAAAATACGTCTCTGTTTTTACACAAAGAGTGAAATTTGCCTGGACATTCCATACTGCAGGATATAATCATCATTACTGTTTTTTAGAGTTTATTGATAATGTGATCTCTAATGTCAAAGTTTCACATAAATACATAGTACAAATGCCAAAAGTATGTTTAGGGCCATTTCAGAAATTATTGGACATTCTGTCCTAATCCCAAACCAATATTCAATGATTTCTTTTTTTAATGAAACTCCAGTCAACAACTCAGACAGCAATTTTGGAAATCAAACATTCTAGCACAATACAATGAACGATATGCTAATTTGATACTTACATGCTGATGAATGTGGTAGAAAAATGGTAAATATTGTCTTCCACAGTTAAACCCTGATTAAGCAATAGTTATGCCATTATAGTTCTGTAAGAGCAGAAGACTGTATGTATGGTGAAATATGGCAGATTATAACATCCACTAGCTTTGGATCTGAGCCAGGGTGCTTCAGGCAGCCTCATGGCAATGTGGCAGGTCGTGTGTGCAGTGCAGTAGGATCAGAACCGAGGCAGCAGTGACGTCACAGGCTCTGACGTGAATGAACCCTGCCAGAAACTCCTTGGCTTCTTTATATGATTGAGTTTGAATTAATTTTTTTATTGCTTTTACTGAATCAAAAGCTTCTGTGAGCCCCACCCTCAGCTATGGGGTCATGAAGAAGCTGGTTGTAGATTCACAAGTCTGTGTTATTTTCAGTCTTGGTACAGGAACCGTGTTATTGTTGTGTTCTGGATCCTCCGTGTACTCAAAGGCCAGGTGTTGAAGGGGTGGCCTCCAGACTGACATCAGAGAGATGGTAGAACTTTTAGGACCTGGGGTCTAGTAGAAGGAAATTAGGGCATGCCCTGAATATTGTATTGGGCCTCTGCCCTTCCTCTTCCTCTTCCTCTGCTTCTTAGCGACCATGAGGTGAGCAGCTTGCTCCACCATGTACTCTTGCCCAGTGTCACAGGCAGGGGTCAAGTGACCATGGATTAAAGCCTCTGAAAAGTGAGATCCAACAAAATAAGTATATTTTCCTCAGCTATTTTGTCAAGCAACTCAACACACTAACACAATTACATCATAGGTGATCCTTTAAGTAAATCATGTTTTTGCGTGTGTGTGTGTGTGTGTGTGTGTGTGTGTGTGTGTGTGTGTGTGTGTGCATATATCATAGCACATGTGTGAGGCTCAGAGAGCAACTTGCAGAAATCACTTCATTTTTTACATGTGGGTCCTAGGAATCAAACTGAGGTCAGGCACGGCAGTGAGAGCCCTAACTGCTAAGCCGTCTCACAGGCTCCCAACCCAGATTCTTGCAGTGTGCATTCTTACAAATATTGGGCATTTGGAAAAACTAGGTCTCTATGACTATGTGATTGTCATTTGTGCCCTAAAGGAAATAATTAACTAACAGTGACCCATAAAATGTTAGGAGCTCCTGAAAGGCCTAACATAGCACCTGGAAAGCACCTTAGGACGTAGCAGAACCCAGGATGTTTCTAAAGTGTGAGATAAGAGCGTGCCGCCCTTTAAATGGTTGCTGGCATCAGTGTTGAGTAGCATCTTTCCTGAGCCGTGTGGAGACAAAGAGTATCTTTAAAGTGTGTGTGTGTGGCTAAAAGACTTAAATATGGTTAATTTACTGTGATCTTTCTTTCTTTTAGAGGTGATTATGTAAATGCTTTGGCTCATTACGAGAAAGGTATCACCGGGGACAATAAGGTAACCTTGCATAAAGTCGAGATGTGCCTAACTGTCCAGGAGTGTGTTTTCTGTTTTGTTTCAAAATCCAGGGCTTACTTGCATTTAGTTATTCAGTATCTAGTAGGTGAGCCTAATTGTTTAGTTTATTAACACTTTATAAGAATATGCTTAAATCACTTTAAACTCACAAAACTAAAGACAGCATATTTTATCCATGCATCTGTTTGCCATTACATCCTAGATATAAGCTTCTAATTACGATTGGAAGTAAAATTTTTATTTCATCTCATTTATAGGCCAATATCGTTCAGTGAACAAATAGAAAGCCTGGTCCGTCCTAAGAGATTACATTAGACACTCTGGAGAGACTGAAGGAGCCGTGTGCGCGGGCTGCCGGGGGAGGCACACACAGCTTTGCACACAGTAGAGTCTGTTGCCTGTTGGTTTCTTTGTTTTTTAAATCCACACTATATACATATGCGTCACAGGCTAACTATGAGTTCATACGGCTTTTGCTCTTATGAGGTTTCAGTACTCTTCCAGAGGTCCTAGGTTCAAGTCCTAGAACCCACATGGTGGCTCACAATGTCCTTAACTTCAAGCACATATGGTACATAGCCATACATGCAAGCAAAATACTCATACACATAAAATAACAAAATAAAAATTGTATTAAAAAGTCATATGTATGTATACACATGTATGTTGTATATATGTATTTATATGTGTGTATATGTGGGGTGTGTGTGTAGGATTACCTAGTGAGTTTTAAGGTTAGCCAGAACTGCTTAGAAAGACCCAGCTGCAAACATGGCTTTAATGACTTAAACAGTTCTCATATATAGTATAATCATATACAGTACAGAGATCTTCAATTTGATTAATGATTCCCCCTTTTATTTTATTCATTGTATTTATGCTATAATAACCAGTGTATTGCTTTGAGATATAACTTTATACCAAGTGGTATAAAACAAGACATCCTCACAAGGAATCACATAAAATCACATAAAAAGCCAAAATCTCTGAGAAGAAACAGGAATTTTATATTAGCTGATTTTTTTAAGTGTTAATTTCAAAACTGCAAGAGTTTCTTAAGGTGATAAATGAGAGTAAGCTGCCAGCCGTTGGCTGAAGACACCGTGTTAAGCTAGGGTACTATGAACTAGCGTTCGCCTTGTTGTCACAGGAACACGACGAAGTGTGCCTGGCCGGAGTGGCTCAGATGTCCATAAGAATGGGGGACATCCGCAGAGGGGCTAACCAAGCCCTCAGACACCCCAGTAGGGTCCTTAAAAGAGACTGTGGAGCCATACTAGAGAATATGAAGGTACTCCTTTGTCTTCGTAAATATTCCTGAGGTCAGATCATAACAAATTCAGTGTCTTAAGTTCCCTTTGGCATTGCAGCAATTTTCAGAAGCCGCCCAGCTGTATGAAAAGGGCCAGTATTACGACAGAGCTGCCTCTGTCTACATCCGCTGCAAGAACTGGTAAGGGCTGGCCAGGCTTTGTTCCCAAGTAGACTTGGAAAGGGGTTTGCCGGGGCCCTCCCTGCTGCCCACTCTGTTCGCTCACCGGGTTCTGCCTTCCATCTCTGTTGTTACTCTGTAGATGAGGTCACTTCCACTGTCACTTCCCAAAGAGGGTCCTAAACACCCCGAACGAGTTCATGCACTCACCTTTATCTTCCGCTGGTGGGGGAGGAGGTGTCAGGAGAAGGGGCTTGAAATCTGGATTGTGTATAGAGCCAAGATGTTTGTAAGCACATAGTACACTTGAGAGGGGGAGCTGGTACTTGGTTGTGAGCAGCTACTCCTGGTCAGAAATGGTGTTGAGATCATTCTCGACTCTATGTTTCTAGGGCAAAAGTTGGCGAACTTCTACCTCATGTCTCCTCTCCTAAGATCCACTTGCAGTATGCCAAAGCTAAGGAGGCAGACGGGAGGTATGTGCAGGTTCCCAGGTCTGTAAGTACAGGCTGCACAGGTTAGCCATGTGCACAGAAGGTAAGCGACATTTAACGCCATCCTTCTCGTGAGAAGGACCAGACGGCAGGCGCTTTCTAGCGTGGCAGACCTGTGTGTACCCAGACACGGTCTGCTGGCTCCTCTAAATGAGGCTACGTACTGAAGCTTGCCACAATATGGCACGAACATGGTAGGAAAGAAGCCTTCAGGATACAGAGGGAGCAAAGAATAGATACGTGGATCCCATACTGTTTAAGCCACAGTGCGATCCTAAATAGAGCAATGAAGAGGGACTATCTTAAATGCACTGAGAATTTCTACAACTTAATAGGTACAAGAAACTAAAAACCAGGACCAGGAAAAGACTGAGGACAAAAAGGTCCAGGGGAGGAAATGCAGTTATAAACTGCACTCCTAAACACTGAAATCCCGTCCTGATAGTAAGCAGTAAGGCACGCCACCAGATTTAATGCGTATCTTTATTTTGAACTGACAGCCATGCTATCAAAATGCTCTGGTTGTACTTAGCTGATGGAAGTGTAAATTTCTACATCCCTTGAAAAGTGATCTCAGAATGTCTGTTGAGAAGCCTTCATAGGTTAGTAATGCCTTCCACTTTAGGAAAGCAACCTTGGAAAATAGATACAGAGACACACTGAATGTTTTGTTGAAATTGGAAGAGCAGAATTAGTCTGAGCTAAGTCTTGAGTGCCACCTAGAGGTGAACATGCAAAGATTTTGTACCTCACTAGTAAAGCTCCTCGCCTAGTACCATGAGCATTCTGTAATTTCTGTTTTCTAAAATAATTCCATACTGCTAGTATTGTCTTCGCACTTGAAATAGAAACACAGTAAAATGTAAACAAATCACATACTTTTAGTTCATAGGAGAAAATAAAATTCATCATTGGTCCTTTACCCTCCTTTTATCCAACCCCTAGAGAAGAATACATTTTAGTAGGAGAGTCCCTGGTATTTGATTCTGAGAGAGAAAGACGTTCAAGAAAGCAGCAGCTGCTATCACCACAATAGAAACGTGTCCCCTACATTTGCTGCCCCCCAAAATGACAGCATTTGAGAGGGCTTATGTAAACCCCATTTCTCACAGGTACAAAGAAGCTGTGGTGGCATATGAAAATGCAAAGCAATGGAACAGTGTCATCCGCATCTACCTGGACCACCTCAACAACCCCGAAAAGGCCGTGAGCATCGTCAGGGAGACCCAGTCTCTGGACGGAGCCAAGATGGTAGCCAGGTGACAGCACACTTGTTCATTTGGACCTTTTACAAGTGTGAAAGAGAGACCCCCTCTCCCCTTATCAAATGTATAAATTCTTTTTATGTTTTATTAGCCCTAGATATTTTTAATGCAGTGGCTGTTATCGTCAGCATATGAGAATATGTCTGTCAGGTATAAATAGATAACACAGAACTTCAGTTATGAGATAAATTTTTATTTTTACCTGGTTGAAAAAAATGTTTGGTTTTATAAGTCATGGTATTGGTTCTGTTTCTCATTACTGTGATCAAGTACCTGACAAAAGCAACTTAAGGGAGGAAGGGTTTATCTTGGCTCACAGTTCGTGAGCTCACTGCCAATCATGGTGGGGGTAGGAGTCTGAGGAAGCTGGTCAGGCTGCATCCACAGTGAGGAAGCACAGAGAGATGGATGCTGGCCCTGGTTCACTTCTTCCTCTCACTTAGTCTGGGATCCTAGCCCATGGGCTAAGGCAGTCCACATTTGAGTGGGTCTTCACTCTTCAGTCCAACTTAGGAACCGCCTCAGACAGACATGCCCAAAAGTTGGCCTTCTGGGTAACTCTAGATCCTGTCCACCACAGTCATAAATTTGACATGAGAGTCAAGCTAACTAAAGTCATTGTCATAGGTTCTTTCTACAGCTTGGTGACTATGGGTCTGCCATCCAGTTTCTGGTCCTGTCCAAATGTAACAATGAAGCCTTCACTCTGGCTCAGCAGCACAACAAAATGGAAATCTATGCAGATATCATTGGTAAATGCCATTATCTTTCCTACTTTCTCATAAATTTGTTATCATAGAAACCCTGACTCTTACGATCTAAAGCTCAGATGGGTGTGAACACAGGCACTCCTGTATAACCTATGCCGTGTAGACACAGATACACAGACATTACCTGCTGGGTTTCAGGGTCGCTACTGCCTAAAGGTGAGGGGGATTCTTACTTAGTCAGCTGCCCGCACTAAAACTCTGTCCCCACTGAATAATGACCCTTGTCCCCAGCCTCTGCTAACTATTATTTTACTTTGTCCTTATGAATTTGACTATTCCAAGTATCTCATATAAGTAGGGTAATAAAATATTTGCTCTTTTGTGATTGCATGCCCCTATGAATTGATAAGAGCATGAGAAAAATTATTTCAGACTTCAAGGGAAATACATCAGTGGGAAGTCATTAGATAACTAGACAACATAAAGATCTGACAGAAAAAGGAAGGACAATCAAAAGCAGTGTTAGACCAGGAGGATGGGTTTGAGGCCAGCTTGACTTATAAGGCCCTGTAATGGATGAATGGATGGATGGATGGACGGATGGATGGATGGATGGATGGATGGATGGATGGATGGATGGGTGGGTGGGTGGATGGATGGGTGGGTGGGTGGGTGGGTGGGTGGATGGATGGATGGAAGCAACAGCAAGTTGGATTGTGTTTATGTTGAGTTATCTAGTCTGGCTTCTGGTTGTTCTGAAGCCCTAGGTGGGTCACAGTTAATGTTACACACACAGTTCCTACTGTTTGATAATAATGAGATTCAGAGTCTGAGAATGATAGGTTCTGAATGAATAATAGAAGATCATAGCCCAAATTTTCACATAAGCCTCATCCTTTCCTCTCATGAAACAGAGGCAGGACAGTATTAATATCTTAAGGAATTATGATAAATATGCTTTGTGATGAAAATAGACAAGATGGTAGAATTGATGTTCAATCCTAATGGGCTTTTAGTCTCCTGGGTTTTTTAAGATTGTTTGATTGGTTGGTTGGTTGGTTGGATTTCGTGTGTGTGTGTGTGTGTGTGTGTGTGTGTGTGTGTGTGTGTGTGTCCATCCATCTGTCTGTGTCTGTGTCTCTGTGTGTGTGTGTGTGTGTACACACTATGATGTGGGAGAGAGAGCACACATGTAACAGTGTGTTTGGAGGCCAGAGGTCAACCTTGGGAGTTGGTTCTCTCCTTCCACTTTGAGTAGATTTGGGGAATCAAACTCAGGTCATCAGATGGGCACAGCCTTGTACTTTCCCCTGCTGAGCCGTGTCAGCTGCCCCAGCCTCCTGTCTGCAGACACCTCTCAGAGATACTGTTTTTAGATTGGTAATGACAGGTCATCAGGCTCTACTCAGACATGGTACTCAGTGAACGTCTGTTGTAGGTGCTGAAGACACAACTAATGAAGACTATCAAAGCATCGCCTTATATTTTGAAGGAGAAAAGAGACATTTCCAGGCTGGAAAATTCTTCTTGCTGTGTGGCCAGTATTCACGGGTTAGTATTTGCCAAGGAAACATACCCTGGACACCACAGGAGTAATTGTAGGGAATACTCTAGATGCCAGAATCCTCCAAGACACTGAGACTTGAAATCTCAGTGTCAGCCTCTGTTGGCACTGGAGCCCCTCCCTCGCACATACATGCACAGGCTCCCTACAGTCTCTCACCCCTGCCCCCATTTGGTCTAAGGGCCATCAATCTAACCCCAAGCCAGGTTTCCCTGCATCCGGTTACATAGTGCACTGTGCTCCAGCCTCTAGTTTCTCGGCCTCGAAGTCATCCTTTTGCTACCCTAGTAGTACTCACTTTGCCTAAGGCAGGGAGTACAGTGTCCAAAGAAGAGGCACTGGGGTTGAGGTGACCATGACTGCTGGATCATCTGCATCTTGCCTGAGGGCAGGTGCTGCTGCAAACTAAAAACTGGCAAACTGCCGAGCCCTGCAGGGCCCAATTGCAGGGTCCTTAAAGAGAAACATAAGTCTAAGTCTCCCCCATTCAAGATACAAGCCCAAATATTTGCGAAATACCTCACTGACCAAGGAAAACATGTCTGTGAATGCAGTCCACAGGCTGCCAGTTTGCTATTTGTGGTCTTTTTAGAAGCTGTCCAGACTCCATATCTGACATGAAAGCTAATTCCCCACCAGCTGGCCAGCCAGCCTGGGCATCCCACGGTGGCCCCCGCTGTTTCTGTGGAAGTGTGCCTCACTAGACACTTGCAGCAAGGCCTCTGCCAGCCTCGCCCTCCATCTGTTTCCACAATGACTACCCGAGACTTCTTCATTCTGCACATCCTTGTCCCTCTGTGACCTTCATGTCATCCCCCACACAACCATTTTTGCCTCCTCAGAACACCTAAAACCAACTTCCCACATAGTCCTTTGTAAGTTTCTTCACAGGTGTGTGCTCACGAAGACAGTACTGTGTTACTGCGGACTGCTGGCACCTGTCTCCTCAGAGTGCATCTAACACAAAAAGTGAGGCCATGTCAGGCTCCTGCTGTTCTTCACAGACCCCAGCCCAGCCCCACATGAACGAGCAGGGAGTCGATAAATGTTAAGTGAAGGGACTGGGGTTTCAGCCATAAGCATCTATCTGCTTCGTGAGAAGCACATATAAGACAAAACAATCAATTAAATAATTAAGTCTTCCTATGGAAAAGAATACATTTTACATTTTCCTTTTATCATAAATCAGAACTAGATTCTTCAGAAGGTTCTCTGGATCTTTCCAGTTTTAAAAACGACCCAGCCTTTGATCTGCCAGGGTGGTGGCACACACCTTTAATCCCAGCATTTAGGAGACAGAGGTCACAGCTGGGTCTGCACAATGAGTTCTAGGCCAGCCAGTGAGAGAGGCACTGTCCCACAAAAACAGGCAGAAGACCCAGGACTGTGCAGACCCCTGGATGAGACCAGGGCACACACTCATTTCATCTGTTGTAAAAGCTGACTTTCCCAGTCGCAGGGCCTGACAGATTCTGGCTGCTGTCCATCTATTTTAGGCACTAAAGCACTTCCTGAAATGCCCAAGCTCCGAAGATAATGTGGCAATAGAAATGGCAATCGAAACTGTAAGTAAATTCCGAACTGAAACTTTGAGGGAGTTTGCTGCTTGTTTGTTGTTTGAGCCCTCGCAGGAGCCAGGACTATAGCCAGCTCAGTCGGTAGAGTGTATACAGGAAGCCCCCGGCACTGCTTGGTGGCACATGCCTGTAATCCCAGGAGGTGGAGATAGAAAGATTCAGGATTATCCTCTGCTACATAGGGAGTTCTAGGCCAGCCTGGGCTACTTGAGACCCTTGTCTTAAAACCAAACAGAAATGTCCAAATACATGGAAAGATTTACCAAACTGGACTCACACTCCCTATAGCCATCGTCAAACTGATGGCTGGCAACACACACTCCTTATCACAGCCCCACCCTGTTTCCTGAATTGTTTCCAAGAAAACAAGTTTTATCCTTCTCTCAGGATACACTATCCGAGTCGTGAAGAGAACTTGCTTGTAGTAAATTTGACAAATGCTCCTCCATTTCCCCTGAGCCCAAGTCTGCAGCTCTCACACTGGGGGAGGTAAAGGTAAGACAGTAGATCTCAGGAGCTTGCTGGACAGCCAGCCTGGCTGAAATGGCAGCTCTGGGCGTAGTCAGAGACCCTGTCTCAAAAACATAAGGTAAAGAACAATAGAAGAAACCTGTTGTCATTGGCATATGCCCACACACATGCATGTGCACACACATGAATATATAGACACACGCACATATATGCACACACATGCATATATACATATACACACATATATATACACATGCATACACACACACACATGCACTGTGCACCACACACACACCAATGTTTGAGTACAGATTCTCAGATTAGGACGATTCTCAGCCTGCGTAAGACCCAGCATGTGTGCTGGAGATACGGAGCTGTGTTAGTCACTAATCTTAAGAGGGCTTCTGGTGGTGTTGGTGATAGTGGGCTTTTTAAAAAAGATTTTTTATTTTATGTGTGTGAGTGTTTTGACTGCACATATGTCTACGAAGGCCAGAAGAAAGCATCGGATCCCCTGGGACTAGAGTTACAGATGGCTGTGAGCTGTCTTGTGGGTGCTGGGAATTGAACCCAGCACCAGTGCTCTTAACCGCTGAGCCATCTCTCCAGCCCCTCTGTCGTGTGTGTGTGTGTGTGTGTGTGTGTGTGTGTGTGTGTGTGTGTGTGTGTGTGTGTGTGTACGAGCGCGTGCAAGATTTATTTATGCATATGAAGCAGGAGAAAGAGATGGAAGCCAGAAGAAGGTGTTGTGTCCCTGAAGCTAGAATTATAAGACAGTTGTGAGCTGCCTGATGTGGGTGCTAGGAATTAAACTAGAGTCCTCTGGAAGAACAGCGAATGCTTTTAACTGCTCAGCCATCTCTCCAGCCCCTCAATGTTTTTATTGAAACATCCAAGAAGTATATCCTCTGTGTATACAAAGAAAAAGATCATACTTTGATACAAGCAGCTAAGAAAAGCTATAACTTCTAAGGATATAATTTTATTGAGGAAGACTACACACCAATGAAAAAGGACTCCAGGCTAAATTGTGTTTCATGTTGTTTACTCAGATCTTGTTAGGTTTTTTATTCCATTTCCTTAGCAGAAAGTTATGTGATCTTCTACCCAGCCCTCACTCCCCATCCCTGCAAAGTTTAAGATGCAGAATTTGATGAGGTTTCTCTCTTGTGAAACAGGTGGGCCAGGCCAAAGACGAACTGCTAACCAATCAGCTGATAGACCACCTGA
>CM052712.1:52706239-52813739 GCA_028551405.1 Uromys caudimaculatus
AGTCCTCCCCCTATGTAACAGACCACCCCCCATGTAACAGTCCACCCCCCATGTAACAGTCCTCCCCCTATGTAACAGACCACCCCCCATGTAACAGTCCACCCCCCATGTAACAGTCCTCCCCCTATGTAACAGACCACCCCCCATGTAACAGTCCACCCCCCATGTAACAGACCTCCCATGTAACAGTTCTCCCCCATGTAACAGTCCTCCCCCATGTAACAGTCCTCCCCATGTAACAATCCTCCATGTAACAGTCCTCCTCATGTAACAGTCCTCCCCCATGTAACAATCCTCCGTGTAACAGTCCTCCTCATGTAACAGTCCCCCCATATAACAATCCTCCCCAACCATGTAACAGACCTCCCCACCCAGTTTTTTTCTAAACTGTTACAATTTTATTCTAGAAATTATATAAAATAATCATTGAAATTGTTGGCTTAGCACTGAGCCCTAAAAAACAAGTGTTTTATCCATATTTTAAAACTGTAGAATTAACATAAAGTCATCTTAAACATAAGACACCATAAGGCCAGGCTAAGAGTGTGTGTCAGAATCCATAGTCCCTGCAGGTTACTGCAGGAGCTATGCCTTCTCCATCCTGGTAAGGACAGATGTGATGCCTGAGGAGGTGCCCCAGAGCCCTTTGTACCCCTCTGCCTTCATGTGCAAAGCCATCTGCTGTGACAGACTCTAGTCGCTGATGTGGAGAGACATCAGTGCCCTCACCGTGGGCAGGAGACTGAATCTCGGTACTCCTCACCCTCATCTCACAGATGAGGTCACGGAGATCCAGAGATGCTCGGCGACTTGACAAAAGGCACAGCCCCGTGTTTGCTGTCCCACACCCTCTCCCATTATGCCCACTGATTTTAGTAACCTGGGAACCAGTCCTAAGTACAGAGTGAAACAACCTTGATTTGGAATCAAGGGGCAAGTGGTCCCCGGGGGATTATAAACAAAAGACTTCCTTGGGTGTTAAAATGTCCCGTTCTCCAGCCCAGGAGAGGCTGTGTGGAGCAGGCCTCCAGGAATGAGTGTAGCTGGGTCACTCTGCCCCAGAGCCTAACTCTGTCCCTTTCTGTTCACCTTCCCATCCACAAAATTAGCATAGGGCAGACCTGAGGGTTAAGCTCAGCTAACACTTCCTACCCTCTTAGAATAAGCGCTACACGTACTAAGCTGAGCAAACATTTGATGAGCCAACTCACTGGTTTTTGAAAAGTCACTTCTGTCACTGGGAGCTCAGTGTGGTTGTGACTGAGAGGCACAGTTACAGCTGTTTCTCTGCTTGGCTAATGATGAAAGTGATGTTTGCTAATGGTTTGTGCACCAGGATGCCAAGTACCTGTTCCGCTTGTACATGGCGCTGAAACAGTACCGTGAAGCAGCCCGGACGGCCATTATCATCGCCAGAGAAGAGCAGTCTGCAGGTGTGTTCCTAACACTAACTGGTTTCTGAGGTGCTAGGCCTCAAGCCAGGACTCAGCCTATGCTGAGACAGTGCTTTACCACCAAGCTAATTCTCCAGTACCAGGTCCCTGATCATTTTCTCTACCCAAACAGGTAATGGAATGAAGGCCAATAAAGAGTAGCTAGCTTCTAGTCTAGGCTTGCTCTGACTCCAGAGGACCAGCAGATCACCTTTTCTAGGATTCAGAGAAGGAAAAATCATTCCTTAGCCCAAGGGATATGGAGTAACTATGCTGAAGCCCTTTTGCTGGGCTTTCTTCTTTGCATGTGCACTTTGTTTCCAGGGCCGCTCCTCTGTCCTCTCCAGCACTCCTGACAGCATTTCCCTCAAACTGCACGTATTTGGCCTTCACACATAAGAGATGTTGAATATTCATTATGGACCTGGTTCTTCTTAACCTTCAGAACTACTTAGTAGAGTCTTGAGAATAGTTCTGTTCACTCACATGTTCTGTAAATATTTATTGAATGTCAGTGAACTTGTCTGGGATCATCACTCACGTCTGTTTTCTGCTCACGTTGATCCGACACCTGCTGTCTCTCAGATGCATGCCGGGAACTCAGTACCCAGAGACAACTGGGCCACAGCTCTGCCCTTGAGGTTCACGATTAGAAGCAATAGAAAGAAATTGAGTTCGGTTATTATTCAGGGTGACAAGTGCTAGAGTAGAGAAAGAAATGACCAGAAGGAACCAGGGCCTCTTAAAGACAAGGTGTGGGCAGAGATGGAGGATGGAGCCGAGGATGACAAGAGCTTGGAGTAAAGAACCAGAGAGCAAGAGATGAGGCTGCTGCCTGCCTGGGAAGGCCAAGAGGGCTGGGAAGGTGCAGGCCAGCTCCAACAAGCATGTGAGCCTGTGCTCAGGAACTTTCACTGGATTGCATGCCTGTAGGGGAGGTCTGCTTCTGTGGTGCTGGCGACTGCAGTCTCACATACTGGATAACCCTGCTGAGCTGTGGCACCCATCCCCTCATACTGGATAACCCTGCTGAGTGTGGCGTCCATTCCCCTTGGAGGGCTGGGCTGTGACCTGGGGGTGTTGGCTTGGAGTGAGGCTTGCAGTTTTGAAACCCTGACATCCTGCTGAGGCTCCAGAGGAAGGTTAATCAGCACAGGACTTCAGGATAGTGTGGCTCTAACCACGGGCCTGAGGAGGAGACTGAACTTGAAGGACTCAGGACTCAGTGCACTTTGGGGGTGACCTCTAAGACACCAGCATTTTTTCCCAGAGTGATTCACTGGCTGTTATTACAATCAACAAAATAGAAAAAACCTGTTAGTAACAGGACTAGACTGACTTGTAAGACCATTTTCTCTTTTTCCAAGGAAACTATCGGAACGCACATGATGTTCTTTTCAGTATGTACGCAGAACTTAAGTCCCAGAGGATCAAAATCCCCTCAGAAATGGCTACCAACCTCATGATCCTGCACAGTTACATCCTCGTGAAGGTGAGGCCCAGAGGGAGTGGCGTGGGATCTAACGCCCAGGAGGTCTGCTCACACAGTGGGGGCTCCATCCAGGTGCTTCTCCAAGCATCAGAGCCATTTCTTGCATCTCTCTACTCTCAAGTAGCAAAAGCAACATACAGGCCAACTGCAGTGTGGTGTCCTCTATCTACCAAAGGGCAAGAAGGAAGTACAGTAGTGACAGGTAAAAGGAACAGCCTGAGGAGCCTAGCAGCAGTGGCTTCCTCCGGGGAAGGATGAGGCAGGGGGGTGGGGGTGGGGGGGTTTCAGGGCACCAAATTCCAGTAACGGGAGTGGGGGGAGGAAGAAAGATGGGGGCAGATTTTGCCATGTATACTTTTCCATGTTTTGGGTTTTGTTATTGTTTTTGAGATGAGGTCTCTCTATGTAGAGCAGGCTGGCCTGTTTGTTACTAAATGTGTATTTGTGGTCTTTTTGTTTGGTTGCTTTTGTTTACACTCTATATGTGTATAGATAGGGATTGAGTCTAGGGCCTCACACATCATAGACAAGCACTGCATCCCGACCCTACATAGGGTTTTCTTTCTGTTTTGTTATTAATAGCTTTAAGATAGTCGTGCTGTTTATTCCTGGTGTTCTGAAACTTACCATGTAAACCAGGCTCGTTTTGAAACTGTGGCAATCTTCCTGCCTCTGTCTCCCCATTACCAGTGCTAGGGTTACAAGCATGTGCCACCATCCCTAGCTCCTCTGTTATTAAGATGCACTTATTTGTAATTTGTATGTGTGTGTGCCTGCACGCAGAAACCACAGGCATCAGATCCCCCTGGAGCTGGAGTCACAGGTTACGATCCACTCAACATTGGTACTGATAGCGGATCTCAGTCTACTGAGCCATCTCTTTAGCTCCCCCACCCCCACCCCATATGTATATTATACACTTAGGTCTTTGTAAAGATGCAGACAGGCTTCATTTACATATTTTTCCAAGACTGTCAGTACTACCAAAGTTCCTCTTTCTATATTGGTGCTAAATCAGTTTGTCTGCCCAGCCCAGTGAGCTCATTTAACGTTGATGGCTCCTCACACAGTCAAGTTACAAAGAGTTAAAATTCTAATTATCAGCTAGATAGATACTGTCCAACAGAACCTTCTCGTGGTAGAACGGTGTTTGTGCTGACCAGCATGCTGGCCCCTGTCTGGCTGAGCAACATTTGGCATGGAGCTGGTGCAGCAGATAGAATGAAATTTAAATGAAATGTAAATTTTGGATTTGGTAAACCCTATAGGCCCGAAACACTAATTATAAGAGTAGGTATTTAGATTCCAGTATTCAGCCCTGGGAGTGCATCTGGAGGAAACTCCTGAGGTGGGAGAAGGCTGAAAGGGCAGAGAGGTCTTTGCCAGCTTAAGACATGAGAGATGATGCTAGTGTCTCAGGAGTGCATACCCAGCAGAATGAAGGCAGAAGTGGAGAGAAGTCCAAAAGGCGGCAGTGGGAAAAGAGCGAGCAGACCCTGGAAGGAGCTGCCCGTGCACAGCCGCCCCATCGGCTCTCCTTCTATGATGGGCCAGCCTGCCACTCCCTTCCATGCCTGAGCACCCTTGTGACTTCACCTTTAGGCCAGTCTCTCACGCAGCAGAGAGCATTGCCAGAACTTTCTAAAATCTGTGACTGTGGTATCAAAACCACTTAACTCTTGGGCTGGCATGTGGCTCATACTTTAATCCTAGCACTTGGGAGGCAGCTGGAACTCTGAATCCCAGGATAGACTGGTCTACATAGTGAGTTCCAGGATAGCCAAGGCTACCTAAAGAGACCCTGTCTCAAAAAAAAGCCAAGGGGCTGGATGGTGGTGTCGCACGCCTTTAATCCCAGGGCTCAGAGGCCTGAGTTCGAGGCCAGCCTGGTCTACAGAGAAAGTTCCAAGACAGCCAGAGCTACACAGAGAAACCCTGTCTTGAAAAGACAGAACAAAACAACAAAAAAAAGATGACAACAAACAAAACTGTTTAACCCTGTCAAGGCTGAAGAGATTCATGCAACACTGTCACAGTATCTTTGGCTTTGGGGCTGGGCATCTACCTGCCCCCTCCACCTGCATCCCAGTCCACCTTCAGCCCTTGTTTCCCAAATCCCATTCATAAATTGCCTTGCTTTAGGCCTTCCCACCACAGGCTGAACTCTCTTCCTTTCACAAGCCCTCCTCCCTTCCCTCTTAGACCTCGACTCAGCACTCAGGCCTCACTACATAAAGGCCAGTTTACCCATTTTTACATAAAAGATGGACCAAGGATCTGAATTTACTTTGGGTGGCCCAAGATAGAATACAACACTGAGCATAGCTGTGGTGCCAGGGACAAGCTGTTGAAGCAGAGCCCCAGTGCCAGGAGCCAGGCAAGGCTTGAGAATCTCAGCTTAGCTGTGTTCTTGGTCACAAGCAAGTTTGTTTTGGGAAAGCAAGCATGGAATGGAGCTAATCTAAGGCTATAAGAAAGAAAGACATAATCTATTTCAGATTCACGTTAAGAGTGGAGACCATATGAAGGGGGCACGCATGCTCATTCGGGTGGCCAACAACATCAGCAAGTTCCCGTCGCGTAAGTACTGTCTCAACAGAGCCCTGTGCTGTTAGAGCATTAATCCCCACGATTCCGGGAAGTAGTAGGCTGGGGTCCCTAAGCTCACCCCAAAATTTGATACTTCTCCTAGAACCTCTACAAGGCTGAGCACATTAGTGCAGTATCTAAGGTCTAAGTCAGCAGAACAAGGTGCCTGGAGCAAAGCCTAAAGAAAACCAAGTGCAGGCAGAAGCCTTTCAGAACCTGAGTCATACTACTCCCCCAGAGCGAGACGGGACACTAAGGCTGAAGTGCGCGCCGGGAGTGCGTTACATTTGCAACCCAGGGCTTTTCCTGGTGACTGGTCACATAGGGACCTCCTGCCTGGCATGTCCTCACTGCTGGGAAGCAAGGAGCCGGCACATGTACGTATGCATGGTGCCTCAAACCCTCACCAGTCCTGGAAACGGGGACCTTCCCCAAAGCTAAGACCCCAAAGGCAGGCTCACAGCCCAGTGTTTAAGGTCCCTCTATTGGTAACCGCCTCTGGACTTGTGCGTACATGTAGCTCCTGTTTTTATTTTATAGTAAGCAAGCCAGGGCAAAGGGAGGTAACGTGCCCAAGATCACATTGGTATCTCGTGTTTCCAAGCCTAGTATAGTAGGACATGGCTTCTGGGAAAGGTCCTGGAAGGCTTGTCATTAAACATTCTTAAATAAACAGACTTCATCACACAGTGTGACAGGTGTCAACAGTTGCCGGAAAGAACTAGATGTTAAACATCTTAAGCCGTTTGACCTGTCACAACTATTTAACCGCCATGTGGTGTGAGTGAGATGTAAGTGAACGCGTGGGCTGGGCTAATAGAACTTCTAATTTCTGGACGCAGAAATCCCAACAGCACTTAACATGTCACAAAATATTTTGGTATTTCCTTCAGCCATTTAAAACTGTAAAAACCATTCTTAGGTCATGGGTCATACAAATGTCTAGAGGGCCTGAGTTCACCTCCCTGTTGTCTTTGTTTTTGAGGTATCTCATGTAGCCCAGACTAGCATGCACTCAGCTGCCTTCTGCTCTTGGCTGCCTTGCAGACATCGTGCCCATCCTGACATCCACTGTGATTGAGTGTCACAGGGCAGGCCTGAAGAACTCTGCTTTCAGCTTCGCAGCTATGCTGATGAGGCCTGAATACCGCAACAAAATCGATGCCAAGTACAAAAAGAAAATTGAGGCAATGGTCAGGTGAGCAAACAGTCAATCCTGCTGTCCAATCCCGCTTCAGGAGTGTGCTTCCGATGGAGCTCCTAATTTACACAGCTTCATAAAAAGGTGGGTAGGGGTGGGCACAAGGCTAGTCACTGCTGGCTCTTAAATTTTTAAAACGGAATAAGCTTTAAAACAGCCCTTTGAACCACACTTACATAAAGCGCTCCAAAGCTACATATGGCTCGTAGCCACTGTACTGGACGGTAAAGAATTAGGACATGCTCACTGCCTGAAAAGCTCTGTGTAACATCACTGGGTGGCCTTTACCATCAATTCCACACAAAAGGCTGGGGAAATCCCACACTCGTCATATTCACTCACCAGCGAGGAGACAGCGAGGCCTACCCATGCAGTGGTTGGGAATGCCGGCTGGATCTGGCCAGGCTCACGAATGCTTCCTCTTCCTGGGATCTGAGCCCTGGCTGCCAAATAGCTGGGAAGTGTTTGAGCCTGTGAAGAATTAGCTCTTTCCAGATAGTGCTTTTTCTCTTCCCACTCTTTCCACCCAATTACAAGGAATCAAGTGGTATTTGTAAATGACGTGTGATGCTTTCTCCAGGAGACCAGATACTTCTGAGACAGAAGAGGCCACGACCCCATGTCCATTCTGCCAGTTTCTTCTCCCAGAATGTGAGCTGCTCTGTCCTGGCTGTAAAAACAACATTCCCTACTGCATTGCAACAGTAAGTTTCTCTGTAATAATGTCCCCTTCCACTTGAATACTTACTGGATGTGCCAACGTTTTCTTCACTTTCCACTCTCTTCTGACTCATTTACCAGAACATTTAGCATGAAATTCCATGGTCACCCGAGGTGAGGTTCAGAGCACACAGGAACCCTGGGAGTGGGAGGACGGCCCTCCAGGAGTGTTAGGCGGCATCAGAGTTGTGTTGTCACGCTTTTTCTGCCACCTGCTGGCAGTGCCTTCTGCTTCTACCTATGCTGCCCTTTGTACTGAGGTCAGCGCCATTGGTGAGGTACCACACCTGTCATACTGTGGCATTTATAACTGCTAGTTTACTTTTACCATTAAGACATCAGGCCAGTGTTAGTGGCACATGCCTTTAATCCCAGTACTCAGGAGGCGGAGGCAGGTAAATCTCGGAGTTCAAGGCCAGCCAGATCTACACAATCAGTTTTAAGACAGCCAGAGCTACACAGAGAAATCCTGTCTTAACTTCACTGCCCCAAGACCCACTATCAGGAAACTAAAATGTTAAATGTGTTCATCCCTTGGCTAATGTAAGCTATATTTTGAAGGAAAATAAATTCACATACTGAAGTTAAAAAGTCAAAGCTTATTCCATCTTGAAACATGAGCCTGCTAAGTCAAACTCAGCTATAGCCCCTTTGGCTGCATCTTTCTAGACAGTTACCTGCTATATGAGTTTAACAATGATGTCCTGAGTCAGAAGCCCAATGGGCTGTGGCTTGTTCGGTGTTTCAGAGGTGATAGACTTCACTCTTAAATGTTTCCAGGGCCGACACATGTTGAGAGACGACTGGACAATGTGCCCACACTGTGGCTTCCCCGCACTGTACTCAGAATTCAAGATGTGAGTAACACAATCCCAGTGCCACAACTGAATCCAGAAACAGGACTATTTTTCTGCCACTCCTTTGCTTTGAGGGCCCCTCACCCCATATCCCTAAAGATCCTGAGGACCCAAATCTGTCATCTTTGAAGGACCTTCCGTGACCTGACAGCATTTTCCCTCAGACTCTTGTCACTCTTCAGTAGAGTACATGTTAAGAGGTATAGGTAGAAGGTGGAAGATTCTCCAGTATCTTAGCCCAAAGATAAAGGCATGGTAATTACATATTTCATTTACTCTGTATTCATCTCCCCCAAACAGCCTGCTAAACAGTGAAAGCACGTGCCCCATGTGTTCAGAAAGATTGAACTCCAGTCAACTGAAAAAAATTACAGACTGTACCCAGTACCTACGGACAGAGACGGAATAGTGAGCCAAAGGCCCAGGAGAAGGCCCGCTGTGCACTGTCCTTCCAGGGCCCGGAGCCCAGCACCTACAGAGCTTAATTCTTCATACTGGCATCGACTCCTTTTTCTGTAACATGTAATTGTCAAAGTTCAACGGTCCTGACACGCTTTTTCTTTATTTAAATGTTAAAATGCAGGTAATAAGCTTTTCCAAGTGGCAAAGGTATAGCCACGCAGCATCGTGAATTCTAACTAGAATGTATTTTATCAAACTATATGGAGTTATTTTTAATCAACCCCTTAAAACTAGAGCCAGTTTCCTTTAAATGGGAGCTTTTCAGTTTCCTAAGTCTCACTTTGGCCACACAAAGCTTCACACATTTTGCAGGAGGGGAGGGGAGGGAATCCCTAACCTGGTTAAAATGGAATTCCAGGTCATAGTCACACACACAGGCTTGGAGCTGGTTCCAGCCTGTTTGTCTCTTCTACCTACTGTGCTGCCTGGAAGCCTCAGCCCTCTTGCTGTTCTTGAACCATGGATCCGTCTTCACAGGGGTTGCAGCATAAAATGTGTACACAGTTCGTTTCCTAGTCTTTTTGGCTCAGTGAGTGTGAAGCAGGGCATCTTCTGTGTGCTTGTTGACTACTTGTACATTTCTCAAAGTTCTTACTCCAGTTTAGAACTGGATTGCCTTCATAAGAGTCGATGTAAGTTTTATGACGTAATACTTGCAAACACTTTCTTGCTATTTTTCCAACAGGCAAAAATACCAACCTCAGGCCATTAGGGCCCCTTTACTCAATGAGCTATTTCACAGGTTTTGGAACCGGGTTCCTCTCTGAATCAGGCTGGCCTTGACCTTGCAGTGGCCCTCCCGCTCTGCCCCCAGGCCTGGGAGCACAGGCTTATGGCCCCTTGCCTCTTCGCTTCATCAGGGTGTTTCCTTTCCTTTTTTCAGAAGGGCCTCCAACCTAGTTAGTTTTTATTAGTTTTCTGAAGATTCAATTTTGTCAAATGGATTGTATGAACTGATAGTAAAAGTCCCTTCCTTTGTTCCATTCAGTAGGTACACTGATTTTTGAGTGCTAAAATCAATTTTTATCCAGGGGATAAACTCACTCACCATGGTGTGGTTTCTAGCCGTCCCCTGGCTCATGGGCTTCCCCCAGGCGCACACACAGGGAAGGCCCTGATTCTAACCCGGCAGATTTCTCTTTCAAAAGACAGCATCCCCCAGCTGCTTTCCAAAATCTTTGGGCAGTTAGTTGCTTATTGTTTTCTGCTCAACTTTACAACTCTACCTGTGGGAAGATAAATGTGTATCTCTGCCACCTGTAAAGGCAGAGCCAGGTTAATGGAGCTCCCAGGCTCTATCCAGATCCTGCTCTGCCATCGACGTATGTGATACATTATAGAGACCTAAACTGCCACATCAGCGCTCCCTGAAGTCTTCAGTGAGCTGGGATTATGCACTGTCATGATGTGGTCTCCTTATACAGTGAGCACTGTTGACGTTACTGCTCCCTGGCTGAGAAGGAACCTTTGTCTAATTTCAGGAAAAATAAGTTCTCTATAACCTGCCAAGCACCCTCGACATTTTCAAATCCCTCATAGTAAGGTGGCTCAATTGTAATGTCTCAGTAGCATGCACTGGTCAGGAAGCTCAATATTGTTTGTCTAAAGTCCAAGGAAATGTGCAGGAAATCAGCTTTATGACCATGCAGGCCATTTTACCCGAGACCCTTCTAAAGGTACCTGTTTGTCCCTTTCTTAGACTGTGCTCCTGAGTAGATGGCATCTCTCCTCAGGAAGCTGGGTCACCCCTGGTAGACATAAAAGAATGATTCTCCTTGGATACAGAAAAATGAAACAGGCCAGCACATTCAGCTTCTGCAGTGACACAACTTGGTATATTTCCTCTTCAAAATCCTACATATTCTGTGCTCTGTACTATTAATAGGATATGAATTGTAAATACTTAGTTTTTTAATAACTTTTATATTTAAGTATCTCCATTAAAATAAAATTGCTGACTAGATACTTGTAACATTTTCCTGGATTTGGATACAGAGAAAGACCTGAAGGAGGTAGCCTGGCCAGGGCAGACAGAACACTGCAGAGTCTGAAACAGGAAGGGCATGAAGCAGAGTCTGTCCCCTTAGCCAAAACACCAAAGACAAGCCATCCTTTAAAAATAAGTAAACTTAGTGTCTGTCTGCTCATTCTGCAAGTGTCTAGTTTATCAATTGATTTCCTCTGAAACATACACATTATCTGTCATCTTCCTGGAGTTGAAGATTCTTTTCTCAAGTGTCACACTCACTTGAAGAAATCTGTACTTTTCTTGCCATGACCTATGACCAATGTCACCAAAGCCTGAATAGCCAACAGACATGAGTCAACCGAATCATGTGATTAGCTTTTCCATACATTAACCAACAGCTGAGCATTGACAATAGCACTTAGGGGCCAAATGCCAGTCATGTTTGCTGGTGTCTGAACCCCCACCTTCATGACTCCTGCTCTGTCTACTGTCCTAGGGGCTCACCAGAGCCTTGGCCTCACTAAGCAACACAACGTAATAAAAAACCTCACCAGTGCCAAGCTACCTCTTCACACCACTGGAGAAGAGTCATGGCCCCCTGGCATCGGGGAAGACAAGCACGCTGCATGCCGAGATTTCAGGTGGGAGCACACTCGTTCCAGAACTATAGGAAGACACTCAATCCTGGTGCATATTAAGTCTACTCATTTAAAATAACGCCAAGAGGTCAAGAAATAAAATTCATCAAAAGGAACTACAGGAAATTGTCTGTGAGAGACAGCCATCTAAACGGCCATGGCTCGGTGCTCTCTACGGGTCACTTCAGGAGCTGCTAGGAGACTCGATCCCGGCAGACATTTGGGTCCTCATGCCACTCCACTTTCCTTTCCCTTCATGTTTAGGGGCTTCACGGAGAAACCCTGCAGACTTCCATCGCTGTCCTCCTGTAGTAAACATCATGCTTACAGTTTCTACGCTTCATTATTTTACAACTTGTTCCCAGCAGCCATCATTTAAATTATAAGTGAACTGAGTGAGCGAGCACTATGTTTTGTTCTGAAAGCAAGCAGATTACCAGGCCTTTCCTTGAATTCATATCCAATGGAGGGAAATATGACTTGTTTGACCCAAAATAACAGAAATGGAAGAATGTGCACTCAAAAACCATCTATATCCTCTGGGTGAGGTAGCCTTCACTGCAGCAGCCAAGTTCCAACACAGAAGAGAGGGGCAAGACTCCATAGGCTCAGGCTTAAGGCAGTGTTTTATTTCCATAAGAACCAACCTCCACAAAACACATCTTTCACTCTGGTTAATACACTTTCAATGTCTCCAGTGTCTCCAGGACTTTTGTCTCTTCTCCCAACAAGGCCATGAGTCCTCAAAGACAGAGCATGTCCTTCCTTTATAATATTTTGGCTTACCTCACAGAGGCAGCATAGACCTCTGAGCACTTTCTGATTTAAAGAGCTAAATGCCTAAAGGCCAGGTTATGGCCACGGCCCAGGGTCCTTCAACAAGCACAGTTCGAGATCCAATCTGAATTCCAGTAGGGCTTTTAGACTCCATCACAGAACAGCAGCTCCCAGCCAGAATGAGCCTGTGGGTCTGACCCAGCCTACACTCTACTGGTTCCAACCTGATGGCTAAGACTGCACGGGGACAGGAATGTGTAGCAGTCCCAGGTCTTCACACCCTGACTAGCCAAGTGGCCTCTCTCAGACTCCCTATAGCAGCAATGTGGTCAGTGCAAAGGGATGCTGGGAATTTGAGCTCTGACCCTTCACCTGCAGAACTGCGATTCAGAGTTAGTAAGAAATGCTGAAAATTGTAATCCAACCAAACGAATAAGGAAAGTAATACAGCAACATAACATTCTGCTATTCAAGATGACAAAAGTGACCCATGCGTTACATGGATAGCGGATTCCTGATACACACTTTGCAAAATACCTGAAAATAGACCAAGAATACTCGGCTCCAGGTGGTAGCTGCTTTGGATTAAGGTTTATTTACAGAATTTCACCATAAAATAAGAACTACCATGTTTTCTTTAAAAAAAATAAAAATAAAAAAAAAAATTCAGCATTGGTCCTCTAAAGGCCATTAGGATAAACTTAAGCTACAAAAGATGCCTCTGTCCCCCTGTGCCCAGTCTTGCTATGGTTAACTAAAATCTGACTCCACAGCCTGTGTACTTTCTAGTTTTGATTCTACACAGTCACTCTGAATCCCAGCAGTCTAACCGTTGGCAGGGACACTGCAGGGCTGGGACAATCCTATCCACCTCTATAAGAGGTGCACGAGAGCTGGCTAATTAGACCTTCTAGCTGTACCGTCCTTTAGAATGGGACCACAGGCCACCCCACAGTGCTACACCGAACCTGTTACTCTGGCAAAAGGTGAGGCTTTGGGGCTCTAGAGCAGCTGGACTAGTGGAGAGGGTAAGTTAAAAGCAGTTACTGGTAATGAACAATGATTTCATTTCTTCCGAGTTTTTCCTTTTCCTTTTTTGGACTCCTCTTTTTCTGATTTTGAAGGCTTTGAAGATCTTGTCTTTTTCTGGGGGAGGAAACACACAAAACAGTTAATATACTGATGAGTAAATGACACACATAATTTTTCCCTAGAATTTAATTAGAAAAGCAAGGTCACAGAATCTACCGCTGCCTCTGAGAAGCAACAAGCAAGCTTTCAGCCCTGAAAGGCAACAGCACAGGGTCTAGAGCTAAGGTGCACCCCGTGTGAGCCAGGCTCCTGGATTTAGAATACAGTGTACTTAGGAAAGCCAGAACAAACAAGGGGTGACTTACAAACATGGCATGTCTACATGAGGAACTTCCCTTTCTTTTAATCTCTCACAGGACATCTATGCACACTTATTTTGTGAAGAGAGAGGAAGCCAATTCAACTGCAAAGGGCCTGTCTCGACAGGCGAGCCACACAGGAAGACACAGCAAAGGCGGAGGAGGCTATGCCCCTGTCTCAGGACTCCATACCCCATCTAACCTTTACTAGCAAAAGACAAAAGTTTTATTCCGAGAAATTTTTATAGGCAAGTTGATGGCTACCACAAAACACGAGAAACAAAAGTAGGCGAGAGGTTAAAAATGTTTTCCTGTTTATGCTGTGGTTTAAAGCATATACTAATGACCAAGTATAAACAGTGCCCTTCTGGGGCAGCTGAAATGGCTCAGTGGGTAAAGAACTTCTTGCACGAGCTTCAAAACCTAAGCTCAGATCCTCAACAGCCACATAAAGGCAAGACATGGCAAGTAGCACACATCTATAACCTCGGTAGGGAGAGGAGAACACATGCAGACAGATCCTGAGGACTCGCTGGCTAGCTATCTAGTCAAAGCAGCAAGCTCTGGGTTCACTGAAAGGCTCTGTCTCAAAAGCTAAGTAGACAAGAGTAGAGGGACACTTGACCTCTAGGTTCCACATGTGTTTGAACGTACACATGCACGCGCGCGCGCACGCACACACACACACACACACACACACACACACACACACACACGTACTCTTCCTACAGAACACATGACTATGATGGCCTATTTTCATGCTGTAACTTCACTTTATAAAAAATGAAACCTATCCCATCACCTTCAATTAAAAAGAGCAAGACATAACTATCTCCACCTACCATGCTACCTGCAGAACAGCCCGTTATTCCCATGGCACTTTACACAGGAGGAGAGGTCATTTCCTCTGAGGTACCCTGCCCACAGCTGAGTGCACTACCTTGATCATGGCGTCAGTCTCTATTGCATCCTGCTCCTTCTCATCAGACTGAGTGCCATCTTCCTGTGACTCCTCATTGTATTCAGAATCCAGTGCTGGGCCTGTGCTGGGCCTCCATGTCTTTACTACCTGAAGTGAGTACGGGGTCAGGTGGGCCTCCTTATTGTAGGCTCTTGTGAAGGCTGCTTTCACCTAGAGAAAGTGAAAAGAGCTTACCCTCAGTGCTGGATAATTCTTTAACATCAGTTGAGTAAAAGTTTTAAGAAGCCTGGGAAACCCCTTTAAATTACTTGCAAACTAGGTACATACCTAATAGAAATAGCAGTATATTTGTTCTTCTCTAGAGACGTTCTGTGTATGTGTGTTCCTATAGATCGTGTATACTAAGAGGTCTTGTGTATACTAGGCAACCCCACCAATACTAAGCTACATCTCCATCTGTTTTTATTTTGAGAATTCTGAGTCCACAGCTCAAGGAAAAAAAAAAAAAAAAAAGACTAAGAATCAATGGTTCAGCAGAGTGGTTGGTACACCTCTTGAATCCCAGCACTCAGGAGGCAGATGCAGATGGATCTCTGAGTTCGAGGCTAGCCTGATTTACAGAACAAGTTTCAAGACAGCTGGACTACACAGAGAAAAACCCTGTCTCAAAAAAAAAAAAAAAGCCAAAAACTAATCAGTGGTTAGTCTATGAATCAAAAAATAAGTCAAATAACTCACTCTAAGATTCAAGTTGATCTTGACTACAAACCATGGAAACTGGCACACAAGGCAGTAGTGCATGCCTGGAATCCCAGCAACCTGAGGAGACTAAGGCAGAAGAATACAGGTTCTGGGGTTGCCTGGGCTAAATACAACATGGTGAAGGTCAGCCTGGGTAACTTCCCCAGCAGTAGAGTACGTGTCCAGTTTGCAGAAGGTACAGGATCATCTCTAGTTGTGGGAAAAGAAAGCCAGTCTGTTCATCTTTACTATGGTAATAGTGGTTGCTTCAGAACAGTAAGCAACTTTAATAACCTCAACTTCAAGCTTTAAAACGCAGCCCACATCCCAACAAGAAATGTCTACTGTAACAGTAAACTGAGGTCATTAAGCCAGGTAAACATCTAGAGAACGTCCCCTGCAACTGCATCCACGGGTGCCAGAGGGAGGCTCCAGCACGTGTTCATGTCACATCACTGTGTGCTCATGCTGCCAAGGACAAGAACCAGCAACATACTGGGTCAGCAGGTTGACTACGCAAGGAAATATGGCACATATTTACAGTCCAGAAGCAGGAAGATTAGGAGTTCAAGGTCAGGCTACACAGCAAGTTCAAGAGCCAGGTAAAAGAAAACCTTACAAAAACCCCCAGGCCGTGAACACATTCTTATCTTACTCTATCCCCTCACACTTGCCCTCAGGCTCAAGAACACATGCACTTGGAGCTCACACTTGTCCTCTTGCTTTCACACTCAACTCGAGGTCAAGATAAAAACACAAAAATAATGTGGAATCTCGCAGTCTTCTCTGACCACTGTCCAGGAAGGTAGCAAACACTCAGGGAGGAGGAACAAACTGTCTACAGTACCCAGAATATCCCTCAAGCAGAGCCAGCACAGCATGGTCATTTCCAAGTGACCGTAGATAGTGGGAGTGCATCTTACCTTGGGATCCAGCTTGGAAAAGGCACTGGGCTTGCCTCCCCAGCTGCTAACTTCCATGATGTTCTCAAAATCTTCTTTCATCAAATAGTATGTGTCCATAAGTGTGACAACATGCTGAACCCCTTCTACCCCTTGTGAGGTCAAGGGTTGTACAAGTGCGTCTCTGATGTGTGACAGGTAATCCATGTTCACTGTCCTTTTGCTGGAGTAAGTTCTGAAACAAACAGAAGGACACAAATCTATTTTTTAAATCCTGTCAATGGCTCCCTGTCTCCAATTCCCCACATTAGATCACCAATACCAGTGAATAGGCACAGTTCAAGTTTTTATTTTGTAAGCATGTAATCATTTTATAAAATTGTACTGGCTAGTTTTGTGTGTCAACTTGACACAAGCTGGAGTTATCACAGAGAAAGGAGTTTCAGTTGAGAAAAATGCCTCCATGAGATCCAGCTGTAAGGCATTTTCTCAATTAGTGATCAAGGGGGGAGGGCCCAGCCCATTGTGGGTGGTGCCATCTGTGGACTGGTAGTCTTGAGCTCTGTAAGAAAGCAGGCTGAGCAAGCCAGGAGAAGCAAGCCAGTAAGAAACATTTCCTCCATGGCCTCTGCATCAGCTCCGGCTTCCTGACCTGCTTGAGTTCCAGTCCTGACTTCCTTTCATGATGAACAGCAGCATGGAAGTGTAAGCTCAATAACCCTTTCCTTCCCAACTTGCATCTTAGTCATGATGTTTGTGCAGGAATAGAAACCCTGACTAAGACAAACATGTTATTTATTTCACAGGTCTTTTTAGTGAATACTATTTTGTCCTAGGAGAACAGCTCTTAGAGCAGCCAAATGGCTCAGGGGGTAAAGCACTTGCCATGCAAGCCTGGGGGCCTGAGATGCATCCCTACCCACAAATGGACCTCCACAAGCACTCTGGAGGATGCAGATAAACACACATAGCAACACTAGCAGAATACTGACTTCAGAATGAGTCACCGAAATAGACACATTCATACCACAGAATCAATGGACTGAAATATAAAAAACTTTCAGCCAAGTGTGATGGTGCATGCTTTTAATCCCAGCACTCTGAAAGAAGAGGCAGGAAGAACTGTCAGTTGGAGGCCAGTTTGGTCTACATAGAGAGCTCCAGACTACACAAAGTTACAGAGGAAGAGAGAGGGAAGGAGGGAGGGAGGGAGGGAGGAAGGGAGGGAGGGGGAGAGAGAGAGAGAGAGAGAGAGAGAGAGAGAGAGAGAGAGAGAGAGGCATGCACTTGCATGTGCCCACCCTAAACTGCTGGTCCAGATCCAACAGCATTCAGTGGGACAGCCAGCGCTCTCCCACTGCCCCAAGGCAGCCTTCTACTTGTTTGCTCTCTGACTGGAAAGCAAACACGATGCTAACTCCCACCTGACGCTAACAGCCCAACAATCACCTCGCTGCTCTCACCCTTGCCAAACACATCGTTCCCAGTCCAAAAATATTAAAGGCATCAGGAAACAGCAGTGAGATTTCCTTTGCCATGTGCCATTCCTGTCTGAGTGTTTAATATCTTTCGGTTTCTGATTGTAAAAGACAAAACTGTACAAAATACCTCCCTTGTACCCCCTCATGCCTATACTCTGAATCTTCCTATCTAGGGAAAGGTTTTCCCTAAATCCAAGAAAACGGCAAGGAATGTGCCTGCAGAGCTGGGGGAGGGTCTCTGCCATCCAGAAGAAGGGAAACAGGCTCTGGCTGCTAAGAACTAGTAGAATGTTAACAAGAAATAACTTTCTGGTGGCACATCCTTTAATCCCAGTACTCCAGAGGCAGTAGGAAGCAGATCTCTATGAGTTCAAGGCCAGCCTAGTCTACATAGCAAGTTCTAACCCAGCCAGGGCTATAGAGACCTTGTCTCAAAAAAACCCAAAAAATAAATGACTTTTTCCTTCCTAAATATTGTCACTCCTGTAAAAATAACTGAGCCAAATATTTTTTTTTAATTTTTATTTTTTGATACTTTATTTACATTTCCAATGTTTCCCCCTTTCTAGGTCTCCTCTTTGGAAACCCCCTATCCTCGCCCCCTCCCTGCCTCTATGAGGGTATTCCACCTCCCACCCACCCGCCCACCCATCCCCATATTCCCACCTTGACATTCCCCTTTACTGGGGCCTCTAACACCCTCAGACCCACAGGCCTCTCCTCCCCCTGATGGCCAACAAGGCCCTCCTCTGCCACATATGTGGTCAGAACCATAGGTCCCTCGATGTGTATTCTTTGGGCCAAATAATATTTCTAATGGTAACATTCTATATTTTTATAATTGCTTCTGGCTTCAAGCCTGGCAAATTTATGTCCGGGTACTTTAAGCTTGAGGACCACAGGCTGGGTGTGGTCCAACACAGCCTAGTGGCTCCTCCATCCCCCATGCCACAGTGCAGCACTGTCAAATCTCCATGACTCTGACATACACGGCAGCCTCCACTTTACAAAGACCTGGCGACTCCACTGAGCCCACCTAGGTAACCTCTAAGGGAGACAATAAATGTGTGGTGTTTTAAGCCATTCTGTATAAAGCAGCAACAGACAACTACAGATGGAATCAAAGCCTGCTGCCAAGATCTAGGAAGCGGGACTTTACTAGAATTTCACTGGATAGGAACGTCCTCACTTTAACCAGTGACCAGGGTGGATCTGGATCAACCTGTAACATTCTGGGATACAGAAATGGAAATAAGATTCTTCCAGTCTTCTTGGTTATAAGTCGATCCTTCACATTTTAAAAATTTATAAACTTTAACAAACTGTGACAAACTCAAATAGTTTTGAATTTCTAATCACTTCCAAGTGTATTCTCTTTTGTTATCCAAGTGTCGGTTTCCTGTTACACACCAACCTGTGTTCCCTATCTCAGATGACTACGTCAGCTTTCTAGTAAAACAGGTAAAAACTAACTCATTTTTTTATGAATACTTCAGTGTTTCATATTAACTATTCTAAAGCAGGGAGGTTATCCCACTAAGGCACACTGTCAGTAACAACAAATAATAGCAGACCTTGGATTACACACACTTAAAATGCATCAGTCTCAAATCACAGACAAACACCGCCTGGCTGCTTCTAAACCTTCATGCTGACAACAGAGGGCAGAACTCAGACCAAATGGCAGGAGCTCACGCAGGATCATTTAGCCAATGAGCAACACAGTCAAAACCAACACACCCCTTCAGGCACACGTTACCTTATGGAATAAAGGCTAATGCACCTCCTAACAAAATGACAGGGTGGGGGCACTGCTGCTTACCTAAGACTCATGTGCAAGGATAGGTCCTGAACAATCCGATCATGTTTGCCCGTAGATGAGTGCTTCCCCAGCCAGCTTGGGAAGCTCGGAAACTGAGTCATGTAGCCCCTCATCAATTCTCCAGGAAGAACACTGGCGTAAATGGCCTGAGAGGAAGGGGAAAAAAAAACCAATCAAACATAGTCCAGAGTTTAAATTTGGTATAAAGCTATTTCTTTGGCAGCTCTGCATCCTCACTGTGAGGTATAAAGAGTAGAAATAATCCAACTGTAGCATTTGGCAATGAGGGTAACTCAAAGAGATCTGTAGTAGAGAAATTCATTACAATGGAGCTCTCCTGAGTGAATGCTGGATGCCTTGTAAGAGGAAGAGAGATCAAGCATACATAGCACGTGCGCACACACGCACACACACACGCGCACGCGCACGCGCGCACACGCACCTCCTGCCATGTGATGCCTTGTGCCACTGCAGCACTCCATAAGCAAGTTACCAGACAAAGGCTCCTCGTCTCCCAAAACTGTGAGCTCAATAAACTTTTCTTTGAATCTCACCCACTTTGTGCGCAGTGTGTTATAGCAATTGAAAAGGAGCAGCAGTCTATGGAGGAAGAAACGGCCCACTGCCTGATTACAGTACACTGGCCCCTGTCCAAATTATGGGTATAGGAAGTTTCTCCATAGAAAGCGAGAAAATAATGACTGGGAAGACTGGTTAGGTAAAGCATTTGCCACCCAAGCATGAAGACCTGAGCTAGATCCCCAACAGCCATGTGAAAAAAACAGGCATTTATACTGCTCACAAGTAACCCCAACACTGGGAAGGAAACAAGAGGGTCTTTAGGACTCAATGACAGGCCACCCTAGCCTAATCAAATTCCAGGTCATCAAGATACTCTGTCTCTAATATCGTGGGGCTGGAGAGATGGCTTAGCCATTAAGAACATGCACTGCTCTTCCAGAGGAGCCCACTTTAATTCTTAGCACCCACACTGGGCAGTTTCAGGAAGATCCAAGACGTCTGCCTCCATGGGTCCCTGCACTCATCTGCACATGCACACACAACACAAGGATGTACATGTACTTAGTAAGTAACCATACAGAGAGAGAGGAAGCGCTGTGGGGCCTGGAGAGACAGCTCAACAGTTAAGAGTGCTTACTGTTCTTCCAGAGGACACAAGTTCAGTTCCCAGTAAAGGTAGCTGTGTGGCTCACAACCACCTATAACTCCAGCTCCAGGGAAATCAATGCCCTCTCCAGGCTTCCGCATACATCCACCCACATACACACAGCACACATTTACAGACAGACACAAGCGCATGTGTAAACACACACACACACACACACACACACACACACACACACACACTCCCCCCCCTTCTCTCAAACAAAAAAGCTAGGCATGGCAATACACACCTTTAATCCCAGCACTTAGAAGGCAGAGGCAGGCAGATCTCTCAGATGACAGGCTGGTCTACAGAGAGAGTTCAGAATTCTAGGGCAGCCAAAGCTACATAGTAAGATCCTGCTCAGAAAAAAAACAAAACAAAACACAAACACAAACCAAGGTAGACAGCACCTGATGAATAATGCCTCCTCATACATGGGAACACACACAGACTCCAGTGCACAGAAGTGAAGTGGGTGGAGGACAGGGAGGGGGAATGAACATGGGAAGAGACTCCCATCAACCCAGGTCTCCATCTGCCTCAATGGTTACCTTGACCCTGACCGACCGACCTCAGAATACCTGCCATTTCCCAGTTGCCAGTCTCACAGCACAGAACCATTCAGCATAAGCAACTGACCGCACAGGGGGATTAGAGTGTGGACTGCCTAGCTGAAAACAGAATAATCTACCATCCAAGGAAGGTACAAAAAAAGGAGGGGTGTAACTTTACGTGCCCTTTTTAGCCAGTAGTTTCTCTTTTCTGAAAGTTTTTATTAAACTTTCCACAAATGTTGTATCCTGCTTTATTCTACTAATATTTCCTCACAAGTTTTCTTTAGATAATCTCTATAAACTGTAGAAGGTAGAAATACTTATCAGGAGGACTGACTATAATTAACCATCCTTCTGTAGCTGAATATGGGAGCTTTCTGTAGTATTTTCCTATCAATACTAATGCTTTGGGAAACGTTTTCTTCTTTTTTTCTCCTCTTTGGGGGAGGAAGGGTATTCAGACAGGGTTTCTCTGTGTAGCCATGGCTGTCCTGGAACTTGCTCTGTAGATCAGGCTGACTTCAAACTCAAAAGACCTGCCTGCTTCTGGCTCTGCTGGGATTAAAAGCAAAAAGTATTCTTATTTAAATTTTGTGGTGTATTTGTGTGTAAGTGCACATACAGAGATGGAAGCCAAAGTCTTGCACACTTGAGACAGTGCCCTACCATTCATCTATACCCACAGCTCTGAATGTTGTGTCTACGCAGCAGCATTATTGGTCTGAGTAACAAAGCTCCCCAGGAAACATCCCCCTCCAGCCCATCCCCGGTTTTCCTGTTGGTTTTTAGAGACAGAGTCTTGCTGTGGAGCCTGGTTAGCCCGGTGACTGGTCTCAGACCTGCCTTACGGCAGTCCTCCTATGTCAGCCTCTGCTGGGTTACAGGTTTGTGCCCCACACCCGGCCTTGCCTGCCCTCTTAACTGCATCCATACATGTGCTTGAAAATGAGAAAATGATGCCTCATTCTTGAAGTACAGATATTTTCTCTATATATTTTAAAACACAGATTTATACATATTTATTATATATGATATAAATATATAAGCAAAATATTTATACTATATAAATAATATAGATTGTGTGTGTGTGTGTGTGTGTGTGTGTGTGTGTGTGTGTGTGTGTGTATGTGTGTGGAAAAACAACAACAAAACAAACCTAACTACAGGAACCACAAGAATCTTCCTTTTTCAGCTAAAGCAGACCCCACACTCACCTGTGTGGGCAGAAGATTCCAGTTTTGCTTACTTCGGATCTGATTGTCCACTAAGTCACCGTCACATATGCTATCTGCTGCCCGGCTTAAAAGCATCAAGTGCTTTTTCATGTCACCCCTGCAGAGAAGAGCCAGTCTGGTTACACCACTATCCACTCCCAGCCACTCCTGCACAAGGACCTGGTCTCTGTGGTGCTAGAGAGCCCTGATCCTGCCCCTCGCTGCCCTCAATGCTCACCCTGCAGCCACAGGCTTTACATGGAGGTAGTTCTCCTGGACAAAGAGGGGTGCTATGGAATAGTCATGGAAAAAGAGATCCGATTTGTCCATCAGTGACATGTGTGCAGTCTCCTCTCCAGCTGCAAACACTTTCCGGGTGACATCAAATGGGCCCTGCCAAGAAGGGGCAGAGAATGACTGAATGACCAAAACCTAATACTGGTGAAGAAGACGTTGGAGCAATAGGCACTGCCTGCTGAGGAGAATGATGTGGCATTTTAGGCGTCCCAAATGACTTAAAATTAAGCTTACACGAAATCCTGCACATAGTTTTATAGCACTTTTATTACAACTGTGGAGTCAAGTACTAAGATACTTCCTCCAGTAACCGAATGGTAAATAAATTGATGTATCTCAGGCCTTGGACTCAACAATTTTAATAAAAACTATCAGCCAGAAATGTTGGGACACACCAAGTAATCCTAGCACTTGGAGACGAAGTTCAAAGCCAGCCTCAGCTACACACTGAGCTTCAGGCCAGCTCAACTGAGCTGCCAGCAATATAATCTCAAAAGACCAAATAAACAAAAAGGACAAATCATTAAAAGACATGACAGAGCCTTAAATGTACACAAATGTACTCTCCTGTGTGAAAGCAGTAATCTCCAAAGGCTACACACTATATGGTTCCCACTACATGACACTCAGGCAAAACCATGGAGAGAGAAGACTGGTGGTTATGGAGGACTAAAGAGGAAGGAAGGGGGCTGGAGAGATGGCTCAGTGGTTAAGAGCACTGATCGCTCTTCCAGAGGTCCTGAGTTCAATTCCCAGCAACCACATGGTGGCTCGCAACCAACAGCAATGGAATCTGGTGCCCTTTTCTGGTGTGTCTGAAGACAGCTACAGTGTACTCATATACATTAAATAAACAAATAAATAAATCTTAAAAAAAAAAAAAAGAAGGAAGGAAGGAAGGACGATGAGCCTGAGCACGGGATCTACTCTGTAGGGCTTACAGTGGTAGAGGCACATCACTGTCCACCTGTCAAAAAACACAGAATGTGCACTATCAAGCATGAGCCCTAGTGAACTACTATGTGTCCAGTGTAGACTTTCTAACTGAATGAAAGTGGGGTAGCTTGCATGGGAAACCTCTGTGCCTTCTGCTACATTTTGCTACAAACTTAAAACTACTTCAAAAGCTAAAGTGTATCATTGCTTTTTTTAAAAAGCTAACTAACCATTCCTCTATAATTTTGGACTAGTAAAACAGAGCAGAGGCAAGTGATAAGAGACCTCTAGCTTTGGAAGTTAAACTAAACCACTTGAAACATAGAATTCCCAATAGTACAACCACACTGGCCACAAATGCATGCAGAAGGTCCGCTGGAAAAATCGTTCTCAGGGATGAAGCATGGGACTTATTTAAAATACCCCTTTTTCAGAAATCTGTAAAAGATGGCTGTGCTTGAGAAAAAGCTCGCTGTCTACAGGTCTGACAAGTCTGTGTGCTCTAGCAGTACATCAAGAGATACACTATGTCTACAAGTGATATAAGCAGGGCAAGAAACACCAACTTCATAACTAAAAAATGGAAACTCATTTTACCAGTCTGATATCCTTCTTGGCCCTCTGAGAATCAGCCTTGGCTTGGTCATAGGTTAGCGCCTTACTTTGTGCACACCACATACTGAGATTGTGTAAAACCTAGAAGAAACATAAAGAAGACAATGCCAAGATGAGAAATGGCTTTTCTCCTATCCTGTACAAGTTTCAAGAGTGGGAGGCTGAAGTACTGACAATTGCCCAGAGCTGGATGCTGGCTCAGCTGCTCTCCCAACACCCACAGCGCAGCTCATGACCATCTGTAACTCCACTTCAGGATCTGATGACCTCTTTTGGCCTCTGCCAATCTAGGCACACAAGTGGTGTGCGACATAAATACAGGCAAAATACCCAGACACATAAAATAATAAAATTAAATTTAGAAAAGTAACAACTTCCCCAAAATATATATCTAACTCACCTGTCTGACATCTTGATTAGCTCCCAAAATTATTTCATTCATAGCTGGAGGGGGGATTTTTAAACCCTCTTTAAATGCAATAGAGAGCATTGCACTCTGAAATTAACAAACAAGGAAATTGTCATTGACATCTTTTTTACGAATAGCATCTGCAATTCTATAAATATTTATGAGATACTTATAAAAATTGACCTTGAGCTGGGTGTGGTGGCACATGCCTTTAATCCCAGCACTCAGGAGGCAGAGGCAGGCAGATCTCTATTGAGTTCCAGGCCAGCCTGGCCTACAGAGAGAATTACAGGATAGCCAGGGCTACACAGAGAATCCCTGTTTTGAAAATAAATTGACCCTTGAGTTTTCAGTTAGCAATCATCATATCTTAGATAAGCCTCACTGGCTACAACACTGACACTGCCTAAAGTTAAAATCAACCTTTATATAAATACAATAATATCATTTAAAAAATATTCTGGGCTAGTGTGCAGGCGAGTTTTATGTCAACCTGACACAAGCTACCTGAGAAGAGGAAAAACTGAGAAAAGCCTCCATAACGTCAGACTGCAGGCAGGCTGGCAGAGCATTTTCTTAATTAGTAATTAATGGGACAGGGTACAGTCTGTCATAGGTGGGGCCACCCCTGGCCTGGTGGCCCTGGGTTCTATAAGAAAGCAGGCTGGGCAATGGAGAACAAAGCATCCAGCAGCGCCCCACCATGACCTCTGCATCAGCTCCTGCCGTCTGAGCTCCTGACTTCCTGACTTGCTTTGGTGGTAAACAGAGATGTGGAAGCGTAAGCCAAATAAACCCTTTCTCCTTCAAGTTGTCTTCATCATAGTGACAGCAAGATGGCTCAGTGGGTAAAGGCACTTCCCATCATGCCTGGTGCCTGAGACTGATCCTAGAACCCCATGGGAGGAGAGCACTGACACCCAAAAGATGCCCCATCACCTCCACATGTGCACCCCACTGCATACGCACGAGCACACACGTGTATGCTGTGAACACACACACGCCAACATTTTTTTTAAATTCTTTGTAATTACAATCATCATACCTTAATCTGTTCAACACGAGGTCTTTGGAAACGAAGATCAAAACAATAATGAACCAATGAGCGAATTTTGGGGTGATTTCTATCATTGCACATACAAATGATGGGGATTTTAGTATGCTTTATCAGGCCTATTAGCTCCTAAAAGGCAAAATTAGAACACAAATATGATTATTTTTAAAAAAGAACAGATACTCAATATATTTTAGTATTTTTTTAAAAAGCTCTCAACTGCTACAATTATCTAAGCACATATCTGTTATTTTCCTAATTTAAAAACCAACAGTAAAACAAAAGCCACAGTGCTTGTGTTACCTGAACTCCCCCCCTGTCCTCATTGCCCGCCATGCCATCCACCTCATCCATGATGAGAGCGTGCCTCGTGCTTACGGAAGGAGCTGCTCCACCTGACCAGGGGTGAGACAGGACAGAACACAGGAATACTCAAACTCTGCATCACAGAAAGTTCTAGAACACATTTAAATTCTAACAGCTCCAAGAGTTAAGCCATGAAAACAAACTCTCCCAGCCTCTCTGCATTCCCAGTTTCTCTTCCCAGCAGTTCCCTTAAAGTCTAGGATTTAAAACGTGTGTGCATAAAAATATGTATCTTGTGGTTTTTCACTTCATAAATTTTGGTCATCGATCTGTTTCCTTCCTTCCTTCCTTCCATCCATCCATCCATCCATCAGTAACACTTCTCTTCTTCTTGAGATTTATTTTATGTATGTGGGTGTTTTGTCTGCACACCAGGAGAGGTAATGTCCACCCCTAATAACACTTCTTTTTTAATGTAATTTAATATTCTCCTTTAAAATGCATAATAATGTAGTTTATGGATGAGATATGAGATAGTAAGATGCTTCCAAGCTTTTATATCATGCTAATATCTAAATATCCCCATTGTGTGCATGTGTCTATGTGGGAGAATAATATGTGTGTGTGTGTTCATGTCTGGTTTTTTGTCTGTATAATAAGAGCATGTAGTAAAACATGTCCTCCCCCCTTCTCTCTCTCTCTCTCTCTCTCTCTATGTATGTATGTGAGTGTGTGGGTGTGAGACGTGTACATATCACCACACCCAAGATTTTGTGTGTGTATGTATGTCTGTGTATGTGTATATGGGTTTGTGTGTATGTGTATCTGTGTGTATGTCTATGTGTATATGTGTATGCATGTCTGTATGTGTCTGTGTATGTGTGCATATGTGTGCATCATTCTGTACATATTATAAAGTATAATGACAGCTAAATTCCAAGAATTGAAATTTATAGATTAGAAATTATGTATGATTTAGACTTGAGGAAAAATGCCAGACTGCTAAAGAGTTGTATTAATTAATACTTCCACAAGCCATGTACAGGAAGTAATATGGAGAGACTGTTCATTCAGTACAGTATCTGCCTTGCAAACATAAGAACCTGGGTTCAAACCCTAGAACACACATAAAAAAATCTTGGGTGTGGTGATATGTACACGTCTCACACACCCGCACACTCACATACATACATAGAGAGAGAGAGAGAGAGAAGGGGGAGGACATTTTCTGAACAATTTCTTTCAAAAACTAATTTCTAATATTAAAAGTACCACGGTTCTATGTAACTCTCCATAGGCGTGTGGGCCCTTACCTGATACATCCTATGTCCCCCATGAAATCAGCCCTCTGGGCCCACTAATTACAACCTAGCCTTCCACAGCTCCAAACGGGCCTTTCATCCTTCAGAGCTCTCTGAATAAATGCCACCCTCTTACTGGCAGGTCACACAATGCCCCTCACCCACAGGCCTGTGACCTCAAGTGGAGTGTGGGCTTCATCCTCCCGTTCTCCTTTACGCGACCACCCATCAGCTGTCTAACACCACACACAGCATAAACACCGCGCACGCACACACTTCTATCACATTCTCAGAAACCCCTAAGACCGCAGAGCATAACTAATGCTCCCAAGAGTCCTGCCAAAGGCCTTTCCTATCTTGATGCCTCACGATGCCTGCCACACAGGAGTGCTCACTACAGAACACTGAAGTGACTTGTTTTTCCTAAACCACATCTATGGCCACAGCTCAAAAAGGGCACATACCTGTATAAAAGCCTTTGATGCTGGTGTTGTTCAGTGAGTCAGCGACAACTGCTTTCAAACTGCTCTTACTCCGAGTATCACTTGCATTTAGTTCCACATAACTGTAGCCCAATTCCTAGTCAAAATATTAAAAATCATTATGATCACAGTGCAAATGATCCCGGGCAGCAGCTAATCAAGGAACACAAAAGTCCCAAAAGTCACATTAAAAATGAATAAAAATATTGAGTTTGATACCAAAGGCAACAAATCTAATATTCCCCATAGCATTAGAGATTCTTAAAACACCACACAGACACACAACACACACAGGAGTTTGGTCTTAAAACCACAGCTGGTAAACTATGTATGGTGGCTCACGCCAGGTTATTAGACCACCCGCCTGTATCTAAGTGGGTATATTCAAACAACCCTTACTTAGTAATGGTGAGGAAAGGTTTACACTTCCATGTCACTGATCATTGAAGGAAGTCAGGACAGGAACTCAAACGGGCAGAATCCTGGATTCAGGAGCTGATCTAGAGGCCATACAGGGGTGTTGCTTACTGGCTTGCTCAGCCTGCCTGCTTTCTTATAGAACCCAGGGCCACCAGCCCAGGGATGGCACCACCCACAATGGGCTGGGCCCTCCCACCTTGATCACTAATTGAGGAAATGCCTTACAGCTGGATTTCACAGAAGTAGTGCCTCACCTGAGGCTCCTTCCTCTCGGATGCCTGGCTTATGTCAAATTAACACAAAACCAGCCAGTGCAGTGGCCCTAGAGAGTAAGAGGCAAGGAGGACTCCAGGACACAGGAGGACAGACTAACTCTATGAAGTGGCGATGCTGCAGGGCACAGAGGAAAGCATGGTACACAGGCTCTGTACCACCTGCAGCATCTTCTGGGCACCTAGTAACACATCCTCCACCTATAAGAGAAAATTGATGTTTTTATAATAGTCAGTAGGATAAAAGGTTTGAGGTGTTTTTTTATTTTCTTTAGTTTTTTGAAAAAAGACTTATCTCTATGTGTCCTGGCACTCACTATGTAGAACAGGCTGGCCTTGAATTAACAGAGATGCACCTGCTTCCCCAGTGCTAGGATTATAGGCATGCACCACCACACCCAGCCAGAATAATAACAGCATTTTTTCTAAAGAAATGGTAAACATCACTAAAGCCAAAGAAAACTTTAAAGTTTGACTTTAGAAAACTATACACTATAGGTTAACACACACACACACACACACACACACACACAAGCTATCTGGTCACTGCACTATGACAGGGCACCCACCTGACACACAAGAGAAGCTGTAGTGGTTTTGCCAACCCCTGGAGGGCCAGATAGCAGTGCTGCCTTGAAACTGGAGCCATCATCTTTGCTGGCAAGCCTGCCACCCTTTGCTGCTAGGGAAGAGAAGTTCCGGAGCATTAACATGCACCATCTTTCAGACACTCCAGAGCACAAGGAACCATTCATGAACTGCCCAAGAGCATCCCAGAGCAGAGAGCAGAGTGTGGACCTACTGCACTACCAAAAGCAAATCGCACATGTAATGGGACTATAGGCCACTGTGCCAGTGCTCACCTCAGCTTCCTTCAGTTTCCTCAAGGGCTCTGAGCATTCTCTCTCACAGGCCTTCAGACATGGGCACTGGTTGTTCTTCCAGTCCAATACCACACCCATCTTCCATAACCCAGCTGTTTGCTACTTGGGCTCCAAGTCCCCTGCAGGGCTGAGCGCACATATCCTCTTCCCAGACCACACCCCAGCATCCCCAGAGCTCCTGTACTTACCCTACAATAGTGCTTAGCACATGCATTTTAGCAGCTGGTTCATAATCTCCCCCACTCTCTGGGGGCTCGTGAAGGGCCTGCTTTGTTCACAGAAGCACCACCAAGCACCACAGAAGCACTTGGGCTCTAAACAAGCCTCAATAAATACTTGCTGACAGACAAATGAACTATGCATGAGCCTTTGGCCATGCATACAACTGAGTATTACATGTTGACTGACAGACAGACATAAAAATGACTAAAGTTGAGAAATCACCATGTTTTCTCTCTTCAGGAGAACTCTTGTGCCAGTTTCTGAGCCAGCGTAGCAGTTTGTTGGCGCAGCTCTGGTCACCCTGCTGTCCGATTATGTTCTTGAGTGAGGTGGGCTTGTACTTATCCACCCAGAGCAGGCACTCCTCTTTGTCGACACTATGGCTGCCATGCGTCTCCTTGACATCCAGGCCCCTCGGACACACACTTGCCTTCTTTACTGCCTTCATAGGACTGTCCTTTAGGGGAGTCAGCTTGCTCTTTTTAGACTCTGACTCCTTCTTGGTTGGACTAAATTTTCTTTTTCCTTGATCATTTTTTTGGGGTGTTCGCTCCAATTTGGACTTCTCTTTCTTCATCTGAAGAGGAAATCAAAAAGCCTGATGAAACACAGCTTTATCCCCTGCCACACACACCCAGAGGCAAGCTGACATAGCCAAGTGAAGCACCCCAGTGGGCTGCTGTCACAATGGACTGTTAGTGTCTGCAGCCACCACTTTCCACACTTCACACATGCCCAGAAAGCCAATACACTGATCATTTTTAAAATAAAAAGATCATGAGGTAACAACTTGTTTTAAAGCTTCTTGACTATGCAAAACTAATGTCTCCTCAAAATCTTATATATACAAAGTCAGAGCAGCCCTGCATTCTATGGTACACATACACATTACAGCCATAAAATGAAAGAGCCCAAACTCCCACTGGGGAACTTAGCATAAACAAAAAATGACTGAGATCCACCCAATGGGATAATATTCAATTGTAAAAAAGAATGGATACTAATATATACTACAACTCGGTTTGCCTAGAAACCATTATAGAAAGTAAAAGGCTAAAAACAAAAAGCTCTACTTACACAAAATGTCCAAAATAGGTAAACCCTAAAAGAGCACAGTGACCACCAGCAGAGGGTACGACCAGCGACTATGACTGAGTATTGGATTTCTTTTCGGAGGTAATGACAGTGTTTGGAATCAGACACAGTAACGGGGTCAACAAGATGGCTCAGCGGGTAAAGGCACATGCCACCAAGCCTTATGACCTGACCTCAATCCTCAGAATCCTCACTGTGAAAGGACAGAGCCAACTCAAGCCAGTTGTCCTCTGACCTCCACATGTACACTGTGTGCCCAGACACAATGTAATTTTTAAATTTTATGTACATTGGTGTTTTGCCTGCATGTGTGAGTCAGATCCCTGGAGCTGGAGTTACAGACAGTTGTGACCTGCCAAGTAAGTGCTGGAAACTGAACCTGGGTTCTCTGAAAGAGGAGTCAGTGCTCTTAACTGCTGAGCCATTTCTTTAGCCCCTACATAAATTCAATTTTTTAATTAGATAGTAATAATCACCGTACAGGTATGAATTATGTTTCTTTTTAAAGTGAATTTTAAAGAATGTAAATACTATCTTAATTTCTAAAACAGTTAAATGCCTCCAGTAATGCTAGAACTTATGACTAGCTAGTTAGGGTGGAGATACAAGGTAACTATCCACTCATGAAAGTTACAACGCAGAAAGTCCTCTTACTCACTGAGAAGACCAGGAGACAGTATTCTCAACCACGTGATCAAGATATATCAATACCAAGTACATGAGACACACTGAGCAGGACACAGTATCATATTCTTCCCAAACTGGGTAACGCAGTCTAACTGTGAGAAACATCACACAGTGCTACGGCAGACATTCTACAAAATACTGAGCAGAAGAAACTGAGGAAACACAGAGCTACCTTAGGCTGGAGGAGGCTGAGGCAGCGCAAGCCAATAGGACCCTGGAGCAGAGAAAGGACAAGGGGGCCCAATATGCTGTGCAGAGAGAACACGCTGTACCACACTACACTTGACCATAATGGAGAAGCAATCGTTCCCTGCTTGTTACAGCTCGACCATGGTCACAGAACACATTTCATTCCTAGGACTTTTCTACTGGAATAAACTGGGTGGACCATCTAGTCACACTGGTGAGTCTAGGAACAATAATCTTGGCATGCAGGTAGACAGTGGAATGCATGTGACAGCACTGGTAGATGCAAACACAGACAAAGGAAGGGTTCACAAGTCCTACCAACTTGCTAGACTAAGCCCATCCGGCCCACAGCTTAGCTATGTAAGCCAACTCTTTCTTCTTTTCTTTTTCCTTTGTTATAGAGATTGCCTTCTGTCATAACTGAAAAACTCCTAATAAAGTTTTCACTAAAGATGCTAATAAACTCCTTTTTTTTTTTTTTTTTTTCCGAGACAGATTTCTCTGTGTAGCCCTGGCTGTCCTGGAACTCACTCTGTAGACCAGGCTGGCCTCGAACTCAGAAATCCACCTGCTTCTGCCTCCCAAGTGCTGGGATTAAAGGCGTGCGCTATCACTGCCCAGCTTTATAAACTCCTCTTTTAAAAACAAAAAATAGAAAACAAAACTTTTAGGCAGTAACATTAACAATAAACTCAATACAAAAATACAGAATATGGGCTAAAGACACAGCTCAGCAGTTGAGAACACTTACTTCTCTGGCAGAAGACCTGAGTTCAGTTCCCAGAACCCATGTCAGGTGACTCATAACTGCCTGTAACTCTAGTTCCAGGAACTGATGCCCTCTTCTGGCCTGTGTGGGTACTGCATTCATGTGCACATACCTCCCACTAGCAAACACACACACATATATATACATACATAAACAAAAAGTTAATTGTGGCCAGGTGTGGTGGCGCCTGCCTTTAATCTCAGCACTCCAGAGGTAGAGGTATGCAGATCTCCGTGAGGTGGAGGCCAACCAGGTTGGTATACATCAAGTTCCATACTAGCCAGGCTAAGTCAATTTTTTTAAGTTTAAAAAAAAAAAAAAAGGAAGGCAAGTATAGTGAGTGGGTAAGCACACTATTCATCACCCCAACCCTCCCTCCTCCCCTGGAAGGTGGAGAAATACTAAAGTCAGGCTCCCAGGACAGAAGGGAGTCTGGCCATCTAGCCAGTAGCACTGTCTCACCATCTCCATGAGACAGGAGGCTCTGTACACCAACTTCAATAAAGCAGCTTGTCCTACGCACCTCAGCCTCAGCAGCTACTTCATACTTGGATTTCTTGCCTGGCATAGTTCGAATCAGATCCAACAGGCCATCTTCATCAAGGATTTTTGTTCCCAGAGCTGCTGCCTGTTGATTAAAATACAACTCATCAGAACTGTATCCGAAGCACTTCTTTCTACAGTGGAAAAATCATTTTTAAGGCCTACTGGTAGATGAAGAGATACACTGTAAATCAAATAAAGCTGCAATTTATTTTTTTAAAGATTTATTTATTTATTATATGTAAGTACACTGTAGCTGTCTTCGGACACTCCAGAAGAGGGGGGTCAGATCTCATAACAGATTGTTGTGAGCCACCATGTGGTTGCTGGGATTTGAACTCATGACCTTCAGAAGAGCACTCGGCACTCTTAACACTGAACCATCTCTCCAGCCCCTACAATTTATTTTTAATTATTTTTAAGATTTATTTTATTTTACATGTATGAGTGTTTTGCTCCTATGTATGTCTGTGTACCGTGAAGTGTGCCTGGTACTCAGAGAGCTTCAGATCCTCTGTAACTAGAATTATGAACAGTTGCAAGTGCCATGTGGGGGCTATGAATTGAACCCACAACAAGTGCTCTTACCTGCTGAGCCCCAACACTGAAATTTAAAAGAAAAAAAAGTCACCAGAAAGTTATCATTAAGGATGAAATCCAGTACTTATGAATTATGAAAGAGGTTATAAAGCTAATTGTTTTTGTAGTTTTAACTCTGCTGTTGACTTTTATGTTTTTGCTGTTGAGGTGTGTGGTGAAGTACATTAAAAATATAATTGAGGCCAGGCAGTGGTGGTGCACGTCTTTTATCCCAGCACTTGGGAAGCAGAGGCAGGTGGATTTCTGAGTTCGAGGCCAGCCTGGTCTACAGAGGGAGTTCCAGGACAGCCACAGCTACACAGAGAAACCCTGTCTCGAAAAACCAAAAACAAACAAATATATATATATATATATATATATATATATATATATATATATATATATATATATATATATATATATATATAATTGAAGCCAGTCAGTGGTGGCTTTAAACCCTAGCACTTGGGAGGTGGAGGCAGGTGGATCTCTGAGTTTAACATCTACAGAGCAAGTTCCAAGACAGCCAGGGCTACACAGAGAAACCCTGACTCAACCAAAAATGAAAAAAGGGAAAAATAAATATAAATAAATAAACATATATAATTGATAATGATAGTACCAAGTACAATGTGAGGCCCCAGCTTCAGAACAGCTATTCTAACTGTACAGAAGTTCCTATGGGATATATAGACTTTGAGTCTAGATAATGTCACTACATAATGTTTATTTGCAAATTCTTTACATGTGGTTTAAAAATTACCACTAAAGAGCTGGGCAGTGGTGGCGCACGCCTTTAATCCCAGCACTTGGGAGGCAGAGGCAGGTAGATTTCTGAGTTCGAGGCCAGCCTGGTCTACAGAGTGAGTTCCAGGACAGCCAGGGCTACACCTGTCTCGAAAACACCAAAAAAAAAAAAAAATAGCATTAAAGGGGCTGGAGAGATGGCTCAGCAGTTAGGAGCACTATCTGCTCTTCCAGAGCTCCTGAGTTCAATTCCCAGCAACTACATGTGGCTCACAACCATCTGTAATGGGAACCAATGTCCTTTTCTCGTGTGTCTGAAGACAGCTACAGTGTACTCATACATAAAGTAAATAAAATCTTTTTTAAAAAGTTACCATTAGAAAGAGAGAAATGGGGGCTGGAGAGATGGCTCAGTGGTTAAGAGCAGTGGCTGCTCTTCCTAAGGTCGTGAGTTCAAATCCCAGCAACCACATGGTGGCTCACAACCATCTGTAATGAGATCTGATGCCCTCTTCTGGGGTGTCTGAAGACAGCTACAGTGTATTCATACATAAAATAAATAAATCTTTTAAAAAAAAAAAAAAGAAAGAAAGAGAGAAATGGGACTAGGGACATGGCTCAGTGGCTAAGTGTGCTGGCGACACAAGAACCTGAGTTCAAATCCCCAGTGCCTACATCAAAAGCTGGGTGTGGCTGTGTATGTACTTGTAACTGCAGCTCTATGCAAGGTGGAGATAGAGGTGACTCTCTGGACGCCAACCTTGCCCCAGGTTCAGTGAGACTATCTCAAAGGAATAAGGTGGAGAGTAACAGGAAAAGATAAATAGCACCCTCCTCTGCCCATTGCTCCAGTGCGTGTACACAGTACACACACACACACATACACACACATACACACGCGCGCACACACAAACACGAAACGATTGAAGGGTAGGGAAATACAGACTTTGAGGCCCACTTGAAGTCTGAAGCAAGGACTTGACAGAGTATACAGATAGACAGGAGAGAGGAGAGGGCCAGTCATGGCACTATACTCCTACAGTGCCAGTACTAAGGGAGCGGGCAGGAGGGTCCAAGAGTTTAAGGCCAGCTTAAGCCATGTGGCGAGATCCTTTTTATCTTAAGAAATGAAGGATTAAAGATGTATTTCAGTGGTAGAGAATCTTTCTAGCATGTACAAGGATCTGGGTTCAGTGTCTAGCACCATCAAATAAATAAATAAATAAACAGATAGATAGATAGATAAGCAAGCACCATAAGAATGGTATTTCAGGTACAGTTCCTACTACTATGAGAAAACATATAACCAAAAGCAACTTAAGGAACTTGCTTAAAGTTTCACAGCACAGTATATCACTGTGAAAAAGGACAAAGACAGGAACTCAAACAGGGCAGGAACCTCAAGGCAGGAAATGATGAAGAGATCATGGAGGACTGCTGCTTCCTGGCTTTCCTCTCACGGCTTGCTCAATCTGCTTTCTTACAGCACCCAGGACCGACAGCCCTGAGGTGACCCCACCCACAGTGAGCAGGGCCCTCCCACATCAGTCATCAATCAAGACAATGCACTTCAGCATATGTGGGGGCATTTCTCAACTAAGGTTCCCTCTTCCAAAATAACTCCAGCTCTGAACTGACATAAACTAGGCAGCACAAAACGGTGCTGTGTAGCGTGGCGTGGCATTACTACTGCCGTGCTCCTCTTTACCTCTGCTCCCTAGGAAGGAACAAAGCCAGGAGAACCAAGTCAAGCTATTCCCATCCCCTCTTACATCTGACTCATGTGGCAGTCATTTCCGCCATCTCCAAGTGATACTGACTTGCAGCAGGTCCACCCAATCAGAAGCCATGTCAATCAATAAGGTGGCCTTCTAGAGTGTTGCTGGGACAGCGTCTGTCCGGTCCCAGCTACAATGACCATCCCCACTGCTTTCTCTTTCCTGCCTGGCAGGCAGCTACCTCACAAGCACAAGGCAACAGGCTTGATGCCTGTAAAGCTGACAGAAGTGGTTGCTGGGACTATCTGGGTTAAGTTCCTGAGCTGCTGAAACCAAGGAAAACCATTAGTCAGGTATCGTGTTACTTCCCCACTGATTTCTGCTTCTTCCTAACATATTTCCAATAATGAAAAATTAAAATGGGATCTATAGTGGCATGTATCAGAAATCATGGGACTTAAAAAAAAAAAAAAAGAAAGAAACTTTATGTTTCTATGTTAAAACTCTTTAAACTAGAATATATAAAGAAAGTCAACTAAACAGCAACTATGTTTCCAACTGAAAAACCAAAATCCTGTAGTCCCAGCAGACAACACAGAATATAGTATGCAAAGAAGACAAATCTGCAGAGTGAAGGCTTTCTCCACTTCTTTGTTCACTGAAATGCGTCCAGGGGCATTACCACAAAAGCCACACTGCGCATGCCACAGCAGGCAGGCACCCCTGTGAGAGGAGGTGACAGAACCCACCTTGTCACTCTTGGACTGCCCACTGTCCCGGCCCATGACGAGGTAGTTGGTTTTCTTGCTCACGTTTCCTGTTACTTTCCCCCCATAACGTTCAATTAGAGACTTGGCTTCTTCTCGTTCAATGGACTCCAGCACTCCTGTGATCACAAACGTCAGGCCTTCCAAGCAATTTTCAGCTCCCTACAAAACCAAAATGTTCAAGCAGAGAAGAAATTACACAGTAGCTTCCCAAAGAAATATTTGGCAGTCAAGCTGCAACAAGCTGACTTTTCTCCCCAACATCATAGATAATCCAGTATGAAACCTGGCTAGGAAATTACAGCAGAGCCTCGGTGAATCCTGGTGTAAACCCTGATCAACTCCTTACATAGCTAACTTTTAACAGATACCAAACAAAAGAATAAAGAGAAACATACAGTTAGCAAGCATTAAAATTACCCACTTGTGCTAGTCTCCACTTTCTATATTTAAATCAGTGATTAGCTTTCATACCTGAAGTAAACAATCAAGTGCAATCTGCCCACTGAACCAACCGCCTGCTGCTGAAGGCCAGCTCTGGTTCTGGAAAGCTTATCAAGTTTGAGCTCTCCCCATTCCCTGAGAGTAACGCTGAGAAACTGCTAGAAACATAAAGGTAGAAATGCATCATCTACCCCTGGAAAGAGAACAGCTAATCTAAGAGTTGACCAGTTCTCTCTTCCTAAGTCTGAACTGAACTCTCCACCATTCCAGATTTTTAAAGTTTTTATAATCAGCTAAATCATACACCAAGCAAACTGATTACATAAGGAGTACATGATATGCCACGATCCGTAGTACTCTGAACAAATTGAGATTGGAAAGTCTTGAAAAGAAGCTAAACAAAACTCGACACATGGCCCAGCAGCAGTCTGATCAGTCCCTTCCACATAAAGAACCTTTCTTGGAAGAAGAAAGGAAGGAAATAGTTACTATTCACTCAGAAGGGGGGGGGGAGGAATGGGAGCTAACAGCACGTCCCAGTCTCTCCGTTTCCAGGGTGAAATGAACTATTAAATCTTCTCAACAACAGACTCCGAATCATCCTGGGAAACTCCTCACCAAGAAGCTCCTGCATTTCAAAGCCCAACCTTTTGTCTCCTGAGTTTCTACCCCCCCCCCCCAATCCATCTATCTATTCCTCTTCCCCTATCTTCAGAAAATGGCAGGCCTCCCATGGATATCAACCAAACATGCCATATCAAGTTGTAGTTAGACAATCTTATATTATAATAACATATAATTAATACTATCATCCTTATATTAAGGCTGGACTAGGTAACCCAGTATGAGGAAAAGGTCCCTAAGTCTGGCAGAAGAGTCAGAGACAGCCCCGCTCCCTCCAGTCACTGCATCAGCTGCCTCCACTGTTGCACTCACACTGTCCATGCTGAGGTCAGTAAGGACCACTGGTCATTTTACTATAGGAAATGGACAATTCTGAGTCTTCTCTGTTGGAACTTCCATGACATGACAGACCAGACCACTCAGTCGTCCTAGAATACCTTTCTCGCTCTCCTCTCTTTTCTCTGTGCTTGCATGGGCAGACACCCTTCCTTTCTCTTCCCCCACCTCCCCTCTCCCTATAGTGACCCCCCTGGCCTCAATCCTTGGGGCCAATGAACTCGCAGTCTCCCAATAAACCTACCTTTAATAGAATCCAAAGAAAAACCAGAATGCCCTTTCTCACCTGTGCTTCTCTGGTGCCACCCATCAGACTTTCTCACATCTGTGCCTGTTTTAGTTTTCACCATCCATTTCATAACGAAGCTATGGTAAGGCCCTCTTGCCAGTCAGGGTTTCTTAGATGACAGCGCTCCCTCACACTAGCAACACACTAATACCGCCGCTTTGGTTCACATGCAACCAATGCCACACAGCCACTTGTCTACTGAGCATCCCCACATAGACAGACGCTCACGTGTCTAAACCATAACTCGGCCAACATCCAAAATGCTCTGCCTTGATTTACCCAGATGTTTGTGCCTACCAGACCATTTCCAGTACCCGCTCAGCTACACTTCTCACTTCCAATTATCACCAAGCCCTGTATGTTTTTCCTGTTTCATTAAAACCATGTCACTTATGGCTGGAGCAATGACTCAGTGGTTAAGAGCACTGGCTGCTCTTCTAGAGGGCTCCAGGTGGATTCCCAGCACCCACACGGTATAGACCACAATCATCTGTAACTTCAGTTCCAAGGGATCAATGCTCCCTCTGGCTTCTGTGGGCATTGCAAGCACATGGTGCACCTACATGCCGGCAAAACTCCCATATGCATGAAATAACAATAAATAAATCTTTCACGTACGCACACATTCTCTTCAGGGCTTAGAATATGGCTCTATGGTTAAGTGATCTTCCAGAGAACCTGGGTTTAATTCCCAGCACCCACATGGTGGCTCTCAACAACTCTAGTTCCAGGAGATCCAACACCCTCTTCTGGCCTTAGAGTGCACCAAGCATGTACAGGTTTCACAGACATACATGTAGACAAAACACTCTCTTGAAGTAAGTAAATTAAAAAAAAAAAAAGATTCTTGAAGAGGACCCGAGTTCAACATCTACACTCACACAGTGACTCACAACCATCTGAAAATCCAGTTCCAGGGATTTCCTCTGAGGGTACGAGGTGTGCACGTAATAGAACACACACACACATGCATATGTACCTGTTTCTCTACTACATTCTCCAAGAGCACCTTGGACTGTTTCTCGCAGCACATAACAAAATTACTATCAAATATGAATGCACTTACCATGCTGTTCTTAAGCTGAGTGCTACAAAGGCAAAGAACACCGACTTCTCGCCAGAGCATGGAAAAGCACATCTTATCAAGCTACTTACTGTTTAGAGAAAAACGTCTAAGTGCCCACACCATGAGGCCGAGTCCTCACAGAGTCGCACACTCTTCGTGACCCTTACCTTGGGTATTTCTTTGGAGCCCAGAGCTTTGGGACCTTCTCGATTTAAGTAGCTTCGATAAGCTTGATAATTAGTGCGCTTCTTTTCAGAATCTTCTGGGCTTACAGACTTTGGGCAGAAAGAAAAAAAAAAAGCCATGTAAAATTAAAATGTACCTCAAAAAAATACAGATAATTTTATTTATATATACTACAGATAATTTATATATATTATAGATAGATTATATCTACTTCTAGGTTTCTGATCCAGAGATACTGGGTGTGTCTAGGACATGTGTACTAGGGAACACTGTGTATTATTTTTTCCAATTCCTATTTTATATTGCTTTAACTTATGAGTAAGTCCAAATCTTAAAGTAGACAAAATATTAATTTGTGTACATAAGTGACATAACCAAAAAGATAGTTAATCTGGTTATGAGTTAAATAAGCTATTACAGTGGTGCACGTCTTTAATCCCAGTACTTGGGAGGCAGAGGCAGGCAGATTTCTGAGTTCGAGGCCAGCCTGGTCTACAGAGTGAGTTCCAGGACAGCCAGGGCTATACAGAGAAACCCTGTCTTGAAAAACCAAAAAAAAAAAAAAAATTAAGCTATTACAGCTGATCCTAGAATCCAAGCCTCATGCTGTTGCTGCTGCTGCTGAGACAAGAATCCAGTGTGTAGACTTGGCTTGCCTAAAACTCTCTATGCAGACCAGGCTGGCCTTGAACTCAGAAATCTACCTATGTCTGTTTCCTGAGTGCTAAGATTAATGGCATATACCATCATATCTGGCCCCAATCGTACTCACCCATTCAAAGGTCCGCTCAAATTATAGGGGGGCTTATCAAATTACAGCTGTCTAGATCATGTACCCTGGAAAGCCATATTTTTTATCAAGAATCAAAACATGGTCCCACAAACCAACTGGAAATGTTATTCATTTGTAACAGTAATTCTATTTTGTGAAAGTCTGAAATTAAAACAACTTTTAACTATCTACATGCCTGCCTGCCTCCTTGTTTGTTCTGTAACAAGGTCTGTCTGACTATGTAGCAGAAGCTGGTCTTGAACTGTCAATCTTTCTTCCTCAGCTTCCCAAGTGCTGAGACTACAGGTGTACACCAACCTGGCTATAACTGAAGCATATTCAAGTACTATGTCAGAATTATTTGACTAAGATCAATTGAATTTACTAAACTCTGATGTCCTCCCCCAAACTAAGTACAAGTTCTACATTATTTCTAGTCCAACTACTAAAAGCACCATAAAAATAACAGTATCATTTTTTAAACTTTTATTTCCTCCTTCCCCCAAAATATTCATCCTCTGTAAACTTCCCCATGTACTTAGTGTGTCTGAAGAAAAAAACTCCACCAGATAAATATTTAGTGAAGAAAAATCTGAGGCCAAAAAGTTAACTGATGCTTCAAGCATGTTTATGAGAATTTCCTGCAAACAAAAGCATTTCAAAATCTTCACCACTTCATGGTTCTGTACACACACACACACACACACACACACACACACACACACACAGGTGATGAGCAGTTAAAATAGAGACTATTCTGCTTTTAATGCTAAATGACTAAGAGGCATGATGGAATAGTGGTTTCTTCTTGTAGATATAAAATGCTTCCAAACTAGAGGTTCAAAAATATAACTGAAGACAAAGAAAATTCAGAGTGTGTGTGTGTGTGTGTGTGTGTGTGTGTGTGTGTGTGTGTGTGTGTGTGTGTGTGTAGATCAGAGAACAATTTGTGGGAGCCAGTTCTCTCCTTCCACCATGCAGGGATAAAACTCGAGTATAGCACCCTTACCCACTGAGCCGTCTCACTGGTACCACACATATCCTTATGTCCTTTCTACACACATATCAAGAAATAACCAGCTCAGGATCCCGTATCTGTTAAGCACTAGCAGTGTGACCTAAAGCTGGCTCCAGGCTGTCAATGCTCAACCGCTACTCTGTCCTCAGAGAGCTCAAGTCTAGCTCTGCCTTTGATACTAAGTGCCTAAGAGGCATGAAGGAGTGCTGGTTTCTCCTTGTAAATCTAAAGTACTTCAAAACTGAAGGTTCAAAAACATCATTATCTTCTTAAATATATCTAAAGACAAAGAAAATTCCTTTTGTAGTTCTGAGAACCACAGGTAGGTAATCTTGGAAAAGATACTTAAATTCTTTCAGCCTGTTTCTTCATCTTTACAGCAAATAATAAAAGTAAATGTCTCAATGGTTATTGTGAAGATTATGGAATATAATTTATGAATTTGAGCATAGTTTCTCATATACAATAGCAATACATATTGGCTCATTTCCCATGTTAATAATGAATATTCTTCAGGAGATTTAAATGAGATGTCTTGTGGGGATCAAACGGAGTCGAATATATTAGGCAAGCACCCAACCACCAAGCTACACCCCCAGCTTCAAATTATGGTTTGTTTTGTTTGTTTTTTTGGTTTTTCGAGACAGGGTTTCTCTGTGTAGCCCTGGCTGTCCTGGAACTCACTCTGTAGACCAGGCGGCCTTGAACTCAGAAATCCACCTGCCTCTGCCTCCCAAGCGCTGGGATTAAAGGCATGCGCCACCACCGCCCGGCCAAATTATGTTTTTATAACAACATAGGAACGTGATGAACAACCCAACGTGAACCACCATCTATTCCTAAATTACACACTCTTCATAAAGTCCCTACCTCTCTTTTAGTTGGAGAACCTTTCATTTTCTTAGGAGTTGTTTTCTCTCCTTTGGGCTCAATGGCGCTTTCTTTTCTTCTTGCAGCCAGCAGCTCTGTTTCTCTATAAGAACTTTCTTCTTTTGCTTTCATAAGTGCCAATTTGGAGCTGGCCTTGGGAGAGGACCAGGTTTCCTTCTGGTGAGCTGATGTGCAGGGCTGCTTACTGTCTTCTGAGCCCCGGGCCCTGCCATGCTTAGCAGGACTGTAGGTCTTTCTTCCATTGGAGAAATGCTCCGCTTTTACAAAGGAAAGCCATGACTGTTATTTGGGGAGTATGACAGCCAGCATCAACATTTTCTTCATCTTTCAGCAATGTGATTTTAGTACTACATAGTATCACATTATTCCAAAACATTTGCTACTTTAGCTTACATAGCATACTTATTTTTTAAACTTATATATTCACTAATATTTCTTTGTAATCAATTCAAATTAAGAATTGTCATTTTAAATACAAACTATCCATTTGATATATTATTATAATCAACACTGAAAGATATGGATGTAGCCTAATAGTACACTACTTGCCCACCAATGCACAAAGCCTGAGATCAATCCCAAACGGTGTGAAAAAACAAAGATTTCCTTCCACAGACATGCTATAAAATGTGTAGAGACAAAACTTCCTGACTGGAATAAGTTGCACAGAATTCTATAAAGCAGTGGGAAACCCCAAATCCTGAGTCATCAAGGCTAAAAAGTACTACATAAGCAGATTGACTTCTATAATTAGATCATCTATTAGTTCCCCACATCTGCAGGCTCCACTCATATGTCAGCCAGCCATAAACAGAAAATATTTTAATTGCGTATCTACAAACCATGTACATTTATCCTGATCACTATTCTCTAAACAATCAACACACTAATTATTTACATATCATTACATTATATGAAAGTAATCTAATAATGGTTTAAAGTATACTGGAAGCCACGCTGTCTATAAGTTATATGTAAATTCTATCCTTTTGCATAAAAAGCTTAAGTGTCCACAGACATGGGGGCCCACATGGGTCATGAAACTAATGTTTCACAAATAATGAGGGGCATGTAAGGCCACAGGTCTGTATTCCAACTGCTCAGAAGGCAGTGGCAGAAAGATTTCAGCTTTAAGTGTAAAGTACAGAATGATTCAAGGCCAGCCTGAATAACTCAGTAGAACCCTATCTCAAAATAAAAAGTAAAAGGAGAGCTGAGAATATAGCTCAGAAACAGATCACTTAAGCAGCATGTGCAAGGCCCTAGATTTAATCCCTGGTAGAGCAAAGTAAACAGAAAAGGGTAAGAAAAAGCAAGGGGTAGTAACTGTATCAGCAGATGCTGCACTATCAGGACCACTGCAGAACAGGCCATCCAAGATAACCCAGAGGCCAACTCGGTGACACTACCTCTAACATGAAAAGCTCAAGACATTTGTTTGCCTTCACACAATAAAATCCTCATACTGAAAGATACTCAGACATTAACAAAGTATAACTAATACACTTTACATAACACTAAACGCAGAAGCGCATTCTCCTCCAGTATCTAGCTCTCAAAGTGCAGGTAATCCTTGTCTTAGGACTGTTCAACTTAAAAGTTTTCTACTTTATCTTCAAGAGGAGATAGGATAGGGAGTTTGTGGATGGGAGATCGGGAAGGGGGACAACACTTGAAATGTAAATAAATAAAATAACCAATAAAGAAAAAAGTTTTCAACTTTATAATGGTGCAAAAGAAACATGCAATCAGCAGAGAGATGGGTAATTTTGAGGTTTGATTTTACAGGAATGTGACTGCAAATCAGCCTGCCATCTCTGGGGGTTCCATATTCATGGATTCAGTGCCCTCTTGAGCTATCAGGCATCAGCAGGGAGATTCCACACTATGCTATGCTGCTGACACTCAAAAGGCTGGGTACATCCTGCACTTCTCACTATGGCATGATTTAGCTGCTGACAGAGCCAGGGAGCGTAAGTGCATCCTGAGCCTAGGAGCATCTTTATCTAAATGGAGCACAGTCAACAGTCCTCTGAGATATCCACAAACAAGCAGTGAACAGAATGGCTAAGCAAAGCTAGCAAGTATTCCCTTCTACAAAGACAAGCAAGTGCTCGCTTCCAGTCCTCTGCCATCATTACCTTTATTGGGGCTTTTCTGCTTTGCTGCTTTGCTTAAATCAGCTTGGACAGGTGAAAATGATTCTCCCTCTTCAGAGTCCTTTCGGGACTAAAACAAGTTTAAAAAGTGTCAGAAGTATTAAGTAATAGGAAAACTATTATTATAAAATGTGCTGTTAAAATGAATTAAAATTTTAAATTTAAGGGTCACCTTCCAAACCGGCAAGATACCACACTAAACTGCCATCCATTTATCCACACCCATTTAACCACAGCAAAGGAAAAGCTTTATTACTCATTTTACTGATAAGGAAACAGATGAAAGATTATAGCGGTAATTCAGTAAAACACCTCGTTCCATTCCAGTCTCCTCACCCAGAAATGGAGGTCTTATTAGTGTTTCCTTTATCTCAACTCCCAAACTACTAAAAGAAACAAGCAAACAACAAGAAGAAAACAGGAAAAAATGAAAACAAATTAAAGTCCAGTAGAAAAATAAAAGAGAAGCCAAGAGTGGCAGCTGATATCCTGATCTCAGAACTGGTAGCTGAAGGCTGAGCCAGGAGAATTGCCAAGTTCGAAACCTATCCTGGCTACACAGTATCAGGTCACCCAAAACTGACCCAGCAAAGATCACCTCAAAAAACAAAGCCCGAGGGAGCACTTTCTCAAGAGAAAATAAAAGTGCTACATGGAGACTCTGCTTCCTGAAAAGTGTTTTAGTTATTAAATCTGCATTCCGTAGAAGCTGACATTCATTAATTTTGCGGGCTGGAGAGATGGCTCTGCAGTTAAGAGCCCTAACTGCTCTTCCAGAGGTCCTGAATTCAAATTCCCAGCAACCACATGGTGGCTCACAACCATCTGTAATGGGATCCGATGACCTCTTCTGGTGCGTCTAAAGAGAGCTACAGTGTGCTCATATAACTAAAATAAGTAAATCTTTTTAAAAATCCCTTTTGATAAGAAATAAAGGTAAAACCCACACTGTGTTTTGTAGGGCAAGTTCTGCTTTACTTCCTGAAACCTATCAGACAGAATAACATTGTAAATGAATTTGCATACACACACACACACACACACACACACACACACACACAATGCTACCTTTTTGGTGTTGGGTTCTTCATCCAACAAGGCCAGTGTTCTTGCAAATTCTTCATCTTCATGCAACTGCCTCTCCAGCTGGAAAAAGCATTAACACAGTAAAATGCTTTTGGCTTTCTGTACCTAAAAGGTTTTAAATGTGTGGTTCATATGTTTAGAAAAAAGCAGAAAAACTTCCTAAAAATAACAATGACGTCTTCCTACTACACATTAACAGTCAGGTATCACACGCTTGTGTCTCTAAACCAACTTATGTTACAGACTGTACACATCTAGATCTGCCGCATGATAAAGTTAGCATATTTCAAATCTGTTTCTTTATTATGTTTTTTTAATTTACTGTTTATGTGGGTAGGCATGCCACGGCACAAGTAATGAGGCCAGAAGACAACTTGTAAGCGTTGTTTTTCTTCTTTTGAGCCCCAAGAATTGAACTCCAGCCCTCAGGCACCTTTCACCTGCTGAGCCATCTTACTGGCTAATGGAGTTGCATATTCTCACATGATATTTCTTTATAAAATCTGAGGTCACATTTTCTCGTAATGTTCTTAGTATAACAGATCTCTTTTTTATATGTTTTGTGGTTTGTTTAGTTATTCTAAGGAAAAACCTCATGTGTATATTTGCATCTGTATGTGGGTATGTACACTTGAGTACAGAGGCCCTGGAACTGGAGTTATAAATAACTCTAAGCTACCTGATATAGGTGCTAGCAAACAAACTCTGGTCCTCTACAAAGTCATCACTAGCTCTGAGTCATCTCTCCAGCCTAGCCCACCCACCTTTTTTTTTTTTTTCTTTTTTTTTTTTTTTTTTTTCTTTTTTCTTTTTTTTTTTTTAAAGATAGGGTCTTACTACACAGCCCTGGCTGGCTTAGAAGTTAGGATGTAGACCAGGCTAGCCTCAAACTCACTGAGATCTGCCTGCCTCTGCCTCCAAAGTGCTGAGATTAAAGGTGTGTACCACTACACCTGGCTTATCCTCCTCCCAGCCACTGTTGTGGAAGGCATTGTCTCATTTTAGTTCTGGATGGGTCTGGAACCTTCTGTGTACGCCAGGCTTTGAACTCACGAAGATCCACCTGCCTCTGGCTCTTCCTCTTGAGTACTGGAATTAAAAGTGTGTCCAACACACTCGGCTTACTTTACGTATTTTAAGCTCTAGAAGTATCTCTGAAATGAATCTCAACCTAGGGGGCTGAAAATATGGCTCAGCAGTTATAAGTACATACTACTTTATAAAAGAGCCCAGGTTGGGCTCCCAGGACTGAGGCTGGGAAGCACACAACTGCAATCCAGCTCCAAGGAGCTTGATACCTCTAACCCCAACAAGCAGCTGCACTCAGTGCACATACCCACAAAACACACACACATATACAAATAAGTAAAAATAATAAATCTATTTAAAAATCTCAATCTATAAGAAAAATAATCACCCATGAGACACATAAACAGTAAATCAAAGAAATTTAATTTTTTTTATCTAATACAGGGAGATGGCTGAGCAGTTAAGAGCTCTGGATGCTCTTTAGAGGACCCTGCTTAGATTCCCAACACCTATGAGGCAGCTCACAACTGTTTGTAACTCCAGTTCCAAAGAATCCTACTTTCTCCACAGCCCCGAGCACACATGTGGCACAAACATATATGTGGACAAAACATATGCATAAAATAATTTTAATAATTTACAGAAAAGTATTTTCTTTGTGCACAAATACCATCACCAGTTTTACTATCACGACTCCATCAACACAGACATTATAAGCACCTATCATTGCAAATGTTTTTGCTTTCAGCAGAACAGAGAGGAAGGTGAAACAATGAGATACACTTCTGGTTTTAAATTCATTTCATGTGCCCAGTAAACCTAACTGCCCAATCTAGCCCAACAAAATCTTATATTATTCAAATAGGAAAAGTCTGTAAAAATCTACCCAGTCTGAAAGACAGCTGAAAGCTGGGACAAACTTGATGAAACCTCAGTACACACGTTTTTCCTAGTAATAAATGAAGTAGCCACACTGGACAATAGATCACTGAAGAGGCTATATGCTTACCATGTATAAGCCTCTCCATTTCATCCCCACTAGCAAAAAGTGTATCAACCCATGCTAAGTAGGGCAACAAGGGAGCAGACAGGGCACCCTTACACACTTCCTTTACTAGTATTTCTTGTCTATAAATGAACTACGTACCTAATTGCTAAAGTCAACATGAACATATTAATCACAGAAGGAACTGCAAACTCTACCAGCATCCTCCAAGGGTTTCTGAACTCAACACCACTTTTCCACATCATACTATGTATTATATTTGTGGTAACAGAGATCCTAGTGGTTTAGAAAAGCAATGAATTGAAACAAGCAAAACTTATCACTTGGGTTATGGCATGTAATAAAGAGCCCTGCATTTTAACACAATGTTTATTGTAACTGACTTCAGTATTAGATAATGAACACATAGCCGGGCAGTGGTGGCGCACGCCTTTAATCCCAGCGCTTGGGAGGCAGAGACAGGTGGATTTCTGAGTTCGAGGCCAGCCTGGTCTACAGAGCAAGTTCCAGGACAGCCAGGGCTACACAGAGAAACCCTGTCTGGAAAAACCAAAAAAAGAAAAAAAAAAGATAATGAACATATAGTTACCATGAATAAAGAGAGGTAAAACTGGGGACGGGATTCTTAGAAGATAATTAGGAAAGACTATCAATGATTGACACCCTAAAAATCTTCCATTAGATTAATAATTTACCCAGAGACTCTAAGAGAATGTGATAGAAATAGGAAAGCAGGGGTCTGTGGTGCCCTTTGGTTCTTTGGAAAGAATTGGATAATCCTCTACTGTCCGGCAAAGATAAGGCAAGTTAGGCTCCGGAGAATGACTTCTCAGTTGAGCTAGGCCACTCATACGACCATGAGTCACCGAGACACCTGGTTAGAGAGAATATAATTCCATATAACAAAAAACAAGGAAGATATTTTGTTTTGGTCTTTGTTGTTGTTTTGAGCCACGGCCTCACTATATAGTGTTAGCTGGTCTGGGACTTGCTATGTAGACCAGGCTGGCCTAACACTATTGTAGAGATCTTTCTGCCTCTGCTGAGATTAAAGGTGTGTACCACCACACCCAGCTAAAGAATATTTTTAAAACACCAAGTATGAAGTGTCTGGCTAATAAAGAGCCACACATGGTCTCTGTCCAGGGTACTACAACAATCACTGAGACATAATGAGCCCTGGGGGACAGAACTTGAAAGTTACATATAGAAGGCATTTACATCACGATTTCAATAAACAGTAACAGTCCTGGGAGTCTGGGAACAGGACACCCGCTCTGAGAAACAGTGAAGGGGTCCACAAAGCCCTAACATGGGGCTTCCGACGATGAGCACCCGGTGAACTCCACTGTACTCTGCAGCTGCAAACACCAGGCGCACCAGGTCTTCCCACCCCATTCACCACTCCTTTAGTCCCCTGTGCCAGATCCTCCTCATCTCCAGGGTTAAGAACAATCCTAAAAGTGTTTTCCTTTTTTCTCCTCAAGGTGTCATACAGGTATACAGGTATTAAGCACCACACACATGCTAATCACTTCCAAATACACAGCTTCAGCTGAGTGCCAGACTTGTCTCCTCTTCCTCCGTTCCCTCCTCCATCAGACATGTGCCACTGTCAGAACAGAACCCTTTTTAATTTATGAATGGGATTTGTGTGTGTGCGTGATATTCAGGTGGAGCACAGAGAACAACTTTTCTTTTACCCTGTACATGGATACCAGAAATAAGCTCAGGTGGGCAGGCTTCCATGTCAACCAGCTTTAACCACTGCCACTGGGCATCTATCTCGTAGCCCTCAGGACAGAACTCCTAACTTCGTTGTACCAAAGGGCTCTGCATCCTGTGTTCTGATCTTCATAACAGCATCAGCGTTCATCCAGCTGCTCGGGCCACCTCTCACCATCTCTGCCACTTCCAACCTGACACAAGCCAACATCTGCCATACCTTAACAATCTCCACACTGGTCTGCTTTTGCTCATGCCCAACTATTGAGAAAGACTTCAATTATCCTGTATGCATTACAGAAGCCAGTATACTTGTAAGACCCACCAAGGCGTGCCTCTTTATTAAGACTCCAATGGTGTCCATCTCACAGAAGCTAAATCTGAAGTCCTAACCAATCAAAGTCCTTTTCCTAGGTACGGAAGACCCACTGTAACCTACAGGACTTGCTGATGGCTGCTCTTCCTCCTCATGTGGTCCTGTGCTCGGTGGGGATCTGAGTAGGCAGCGGTGGCCCCCTGTGCTTCACTCTCTGACACAACGCACTCTCTCTGCCCCAGAGCCTCACCTGCACTCTGCATGCCTGTGACTTCCCAACGTCTTCTTTTCTTCCTTGGTTTTCTATTTAAACTGTAATCACCTACTACCTACAGCTGTGCTAGGAACTCGGGAGGTGATCAATAAATCCTCGTCAGATATGGGTTTACAGCTCAAGAGAGCATCCTGAACCAAAGGCAGACTTCTTGCTTTGTTTTTTGTTTTTTTTCCGAGACAGGGTTTCTCTGTGTAGCCCTGGCTGTCCTGGAACTCACTCTGTAGACCAGGCTGGCCTCGAACTCAGAAATCCACCTGCCTCTGCCTCCCGAGTGCTGGGGTTAAAGGCGTGCGCCACCACTGCCCAGCTCAAAGGCAGATTTCTAAGTTATCAGTGTATATAGTAAATAAGGCCACAGGAAAGAGTATGTATGCTCATAGTAAAAGCAAAAAGAAGACAGGAGAAAATGAAACTCTTTCAAAGTACACTAAGGAGCCTCCTATTCACAGAACTTCAAAATTTTTTACATAAATAATTATCTTAATCTCATCATTTATATTTTACAGGAACTTATATGCTCATATACTGTATTTTATTTTACACCGAACTCCTAATGAGGCTCAATTTGAGCTAATCATGGCTGTGCACTACTATAATCTAAACACTCAGGAAACTAAAGCAGAATTGTGAGTTCAAGGCCAGCCTGGCCTACACGGTGAGTTCTGGTTCAGATGGATGGATAGATGGATAGATAGATGAATGGATGGATGGATGGATGGACACACATACACAGAGACAGACAGATACACAGACAGACAGATGAACTTAGTTAAAAAGAGAAAAGGATTAAAACCACCTTGACTGTTTGCCTGGCTAACATAAGTACCAAGTCAGAACAACAAGCTAACAACGATAACTAAATGGAATGGCAGTACCTCTGCATCTTCATCAAGCTGCAACTGCTTGGCGATGGCCTCATCATTTAATCTGGAATCATCTGTGTTTTGAGAAGACTGTATTCCAAAGAAAATCAAGCAAGATAAGCATAAATCTGGCTAAAAATAAAGTTTTGGTTTTTTTGTTTGTTTGTTCGGGTTTTTTGGCAACACTAACTAAACACATTAGTGAAAGATAGGTTACAATCTGTGCAGGCACAGGTTTGTTGCTGTGCTGGTAACATCCAATCTCATAAAGACTAGATACTCTACAGACAGATGACTATCATTTTGTTCTATTGATATGTTCAAAAGAAGTATGCACACACATGTGCACACACACAGTATAGATTGGCTATCGAAGTAATCTAAAACATTGGCAAATCAATGTAAACCTGGTACAGTCCTGTGAAGGCACCAAGGAATCAGCACACGATATAGCCAGCTTACATTGGGGTGCTGCCTGCACTATACTGCATCTATAGGTCCATTTCCTAAACGGCCAGGGAAGCGAATCCAGTATCAGTCAAACTAGAGATCAGCATCGGTACACTCTCATAAAGTAACATGTCTATCCCATTTCAAGTCAACAGTAAAATCAGTTTACGTTTTGAAAATTCCATTTAAATTCTAAGAACCATGACTTTTTCTTATAGTTTAAATGTTTTCCTGCTTTCAAGTACAAATATACACACATACACACACACACACACACACACACACACACACATTCTAATTCCCGTATCTTCCAAAATGTATTTATCTATATCACAGAAAAATATCTCATTATTAATAAAGCGTATTTGCTTTACTAATCCCAAGATGTCCTTATTAGTATCCATGAATGGATATCAATTCCATTAAATAGCACAGGCTGGCCTCGCACTAATGCTCTTCTCACCAAGTGCTGAAGCATCCATCAGTGCACACCAGTGCACCCAGCAACCCTCGCACTCTCTTGCATGCAGAATACTTACCTCTTTCCTTTTGCTTGACACCATCTTCTTCCCAGATCTCTGGACACTTTCAGTTCCAAAATAATCAAGCACCGAAGTCGGTGTGAGTTTTATTGGTGATAATGGTTTATTCTTAGTTTTAATGTTTTCTTCATTCTTTTTCACGTTTGATGCTCCAAGGTAACTATTTGTAGATACTCCATTCTCCTTTGATTTGGAGGCTGCCTTTTTACATACAAAGTCATCGTCTTCATCTTAAATGGAAAGTATTTTTGATAAAGCATAGGTCTTAATTATATAAACTAATCATTTCTACCAGCTTTTTTAAAAGAAACTAATACCTTGAGTTGTTTTCTTCTTCCTGCCTTCTGAATCTAACAGACACTGACATTTACAAGGGCCAGGCCTACGGCTGGCTGCACAAATATTTGTAACACGCCCACCATATACCAGGCACTGAGGATACAACGAAGGGCTAAGAAAAGATACAGTAGTGAAAGATGCATTCCCTGACCTCACGGAACACATAGTCTCCAGGAAAAAACCAGATACATTAATTTTACACATACACGTGTGTGTATACAAACAAATACACACGCACATTTTATTTTCAAGCTGCATAAAGAAAAAGTGAAACAAGAGAAGAGTAAAGAGTGATTAAGGATACAAGCGGCCATAAGTCCAATCTCCAGTAGTGACTCCTCATCCCCAAAAACTGAATGTGGAGAGAGAGGGGGTAATTCAGTGGAAGAGTGCCTGCACAGCACATACAGGAGACCCTAGGTTCACTTCCCAACACCGTAAAGAAAAAGGAAGGAAGGAAGGAAGGAAGGAAGGAAGGAAGGAAGGAAGGAAGGAAGGAAGGAAGGAAGGAAGGAAGGAAGGGGAAACGGAAACGAACGGAAATGAGAGAGAGAGAGAGAGAGAGAGAGAGAGAGAGAGAGAAAGCGCAAAAGAGATTGTCCGAGAAACCAAGGGATGCTCTTTTGGTAAAAGCAACCATCAAATGATCTTCCTATTCTTGGAAGGTCAAACTCAAGGCCTGTGTGTGCCAGGCAAGTACTTTCCCCCTTAACTATAAGCCTTTGGCTTTTGGTTTTGTTTTGGTTTTTCTAGATAGGGTTTCTCTGTGTATTCCTTGGCTATCTTGGAACTCACCGTGTAGACCAGGCTAGCCTTAAACTCAGAGATCCCCCTGCCTCTGCCTCCCAAGTGGTAGGATTAAAGGAAGGCAACACCACTGGGCTTCTCAATCCTTTGGTTTTTTGAGACAGAGTCTAGGTAGTTCTGGCTGGCCTTGACCTTCCTACATAGCCAGAGCTGACCTCCAACTCAAACCTCCTGCCTCAACAACCCTAATGTTGAGATTTCTAATATGACCTAATAAACCTGACTAGGCAACATCTCTTTGATAGGCAACATCTGCACAGAGCCATGCAGTAAAGACACCTCTAGCAAGAACAGTCAGATAATGTGAACTACAAGCAGCACCAGTTAAAGTGCTCCCTTACAGTGAGTGTGCTCCCAGCTTGAAGGCAGTGTAGCTGCAGGTAAGAGTCAAATCCTATAGGACTTCCTAAGTGACAGAACTAGGTGGTAGCACAGAAACTCAAGTGGTGGCACAGAAGCCTGAGTAGCAAAACATGTTGGTTAAGTCTTGTCCTCTGGAGAAGACACTGCAGAGAGGAAAGGCAACGGTAGGGAGCTCAGGAAGCCATTACAGCTCCAGACAAAATACTGACTTAGGGTAGTTAACAGAGGTGGTAAAAAGTTCAGACTCTGGCTACACACATAATGAAGGTTGACATCTAACAACTATCTAACCATTCATTTGGGACCTCAAGCTGTTTGCTTTGTTTTGTTACATTTTATATCAAAAAAAAAAAAAAAAAAATCCAGCAGCCAGGGAGATGCCTCAGTGGGTACAAGTGCTTTGTTGCCAATCCTGATGACCTGCATTCTATCCCTGAGACCCCTGACTCCCATATGTGTTCTAACCTTCAATACTCACTGAGGCACATGCACCCACACATACATATATGCATGCACACATGCACGCATACATACATACATACATACATACCATATGAGATACATTTTATCCCCAGCCTCTTAGAGCCTCCTCCCCCTTTTTGCTTCCCAGCTACCACATACTCCACACTGTTATTTCTACCCCGTCTAAAGCCCATAGATGGGATTGGAGAGAAGCTGGCTCATGGTTAAGAGCATTTGCTCTTGCAGAGAACCCAGGGTTCCATTCCCAGCATCTGCCCAGCAGCTCACAACCAGCTGTAACTCCAGCTTCAGGGGAATCCTATGCCCTCTTCTAGCTTCTGCAGTTAGTTACTACACACAGGTGGTACACGTACATACAAGCAGGCAAACATAACCACAAAAAAAAAAAAAAAAAAAAAGTACTTTTTAAAAGAAAAAAGGTGGGCTGGAGAGGTGGCTCAGCGGTTAAGAGCACTGACTGTTCTTCTAGAGGTCCTGAGTTCAATCCCCAGCAACTACATGGTGGCTCACAACCATCTGTAATGGGATCCGATGCCCTCTTCTGGTGTGTCTGGAGACCACTATAATGTATTCACACATAAAAATAAAGAAACAAACAAATAAAAAGAAAGAAAGAAAATGTTATAAAGAATTATTCTTTTAAAAGGCCCATAAACAGCTGGGGGAGGCGTGGTACACACCTTTAATCCCAGCACTCTGGAAGCAGAGACAGGTGGATCTTTGAATTCCAGTCCAGACTGGTCTACAAGCAAGTTTCAGGACAGCCAGGACTACACAGATAAACTATGCCTTGGGTGGGCAGGTCGGGGCACCATAAACAAAGCAGTCATGTAACTGAAAGTAACTGAAGTATCTAAAAATATGAGCCAAGTACTTTGTCATGGTGATGGAAATCTAACTACCATAATACTCTATAAGTCACAGGATGAAGACATCCTGTCATCATGCCTTGATAAATCAAAACCTCAAGAAAGAACAACTCTACCTCTATACCAACTAGCTACCTTAAAGCCCCATTAGCCTTTAGTATTTCAAAGGCTGCATCATTATGTAAAAGGAAGGCAACAGAAGCTATGTGACCAGGTATGGTGATATGGTGAGCCCTGTAACTCCAGCACCTAGGAAACTAAGACAGGAGTAATTCCAGTGAGTTCTAGGCCAAAAGGAATCCAACAGTGGAACTTGCTTCCTGCAAAGACCCAATCACTTAACAGGTTTTGCTTGGGCCATCCTCAGGTAAAATAAACCTTCTGCAGTCCTGAACAGAGGTAAAACATTCCTGTTTTCTAGTACAGCTGATTTGTTTCTGTCTGTTAGAAGCCAAAGGCAAGCTGTTTTCTCCTCCCAGAAAGCTGTAATGAAACCCTGATAAGCAGGTCTAAGTCAGATTTCTGACAACCACTTGAAAATCATAGGCAACTCAACACTTAAAATTTCCCTCCAGGATATTTGTCTCCTTGTAAAAATGCCATTTATTTTTATTTATAGACAACATAACCTCAAGTGTGCTAACAATGACCGAGTAAACTAGCATTTTCCAACACAGAGTAGAGGAACTGCCTGGGAGAGGAGATGGCTCTGCCACTCTAAGTCGGCCACGCTCATCTGTTTGGAGGGTAGTGATGAGGGAGGAAGGGGTAATGTGAAGGTGTGCAATCAAATCTATTTACAAGCCACGCAGGAAAAACAAATCTAATTCTGCAGCTCCTGCTGCTCAGAGTTTGGCCTCTGCAGATGGATCTGACTGCCCTGATGTTATGAATCTCTTGCCTTTGGTCTGGAACACACCAAAATCCAATTAACAGGAAGATTTCATTAGAAAGATTAAAAATAACTGACTTAGCAACAAGTGAAATCTAGGTAGGGAGGCTGGAGTGTAAAGCCTTAGTGTGTGATGAACTGCCTTTTCAACGCTTCTCCAGTCAAACCCTGCACTGTCATCTTGGTTTGGAAAGGTAGAGGAAGTTTCAGTTGTTAGGGCTAAAAAATACTTGTTACTTAAATGAAAAGAAAAGCAGTGAGCACCCCACCTCCATTCATGGGTGTGCTAAGTGAGACAGTCTCTGCAAATAAGCAGAAAACAAAACTGATCGAGAAGCCAGGAGCTTCATTAATAAATGATCAATAAATCCTCTGAATCGAAATGAATCCGTGAAAAAGGTTCTCTTTTGTGTATGCTAGGAAATCACACCCAACCCTGCACATCCTGTGGGGAGACGTGGCACAGGCAAGTTAAGACATTAAATAATGAAAAAGCAGGCTGCATATATACCCAAATAAAGACATGTATGCTTCAATACACAAAATTTTTGATGCCAGGAGAGCCATCTCCTCTCCAGGTAATTCCTCTACACAGGGAGGAAACAGAACATTCCCTGAGGTGATTTAAAAATATGTTAATCTAAATACTTCAGACAAGCTCAAAATCTCTAAACTGAGATGCTTTTATATAAAATCCTAATATGCAAATTAGTGTTGATTCTCAATAACTATAATCAAATCCAGTGGACAGTTCTCTGGCTTAAGAGACATTCTCTGCCACAAGCATCCCACACTTCACTGGCAGCACCCATAAGAAGCACTCAAACACATAGAATATTATACTTGTTGCCACATACATGAAACTGCCTAACTCTAAAATGAAGCAAAGCAAGATATTTTCTGCCATTTCCCCAAGTTTTGGTTCCAGACCTCATAGGGCACCCTAGAAAGTAGAGGCACACCGCCACTTAACACTCATTGTGTGAGTACAGCTCCCAAAGCAGGCCTCCAGAATTACTGTAAAGTTAACACTAGAAAAGTGAAGACAGCCAGGCAGTGGTGGCGCACGCCTTTGATCCCAGCACTCGGGAGGCAGAGGCAGGTGGATTTCTGAGTTCGAGGCCAGCCTGGTCTACAGAGAGAGTTCCAGGACAGCCAGGGCTACACAGAGAAACCCTGTCTCGGAAAACCAAAAAAAAAAAAGGAAAGTGAAGACAAAGAAACCTCTAACTTCTTCAGTCAAACAGCAGCTGCTGGTGAAAGTGAGTAAGGCAGCCTTTGGCAATCAAACCCAAGGAAGGCCTATCACTTCATTAAAGGCTAAAGCAAGCACATCCAGTACAACAAGCAATGGTCAGCTATAAGCATTTTTTTCCTTTTTCTGTAAATTGGGAAATTAATGTAGTTAAACTCATTTTTTAAAATTTTGACAAACACTATAGGACAGATTTAATCAAAGTGATGTCCTAAAGCTGCACAGTAAGCCTGGATGCTTACTAATATAAACAAAAATACTTGGCATGCACACAATTCCTTCAGTCCTTCTCATAATGTTTAGAAAGCATTACACGGAACTGAAGAGATGCAAAGATGGCTCAAAGTTCAAGAGCACATGGTACCTTGCAGAGAACCTGAGTTTGGTTCCCAGCAAGCACAAAAAGCAGCTCACAACTGCCTGTAACCTGGCTGCAAGGAATACAGTGCCTTCAGGCATCCGTGGGTACCAGCATTCACATGAACATACTCCCTCCTGAACAGACCACACGCATACATAATTAAAAATAAAATCAATCTTTTACATTATTTTTTTAAAGTACTACACAACAAATAAAATGTAGGCCATATATATAATCTTAAAATAGCCACATTTTAAAAAGATAAATACTGGGTACTGTGACTCAAGAGACAGAGTGCTAGTTTAGCATGCTCAAAGCCCTAGGTTTCATTCCTAGCATCTAAAACAAAAATGTAAAAACAAATCACACTTTTGGGTCTTGTTCTGTTTTTAGTTTTGTTTTTCAGACAGGGCCTCCTATAGCCCTAACTTGCCTTTTAAATATTATACAAGGTACCTAAGCAGATATTTAGCAACAGTACAAAAACGTTAAAAACACTCATCTACCCCCACTGTAAGAAACACATCAGTCTATTAAATATGTTTCAAAAAATAGTTCAAGGGCTGGAGAGATGACTCAATAGTTAAGAGGACTAGGTACTGCTGGGAGGTGGTTACACTCACATCTTTGATCCCACCATGTGTGGGACAGAGGCAGTTCAAGGCCAGCCTAGTCTACAGAGCGAGTTCCAGGACAACAAGGACTACACAGAGAAACGCTGTCTCAAAAAAAAAAACAAAAAAAAAAAGACGACTAGCTACTCTTCCAGGACAGAGGCTTGATACCCAGCACCCATAGAGAGAGACAGGCTCACAGCAGCCTATAACTCCAGTCCGGAGATCCAACACTCTGTGTGGCCCCCACAGGCACAGACATATATGCAGACAAAACACCTACACACATAAAACTAAACTCTGAATCCCTGTAGGGTTGGGAGTTTGGATCTGTGGCAGAGCTCTTGCCCAGCAAAGGCTCCAGGGTCAGTCCTCAGCTCTGAGAAGAATAAAAGATGACAAACTATTCCCCCGGGGTCAGGAATACAGCTCAGTGGGAGAGTGCTTATCGAGCATGCATGAAGTACTGGATTTGACCCTCACCAGTAACTAAACCTTTACCACTCAAGAAATTTCAAAAATGATGATGTCCTTCCTCTGATAGATACAATTCAAAAAGGACAAAAGGAATACATTCGGTGCCTTACCTGTCTCAGAAATGTAAGTGACAGGGTCCTTCCGAGAGATTGTACCAGGTTTAGAAGACAGTGGCAATTTTTCTGATTTCCTTTTAGCATTTTTTTTCTGCACTGTCTCCTCTGATTCTGAATCTACGAGAGAAAAATTAAAACTGTGAAAAGAAATATTAAGGTAGTCATTATAAGCCAATCCCCCAAGAAGCATGTCTTGAATCTTTACATTACTTTATTTATCCAGTAATAAACTCATGATTAGATTCATATCATATTGTTGCTTTAACAATAACCACAAACCAACTGGCTTAACAACTATGCATGTGGGCCGGAGACATGGTTCACAGGTCTAGGAATTAACTATGGGTCTGTGGAAGATAGCACTCTAGTTACTCTGCCTACTTGGCCAGACTACTTGATACAATTTAGAGCAAAGCATAAGCACCTAACAGGGCCTGGTACACAGTCCACCATTCATAAACTCACTGTTCTTCCTCTTGGTTCTGGGTCCTGGTTCTGAGACAGGGTTTCACCACAGCCTGGCTATGGAGATCCACCTGCACCTGCCTTCTGAGTGGTAGGATTACAGGACAGGTCACCACACCCAGCTCATGTGCTTTACATTAGCATTTAATAGAACTGCTTCCTCAGAGAACACAGATACACACTTCCAATAGACTTATGATAAAGGAGGTTGCACAGTACGGTGCACTAAGTAAATATTCAGTCCTGACCTGCACTAGCACTGTGAAAGTCACACAGCCTACATGCTGTGGCACCCCTGCAGTGCCAGCTGCTGCACATGAGGCAGGAGAGCACTTGAGCTTGGAACATCAGGACCAGCCTGGGCAACAAAAGTAAGGCCCATCTCAAATATATACATAAAATCAAAATAAAGAACACACACACACACACACACACACACACACACACACACACACACCACATGAATGCTTCCTTAGGCTACATTATTTTACAACCACTAGGCAGCCTGGGCAACAAGGGTAGCACCCATCTCAAATAAACAAACAAATAAATAAGTATCAAAATAAAGGATAAAATATTAACAATACACAAACAAAATGCTTCCTTAGGCTACATTATTTTACATCCACTAGGAATAATGGCACATGCCTGTAATTTCAGAATTTGAGAGATGTAGGTAAGATCAGGAATTGTGTCCTCATCAGCTACACAGGGAACTCAAGGCCAACCTGGGCTACTTGGGACCTTGACTTAAATAAGGGAGAGAAGGGCAGATAAAATGAAAATTAAGTCAGGTGCGACAGCCTGCAGTCCCAGCTGCTTAAGAGCCTAGGCAACAACCTGTTTCAATAATACAAACAGGGCTGGGGGTATAGCTCAATGGTAGAGTGCTTGCCTACCAGGCAGAGGGCCTCAGTTCAATCTCTGGCATTGCAAAATGAATGAATGAATGAATGAGAGAGACATGGGCACAAAGACTACTGTTCCCCTTCTCAAAATTATACTTAAAAGAAAATCCTTCAAATTGTGTTTATTACTTTTTTTCAATAGAAATGAAACTACTGCCGGGCAGTGTGGTGCACGCCTTTAATCCCAGCACTCGGGAGGCAGAGGCAGGCGGATTTCTGAGTTCGAGGCCAGCCTGGTCTACAGAGTGAGTTCCAGGACAGCCAGGGCTACACAGAGAAACCCTGTCTCGAAAAACCAAAAAAAAAAAAAAAAAAGAAATGAAACTACCAAGTCTTCCCATCACACATAGAAAATCAATTTTAATTATTTGCTTTAGAGCCAGCAAGATGGTTCAGCAAAGAAAGATACCTACCACCAAGCCTGATAATCTAAATTCAATCCACCAGGAACTACATAGTGACAAAAAGAGAACAGACTCCTGAAGTTGTTCTCTGATCTCCTTGCATGCCATGGTACACATAATCACAAACACACAAATTAATTAAATGTAACCAATATTTACTTTAATAGCAGCATTATAAGGTACTTTTTTTTTTTCAAATTCAACTTCTAAAAACCTAAGGTTGGAAAAAAAAAATTGATAGGAATATTTTTTACAATAAGGGCCAAGAATACAGATCAGAGGCAGAACACTTGCTTAGCATATGGAAGGCCCTGAATCTGACCCCGTCACTAAATAAACAGACAAATAAATAAATAAATGAGCAAGCCATGCTCACAGTTATTCTGAGACCTGCTACATACTCTTACCCCTCATAAACAAGCCTTCAGTACATTAAAACACGTAGGCTCTGTAGCTCTGCTGTTGACAATTGTTGCAAGGACTGCCCACTGGAGCTCTCGCCACACAGTGAAGTGAGTATTAATGAGACTTGTGTGTCTCAGACAACAGCTTGGAAATTACAGATACACGGGAAACAAAAAACCTTTAAGCCTTTAAAGGTCCTCAGAAACATTACCTGAGTCATAGATGGTTCTCTTCTTGTTGCGTTGCTTTGGTTTGGAGGCACCCTCTTTACAGGAGGCGTTAACCTGCAGACGGCAGGGTAGAGTTAGAACAAAGGAAGCCACACAGCTTAAGCCTGGCATTCTCATTAGACTTGGGCTCAGTAGCTTCCAACTGAAGCTACAATTCTGCTCCATGGAGATGTCTGTTGATATCGAGAGACACTGTTTATCACAAAGTGGGAGGCAGAGGTTTTATAACATCTAGAGTACGTAAGAGTACTACTAATACATCATGTAACACAACACTCATCCAGCCCAAAATGTCAGACATGCTCTGGCTGAACTGCATGGGAAGAGGCTTACAGAAAAGCTACACTATCAGCTGCACACTCCAAACCAGCCCGCGTATACTGAGGAGTAAAAGGGTGTCGGCACTGCAGGGTCAAGAGGCTTATTAGACCCTGCGTGTCCCTGAAGGCCTTGGTCTCCAGGGTGGTGCTACCCACCGCTCAGTAGCGGTGCTAGAACCTTTGGAGGTAGAGCCCAGTGAAAGGCCCTAAAGGGAGAAGAGGACCCAATCCCTTCTGCCTCTCTTCTGTCTTTTGGTCATGAGGACCACTCTACTCTACCACATGCTCCCACCACGAAGTGCTGCCTCGTCAGGAGTCCCATAGCAACGAGGCAATAGGTCACAAACTAGAAACCTCCACAACTCGGAGCCAAAATAACCTTTCTCTTTATATTATCTCAAGGTATTTTATGATAGTAACAAAGCAGTGGATAATACACAGGACAGGTGCTTCCTAAAAATGCAAGATAAAGACAGAAATAAGATCTAAGCTGGCAGCCCCTCACTAGCACATGCATGCTGCAAATTTGAAAGCAGCCAAAAAAGGTTAAATATATTTATAAACATCACGTTTCCAACATACTCATATTTCCAAAAATATATCAAGAAAGATAAAAGAAAAAATGAGCACTTAGATGAAAATATCTATGTATTTCTGTCCATTAAGATATAATTTCAGCCAGGCGGTGGTGGCACGCCTTTAATCCCAGCACTCGGGAGGCAGAGGCAGGAGGATCTCTGAGTTCCAGGCCAGCCTAGTCTACAGAGTGAGTTCCAGGACAGCCAGGGCTACACAGAGAAACCCTGTCTGGAAAAACAAAAACAAAAAACAAACAAACAAACAAACAAACAAACAAATACTCTTAAAAGAAAACTGGCAATGAAGAAGAGTCAATGAAGCTGAAGAGTAAAAGAGTGAGTGTGGAGGTCCCATGCCTCAGGAGCATCACTTGATCCCACTAGTTCAGGACAAGCCTAAATAGCACTGTAACTCTCTCTAAAAGTATCCAGTCTGAAAAAAAATCAGTAAAGAAGGAACAAGTCTCAATGATCACTGAGATATTACTAAGAGTCTACGTATTTGTAATTTAAGAGTGACCAGGTGTGCTAGCTCACACCTGCAATCCTATGATCTCCACTCCAGTTGAAGCCTGAGGACCAGAGGTCAAGGTCAATCTCAGCTACACGCAAGTTCCAAGCCAGGCTATGCTACACCAGACTATCCCAGAGAGACACAGAATTAATGAAACAAAGTATATGAATAATAACAAAAAGGTACCAAATATGACAAAAGACATAAATTAAATAAGCTCATAGGTTGGTAAAATGACTCGGCAACTAGAACACTTGCTGCTTCGGCACAGGACCTAGGTTTGGCCCCTAGCACCCACATGGTGGCTCATAACCGTCTGTAAATCTAGTTGTGGGGCACCTAACACCCTCTTCCTTGCACACCAGGCACATACACTGTGCACAGACACACATGCAGGCTAAAGATTCATACATATCTGAAGGACCTTGAAAGGCAGCCTGGTTCCTGGTCGAGCACAGGCTGGAAACCCCATGACCCTGAGGAAAGGTAGGTATTTCACCTGGTACCCAGACACTAGGCTCCTGGCAGCAGCCCTCCATAGATTTGTGTCCTTCAGTCACGTAAGGGCAACGCCCCAAGCCCCTCCACAGGTAGAGGACGTGTGACCTGTGGCCATGTAGCCTCAAGACAGATCTCCATTTTAATGAGGTACCTAAAGGCCTGAAGGGCTCAGCCAATTAAGCTTTCCTTCCTAGACACTCCTCCCTGCAAAAGGTATTTAACCTCAGGCCCACCCTGAGAAGTGGGGTACGGTTTTACTCATCCACTTTCCACCATGACAATAAATGTCTTAAAACCATAGACTGTATCTTTTCATCAGGATCCACTGTAGGGAGCAATGGAGAGGGCTTTTGCCTAAAGAGCTGGCCATCTAATCTCCCGTGGAAGACCTCTCTGTGCTCCCAGCCACGACCGCCAAGCCAGCCGCTGACAAGTCAAGGACTCTCCAAGGACTCTCTCTCGCCAAGAGACCCAGCCAGAGCTTTCCCCACGGCCCTGGGCTAGATCCAGCCCGAGAGCCCACACTCCTTTCTCAGCTCTTCCACGGCTCCCAGCAGTGCCTGAGTGCCGAAGAGCCAACACCAGCTGTCCCTGGGACCTCAGACTGCGCTCCCCCACCCCCAGAGTGGTGTCCCGCAGCGACACTGGGTCTGAGCCCTGTGGCAGAGCAACATGGGACTCCATTAACCCTACACATACCACATAAACCTTAAAAAAATAGCAAAGCATGCTGGCTCATGCCTTCAATCCAAGTACATAGAAAGTAGTAGGCAGATTTCTGTGTGTTCAAGGCCAACCTGGTTTATATTGGGGTTCAGGAATTGCCACACAAACCATTTAGTCTCTGGTCTCAGTTAAACAGGACTGTTTATTAAATGCACATTCCAAAACTGATGGATCGCAACTATAGCTCAGACTCAGGAGCTGAAAGGTACAACCTCAAATGTTTCTCAGGGCCAGCTTATAAAGGAAAAAAACAACAACAACAAACGCACACACACACACAATGAGCTCATACACAGCATGGCAGGGTGGTCAGCCCTGACCCAAGCTAGTTTGGCTAGCTACATAGAACAGTTCTAACTAACCATAAGTGGAGCTTATGGCTGTGGAATGTCTTAAGATTAACAAATCTCAGAATATATAGAACATAACAGGGTATGTAGTCGACATGACCCTGCTCTGATTCTTAGTGAATGATATGAAATAGTTGGCAGACATATTACAACAACATTATGAAATAGATGGCAGGCATGGAACAAAATGGCTACAGCTATGCTAGGGGGGCAGGCCTCAACAGTCTTTATAAGCGGTTCTATATTAGCCAAAGCAATTTATAAGACCCTGTCTCAAATAAATATATAAAATAATTGTTTTAACAAAAAAAAAAAGGTAGAAAATAAAACCACACCTATGTGGTTACAGCACGCTCGCTCTCTTCATCTTCATTATTTCCAGCACATACTATGCCACCACAGACGGCAAATTTTGATATTTAAAAAGGGGAGGTTTTGTTAGTTTGGTTCTGTTTTGTTGTTGTTACTGTTGTTTTTAATGCATGTAGGTATTTTGCCTGCATACAAGTCTGTGCACCATGTATATTCCTGATGCCCATGGAGGCCAGACAAAAGTTTCAGACTCTGTTAAGTGGAGTTACAAATGGCTGTGAGCCACCATATGCTAGAAATCGAACCTGGGCCCTACGGAAAAACACCCAGTGCTCTTAGTCACTAAACCAACTCTCCAGACCAAAATGCAAAGTTTCAACAACTAAAACAGGAGCTTGGGGGAAAAAAGGGGGTGGGGGCGATGAGCTTGGAGAGGGGACAACAGGTCTGAACACAGCAAACTGTAGAGCTAGACAGATTAGCCTGTTCCGTTCTTCTTCCCCAGTATACCAAACTGAATCTCTAATTACAGCACTCTGCACTTACACAGTTAGGAGCAGCGCTCACTGGACAGCTCACACATACAAACGTGATGTGCAAACTGACCTTGGCTTCCTTTACTTCTTTCTTTCCTTTGACAGTTCCCTCCAAAGGTTTTGTCTTCTCATTCTTCTTTACTGTCTCGCTTACAGGCTTTTTTCCACTTGATATAACCCCAAAGAATTTCCGAATGTCCTAAAAACAGAAAAGGAAACATGTAAATATTAAATATGTAACATTTTAATTTCAGTCACTGTCTTAGTCAAGGTTTCTATTCCTGCACAAACATCATGACCAAGATGCAAGTTGGGAAGGAAAGGGTTTATTGAGCTTACACTTCCATGCTGCTGTTCATCACCAAAGGAAGTCAGGACTGGAACTCAAGCAGGTCAGGAAGCCGGCGCTGATGCAGAGGCCATGGAGGGATGTTCCTTACTGGCTTGCTTCTCCTGGCTTGCACAACCTGCTTTCTTATAGAGCCCAAGACTACCAGCCCACAGATGGTACTACTCACAAGGGGCCCTCCCCCCTTGATCACTAATTGAGAAAATGCCTTACCGCTGGAACTCATGGAGGCATTTTCTCAACTGAAGCTCCTTTCTCTGTGATAACTCCAGCTTGTGTCAAGTTGGCACAAAACCAGCCAGTACAGTCACTAACAGGACAACCTTACTCAAACTGGCCTAACCCAAGTCATCTCTCCAAAGCAAAGTCATCCATATTCAGCAGCATCCTTTTTATAAATAAAGCCATTTGATAAAATTACCTGAATTAAAAATAATTTTTCTAATGTAAAGTGACATTAATCCTCAGAATATAACCAAAAACAAGGCAAAAATAAACAAGTAAAATTTTTGCCTGGTGGTAGTGGCACACACCTTTAATCCTGGTACTTTGGAGGCAGAAGCAAGTGGATTTCTGAGCTTGAGGCCAGCCTGGTCTACAGAGTGAGTTCCAGGACAGCTAGGGCCACACAGAGAAACCCTGTCTCAAAAAAAAAAAAAAAAAAGAATAAAGGGTCTGAAGAGATAGACAGCCAAGTGGGTACAACACTTCCTGCTCTTGCAAGGGACCTGGGTTAAATGGCTCACAACCACCTTCTGACGCCAGAGGGTCACATGCCCTCTGGCCTCTGTAGGCACCTGCATGCATGTGGTACACATAAACTCACACAGGCGCACACACACATACACACACACAAAAATAAACCATTTAAAAACTGGGTTTTGACAATGACAGCAGGATTTTAACAGCCAGGTAGCAGGTAGTGACTGAAAACACACACCAATCCCATCATCCCAAGCAGATAAGAAGACTCCACTCAACACTACCCAAAGCCACAGGATTTATATAACCCAATCAGTCTGAGAAACTAAGTATGTTGAAATATTTTTCTCTACATAATTCTTCTCAAACTCTGAGAAAGACTAGTGCTTTCTGTAATACGCTCTTTCATTACATGATCCTGGGTTAAACTACAGAATTTGAATTAATCATACAAAGAAAAAGGTTAAACTACAGAATCTGAATTAATCATACAAAAACTTTACAATATAACTGAACATTAAAAGCACTCAGTATGGGGCTGGAGAGATGACTCAGCGGTTAAGAGCACTGACTGCTTTTCCAGAGGTCCTGAGTTCAATTCCCAGCAACCACATGGTGGCTCACAACCATCTGTAATGGGGTTCGATGCTCCCTTCTGATATGTCTAAAGACAGCTACAATGTACTCACATACATTAAATAAATAAATAAATAAATAAATAAATAAATAAATAAATAAATAAATAAATATTTAAAAAAAAAAAAAGCACTCAGTATATACACTGTCCTTCCCTTTTATTTTTGTTTGGTTTTGAGACAGGATTTCATTATGTACCCCCGGGAAGCTGTACAGGAACTCACTACGTAGGCCCGGCTGGCCTCCACTTCATAAGAGATCATCTGCTTCTGCCCTCACCCCCAGTGCTGGGGTTATAGGTACACCCACACCCAAACCCTACCTTTCTCTAGTTTAGTTTTGAAGAAACGACTATAGAAAAGAACAGATCTTAGAATCAAGAAGCCTACGTTCACTCTACTTGTGTGATCTCAGACAATTCATTAGTATCTCAATCTGTTTTCTGATAAGCAAAGTGCAATTCATTATACCTACCCTTTATAAAATTTAAACATGCATCTCTTATCATTTTGGCTCAGCAAAAAACTCCACTTCATTTTGAGGCATTATCCACTCACATCACTGAAAAATTCCATTTTATAAACTATTTGTAAGCAAAGATATAGGATTTAATATCTTCCTTTCCAGATCTCCCACTATATAAAAAAGTTGTAATTTATTAACTAAATCTAAGTTTACAAAGTACTGCTACCAGGTTGGTGGCACGTGTCTATAATCAAGGGGTAGAGGCTGGTACATCAGGAGTTCAAGACCACCTTAGCTACACAGCAAGTTCCAGACTAGTGTGGGATACAAGAGTCTCTGTCTCAAAAATAAACAAACAAATAAATACATAAAGAGGAAGCCAGTGTGATGGCTCAGCAAGGAAAAGCTGAGCTCAGTCTCTGGAGCCCAAGGAACGGTGGGAACAAAGAAGTGACTCTACAGGTCTGACCTCCTGACCTCCACATAGATGTGGTATATGTGCTCCCACATAAACATCACACACACACACACACACACACACACACATACACACACACACACTAATAATAACAACAACAATAACAATAAAATTTAAAAGTAAGTGAATAAAACAAGCCTATAGCCCTTGGCTATAAAACTCCAAAACAGCCATCTGTGTCAGTGGTGAAGAATGGGGCAATAAAGAAAGGCACAGTCATAGGCCATAGTCTCCAAGGACTGAGCTTGAGGCTGACTACTTTATTGCTTCTGAAGGAAATGACAGTTTCTAACCAGTCTCACTCTTTTAAATGGTACAGTGATTCTTCACTCAAACAGTGGGGATTTCTTTCCCCTCCCCCCCAGACAGGGTTTCTCTGTGTAGCCCTGGTTGTCCTGGAACTCACTCTGTAGACCAGGCTGGCCTCGAACTCAGAAATCCACCTGCCTCTGCCTCCCAAGTGCTGGGATTAAAGGCTCAGTGGGGATTTCTTAGAAACACATACAAAGGAAAGAAAAAGAGAAAAGGGCAGAGACAATGCCAGTGACTCCACAGAAACAGCAAAACCCTAAGTTAATAATTAGGAAGCAAGCAAGATAGCTTGGACTGTAAGACACCTGCTGTCAGCCCAAGGACCTCAGTTCTATCCCTGAAGCCCACACAGTGAAAGGAGAGAACCAACTCCCACACCTATACCTTAGCACATACATACATGCACCAAAATAATCAAAATAGAAAAAAATTATGATAATTAGGGTCCTGGTTTTCAACTTGTTTTTAGACCACAGACTAAAGAAAACAAAATATTGAGAAAGAAGCAACTGGTGGGACAGTCGTGCGTGTGGAGCAAAGTCTGCCCTGCACTGTGTCTGCTCAGTCCCTTTTCTCTTACTCCACCCTACTCCTCAATCCCCAGACTGTGGTGGCTCAGATGTGGGGAAATCACAGCACCCTCATCTATCTTAATATACACAAAAGCTATACGTTAGAAAATTTTCACTAGAATGGAAGCTATTCCCCTCACCTGTGTAGGACTGCCTCCACTGTGAGACAGTGAGGCCTTCAACATAAACACGCAAGGTGAGCAACTTAGCTTATTGAGGGCAGTGTCACCTTACTCTCCTGAGTAACACTTCCTGTCTAGTATTCCAGGTCTTCAATGCCTTAATGAAATGCAGAACAAGCCAAGCTATACACCAAATAAAGGGTCAACCCCTCTCTCAGCTGCCAGTGACAGTTCTGCTGAGTAGTAAGCTAAAAAAGGAACTAGTTCTTTTCTCACATTTATCTCTTCTGTATGCATGAAGATGCACACGGGCACACATCTGTGGAGGTCAGAGAACAACTTTCAGAAGTCAGTTCTCTCTTTCCACAACATGGGTCTCAGGAATCAAACTCAGGTCAACAGGCTAGGCAGCAAGTGCCTGTTCTTGATAATTAATCTAGCCAACCCAAGAAAAAGAAATTATTTTTTTAAATTTGCTTTTACAATTTTGACAATGACAAGACCTTCTAAGCGGGCTGATACGACACTCAAGCACCTATAAACACAGATTTCCCAGGCATGGTGATGCTCACCTGTAATCTCACTCAGAAGGCTGAGGCAAAAGAAATATGAGTTTGATGCCAGCCAACTACTGCAGAGTTAAGTCCCTGTTTTAAAAACAGAAAGTTGGAGTGGAATGTGGGTTAGTGAGCTGAGAGCAAGATGATGGGTAAGCCTAGTAAGGACTGACATGGAAGCCCCACGGCCTGCGCAGCCGCCATCACGCTAAAGACCCACTTGGTCATTCGGTACCACACTACAGAGGTAGAATGCTGCCACCTAAGACAGTGACAGAGACACTGACAAACCCTGACTCACTCAGCCCACACACTGCTGGGCATCGAGGAAGCAGCAGTCTACAGTCTTGTCCTGGCCTGACAGAAATTCAAGGATGAAGGTGTTAGAGGGCTCGGTGGTTACCATGTGTGCTGCTCTTGCAGAAGACCAGGATTCAATTCCCAGCGCTCACATAACCTGTAACGCTCACAACCACTGTAACTCTAGCTCCAGGGAATCAGATGTCCTCTTCTGGCCTCATCAGGCACATGAGCTCACAAGCACATACCTATAGAGATGCACTCATATACATAATATAAAAATAATAAATCTAGGGCTGGAGAGATGGCTCAGCAGTTAAGAGCACTAGCTGCTCTTCCAGAGGACCCAGGTTCAATCCCCAGCACCCACATAGCAGCTCAAAACTGTCTGTAACTCCTGTTCCAGGGGATCCAACACCCTCACATACATGCAGTCAAAACACCAATGTACATAAAATGAGAATAAATAATATAATAAATAATATAAATAATAAAATTATATATATATATATATATATATATATATATATATATGAGAGAGAGAGAAATTCAAGAGTGGGTCTAGAAAACTAAAGAAAGAATGAGTCAAAAGAGAATAGAAAGGGTTAAAAGGCAGAGCTCAGAACAGGTGTTCTGCACGGCATTTCAGGAGTGATGCCAGGTCAGTTTCCTGGAGCAATGCCTGGAACAGGAAGGGCATTCATGCCTGGAATGGCAGGAATGCCCCAAAGGTTCTTGCAGCTATGCAGTATCCAGAAGTGAGTGTGGTCTTTCTAGATGTGTCAAAGAAACAGGTAAATATAGCAAGTGTCTGAACACCCAAAGTTTATGAATCTCATCAGCAAATGTCCAGTCGACTTTGGAGTCATGAAGCCTTTACTCAGCTCTCAGATAACGGCCATCTAAACGACACAAACCAGTCTGCCATCCCAAGCAGAACTGCACTTTGATGCTAATCTCTACCCCTTGACCAAATACAGCTTAACATTGTTACAATAGTCGGGTACCTGGGCACTCATTCAAATCATGTTTTCCTAGTAGGAATTATAAATTTTCAACTTTTTACAGCTCTGGGGGCTTGAACCTGAGGTCTTGCCCATACTAGACAAGTACTCTACCACTAAGCTCCATTCCCAGCCCATTTCTTATCTTTATTTTGAGACAAGGTTCATTAAAATGCTCAGGTTAGCCTTGAATGTGTTCTGTAATCTAAGCAGGTCTTGAACTTGTGACCTCATACCTTAGCCTCTCTGTGACTACAATTACAGCTTGCACCACCAGGGATTGCCCAATACTTTTTAAACTAAAAATTTAGTAAATGGAATAGAAGAGATGGTTCGGTGCTAAAGAGCACTGGCTGCTCTTCCAAAGGACCTGGGTTCACATCTCAGCAGCCACATGGTGGCTAACAACCATCTGTGACTCCTGGTCCAGAGAGTCCAACACCTTCTCTTGGCCTCTTATGGGCACTGTAGTCACATGGTACACAGACACACATTCAGGCAAAAACATCCACACACAAAATAAAAATAAAAATAAAAATATATATATATTATATATATATATTATATATACAATATATATATATATACACACACATATCGGTAGTGGTGCACATCCTTAATCTTAGAACTTGGGGCAGACAGATCTCTGTAAGTTCAAGGCCAGCCTGGTCTATACAGTGGGTTCCAGGTGAGCCAAGATGATATAGTGAGACCCTATTTCAAAATAAAACAAAAACAAAACAAAATGCAAGAGGACATATAAATTGCTAAATGAAATAAAAATTATGTGTACTAAAACAATCTTTAGCGAGGAATGGTGGCACACATATGCAATCTCAGCACTGGGGAAGCTGAAAGCAGGACTACCAAGTTCAAAGCCAGCCAGAGCTACATAACAGGTACCAGGCCAGAGAGGGCTAGACACCCTGTCCCATACCCCTCCCCCAGGAAATCTTTGATTGGGATTTTTGCTATGACTGTACTTGCTGCTTTTTGTTTTGTGAAAATGTAAGAGGGAGGCTAGGGAGACAACTCAGCCGCTATGCAAAGTTCAAATCCCCAAACCCCACACAAAGATCCAAGCATGAGTGCACACATCTGTAACCCCAGCACTGAGATGGGAGCATAGACAAGAGGACTGCTGGGGCTGGCTAGCTCAGGGTTCAGTGAAAGACCTTATCTCAAAAGAACAGGGTGGAGAGAAACAGAGCAGGACGCCAGGGGTCTTCCTCGGGACACACGCACACTCACACATATTAAAATAGCACTGTGTATTATTCTGAACTAAATTATTAAAATTCACCTACTATATTAGATCCGTATGCCTGACTCTTGTGTCACATTACCATATTGCAGCTATAAAAGACAAAAACAGCTTTCACTTTTAGTAGGCCATTTCCTCTCCTTCAAAATTGGCTTTTAGCCACACAAATTACTTTTTTTTAGAAATCAAAACCGTCACTACACACAACAGACATTACTGATTTAGCAAAGTCTAGCACTGCGTCAAGCACTTCCCTAAGGAGGCCACCATGAGCTAACCAAGTGTGGTCTTTACAAAGGTGGAGCAAGACAACTACACGGGACACGGGACACAACTGTAACAAGTTCTGGGAAGAAAACTGCTCTATGGTCCCTCGAGATTTTCTCATTCACTCAGGCTACCACTAAATACTTCTGAACGCTTGGAAAGGCCAGGATCAGTGCTCAGTGCTCAGAACAAAACAAAAACCCCTCCACTCTCACAGAGCCTTCATCTGTCTGCTCTCTGTGTAGCCCTGGCTGTCCTAAAACTCACTCTGTAGACCAGGCTGGCCTCAAACTCAAAGAGATCCACCTGCCTCTGCCTCCTAAATGCTAGGATTAAGGGGGTACACCACCATCACCAGGTGACAATGAAAAATTCAGAGGATACAAAAGTCTCTCTTAAACACACCTCATGACATTCTCAGGTTCCTGATTTAAAATTAAAAAATTAAAAAAAAAAACTGAGTACAACATGGAAATAATTATCTAATTCAGATTTAAAACAGTAAGGTTTCTTCTCACACTGGCTAAAGAGGGATAACTGAAGTGTCTGAGACTAATTGTGCCTGATTTTTTTCAGAATTCTGACATTCACCACAGCTAACATACTGGTTTTTGTTCTCATTCATCCAGAGGTTGACATTTCACAAATTATTTCTATTCCAAAAATATCAAATTTCATCTATCTATGTGACCACATAATTTAAGTTCAAACCAAAAACAGACCTATGATATAAAACAGTAAAACACCATGTTTCTATAGGCTACCTTATAGTCATGACGAAAACTAAAATAAACAATGGCTAAACAAGGGTTTCACATGTAGCCCTGACTGGTCTGGAACTGGCTATGTAGACCTCAGACTCAGGATCCTCTGCCTCTGCCTTCTGAGTGCTGAGATTAAAGGTGTGTTCTGTCACCACACCCAATCATGAAATGTTTTAATAATTTAAATACAAAGTCATAAACAAAATGATTTTTAATACATTTATTTTATTTGAAGAGCGTGTTTAGGCTGCATTATGTGTGTCTGTATCACGCGTGCCTGGTACCTATGGAGATCAGAAGAGGCTCAGGTTTCCTGGAAATGATCATGGGAAGGTTATAAGCCTGTTTAGGCACTGGGAACTAAACCTGGCTCCTCTTCAAGAACAGCAAGTGCTCTTCACCACTGAGCCATCTCTCCAGCCCCTAGAACGGTAGTTCTCAACCTTCCTAACCAGGCTACTACTTCATAACTGTAATATGAACATAACTGTAATATGAACATAATGTAAAGATCCTGAGAAAGGGTTGTTCAACAACCCCAAGGGGTTGTGACCACAAGTTGAGAACTTCTACTCTAGAAAATGACAGTAACTCTTACCTTATTGATTTTTTTTATTGGAATTACAAAGTTTATTCACACATCAAGTATTTATGGAAATGTAACATATGCCAGACACTACAGAGCAGTTCTCTGTCCCTGCGGCATCTACCCTTGCAGAGACTGTCAGTGACAAGTAGCCCACTCAGTAAAATGTTCCATAAAAATATGTGTATGTGTGTCAAAGAAACAAAACACATGGTCTTTGACCAGAAATTGTTAAGCTTTCATAAACCTGATGAGTTATATTTTCCCCAGAAATATTCAAAACCAAACATGCATACAAAACTCCAAATATAGGGGTGGGATGTAACCCAGGATAAAGTATTTGCCTTAGGTTCACTCTCCAGCACTGAAGAGGTGGGAGTAGGGGTGAGGGGCAGGACAGTGTAATGGCTCAGTGGGTAAAGGTGCTTGTCACCAAGCCTGATACCCGAAGTTCAATTCCCAAGATCCACACCTGCAAGTTGCCTCTGACTTCCACACATGTACTGTGGCAGGCATATACACATACACAATAAATTAATAAAAGAAATCAGTAAATAGGTGTTACTGGTTACATAAATAAACTGTGGCTAGCCAGAGTGATATGCTCCTGTAGTACCAGCGCCGGGAAGGTGCAGGCAGTAGATGGAACTGAAGTTCAAGGTCATTCTCAGCTCCACGTCAGCCTGGGATATATGAGACTCTACCTCATAGGTAAATAAAGTCAATGTGCTTCACCCACAGAACAAGCCTGGAAGTTGTTAGCCCTGCTAGGACACCGAGAATGCCAAGAAGCCATTCTCTAGCAAAGGCTTTAAAACTGAGTTGAGGGCCAGCAGTAGTGGTGCAGGCCTTTAATCCCAGCACTTAGGAGGCAGGGAAGACAAATCTCGGAGTTCCCAGCCAGCCTGGTCAGAGCTAAACAGAGAAACCCTGTCTTGAAAAACCCAAAAATAGGGCTAGAGAGATAGCTCAGCAGTTAAGTGCACCAACTACTCTTCCAAAGGTCATGAATTCAAATCCCGGCAATCACATGATGGCTCACAATCATCCATAATGAGATCTGATGCCCTCTTCTGGGGTGTCTGAAGACAGCTACAGTGAGCGGGCTGGAGCGAGAAGAAAACAGCTACAGTATACTTACATATAATAAATAAAAAAAAAGAAACAAAACCCAAAAATAAATAAATAAATACATTGATTGATTGATTGATTGATTGATTGATTGATTAGATTGAAGGTTGGGACTGGAGATACCTCACAGTTAAGACACTTTCTATTCTTCCAGGACCTGAGTTATTTCCCAGCATTCCTGTCGAGAGGTTTATATTCAACCACCTGTAACTCTAGCTTCCAAGGGCAACTCACATATGGCATTTACTCAGACACACACAAATACATGTAAATAAAAATAAATATTTAAATTGAAACCTGTCCTAAATATAAGGGGAAAATTGCTAATCATCACTTCAATCCCAGCCCTAGGGAGTCTGAGGTAAGAGGAACAGAAATTCAGACCACCCTGGACTACTTGCTGAAACCGTCTCAACAGAGAAAGGCAGGGACTGAGATAGAGAGAGGTATTTTCCATCTTCAGGGTGTAATTAACAATTCTGCAAGATGACTTGATTAGAAAGAAGTGTTGCAAATCAGGCAACCCAAATACAATTTTGAAAGACACAGATCAAACTAAATTACAAGACTTGGTCAGGTACTAGAAAGGAGATGGGTACGTTCTCTAATTTTTAATCTGTACTAAGGCACTTCCAACTTGGTTGTACAAGTAGAGATAAAAAACAAAATTTTTTGCTATACTGCAGAGTATAAAAACTGATGCCCGCTGCTCTGAAGCAGAAACAAGCAGCTCTCATTACTTTTCTGCACTTGTTAGGAGCTCAACCAGCAGACAAGGTAGATGAGAAAGGAGGGAAGGCACAAACTATGTCACTGTCATTTCCGTCACTGTCATTTCCTGTTGATGCTCTGCAGAGCAGCTACCACAGCAATACACACTGGTCTTACTTCTCTATTTTAAAATTATCAAAGAAATAAAAATATTATTTAACATTCTAAATGGCCCACCCAATTCACAAGAAAAATTATCATCAACACACTTCACAAAAGCTACTCAAATATTTAACAAGCTTTTACTTTAGAAACCACTAAGATGCAAAACTGTGTTTCTTTTCTTTTGGTTTTGGTTTTTCAAAACAGGCTTTCTCTATATAGCTCTGGCTCTCCTGGAACTCACTCTATAGACCACCCAGACCTTGAACTCAGGTATCCTCCTGCCTCAGCCTTTTATTCTTTATTCATCCCTGTTTTCTATCAGGTATGAAATGTAAACATCCAAGTTTTATTCTTTATTCTTTTGCATGAGGGTTATCTGGCCTTTTTTGTTTGTTTTGTTTGTTTTTCTGAGACAGGGTTACTCTGTGTAACAGAGCCCTGGCTGTCCTGGACTCTCTTTGTAGACCAGGCTGGCCTCGAACTCAAGAGATCAGCCAGCCTCTGCCTCTTGAGTGCCAAGATTAAAGGTATGTGCCACCAAGACTGGCTTTGGCACCTTTTATTTTTTAATAGACCATTGAATTATCTGACATCTCTGTCAAAAGTCAAAAGGCTGGAGACCTCAAGTTCAACAACTCCCAGAGCAAAAGTTAATCTCTGTCTATAGATGAGCTTCAGAAGGGAAAGCCCCTAAAATGGTGTTATGTGCCTATATGTATTTCTGCTGGTCAGAAAATTTGCATACCTCTCACATTTCTCAAAAGGAACTGTAGCCAAGCAGAAGTTAAGAACTATTGTCCTATAATATAACTTATGCACAGGTGTTCAATAAATACTCATTAAATTGAACTTTATTCTGGAGTTCTGCTGGGCTTCTTTTGGGGCTAACTGCTAGAGGACTAAATTGAATACCAATATAATATATAATTTTTTTAAACGTTTACCTTGTCTTTTTATGTGAATGGCTGTTTTGCCTGTGTATATGCATGCATACCACATACATGCCTAGTACCCTTGATGCTCAGAATACTTCGAATCCTCCTCAGACTGGAGCTACATACAAATGGTTGTGAGCCTCTGTGTGGCTGCTAGGAATCAAACCCAGGTCCTCTACAAGAGCAACAAGAGCTTTTAACAGCTGAGCCATCTATCCCACCCCAAATACATATATGTATGTATGTATGTATTTTATATGTGTGTATGTGTACATGAGTACAAGTGCCCTCAAGAACCAGGTGCCTTGAATCCCTTGGAGCTGGAGTTACAGGCAGCTGCTAGCCAGCTGGTATGGGTACTAAGAACAGAACTAGAGTCCCCTGTGCAGAAGCAGCAGGTACTCTTAACCACTAAGCCATCTCTCCAACACAATACAAAATTCTTATCTGCGTCCTAGAAACTTTTCCTTTTAACAAATAGTAAAACTGTTTGGCCAATTTACCCATTCCTCTAAAAGAGTATTACTTTAAGTACTACAAAGATGAACCAGGAGCTGGGGAGATGGCTCAACTGGTAAAGGGTTTACCACACAAGAATGAAGAACTGAGTCTAGATCCCCAGTACCCAAATAAAAAGGTAGGAGCATACACCTGTAATCCTATTACTGGTGAAGCAGAGACAGACAAGCTAACTGAAGCTTGCTTGTCCCGTCAGTCAATTTAGGCAACGAATGAGTTCCAGGTTCTGTGAGCGACTCTGTCTCAAAAAAAATAAGGTGAGTCTAGGGGGATGAGTAAATGGATAAAAGTACTTGCTATACAAGATGAGAACCTGAGCTCAGACTGGCAGAGCCCACATATAACTAGGCATGGCTACACACGCCTATAACTCCAACACTGGGGGAGCAGAGGCATGAGGAGTTTGCTGTCCTAGAAGAAAAACAACAAGCTGGGTCAATGAGAGACTCAATCTCAAGAAGAGAAAGCAGAAGCGATAGAGCAGCACACCCAACGTCCTCCTCTGCCTCTACTCACAGAGAGAATGAAAAGGAAAGCCCACAGAACAAAAATGCTCCGGAAGTTCACTTACCATCAGAAGCATCTACAATGCGCCTACCCTTTCTTATCTCCTAACGTTCTGAGATAGGGTCTCTTGAACTGTAGGCTGGCCAGGAACCATGTAACAGAGACTGGACTTTAACTCCTGATTCTTCTGCCTCTGCTTCACAAATACTGATTAAGAGCATGACTAGCTTTTTATGCCCTTAAAAACTGATGTAAACACTTGTGAAATTTTTCGCCAAATAAAAAGGGCAGACTGGACATGGTGGTGCATACCTTTGATCCCATCAGAGGCAACAGAGGCAGAGGCCAAGGATCTCTGTTAGTTCAAGGCCAGCATGATTTACATAGCAGTTCCAGATCACTCAGGGATACATAGTAAGACCCTGTCTCAAAAACAAAACAAAAGCCCTATGTAATTTTCTAGTATCCTTTCTGAAAAACAGATTACTGCAGCTGGAACAACTACATAATGCCTACTACATGCCAAGCTCCAGAAGCAAAGCTGTACATACAGTGCTTCTCTCACTGAACCGGCAGCAGATGATTCCCCGAGGCTGGCTGGTCATGACCTCTAGGGATCCACTGAGCTCCGTCCCTCAACACTGGGGTTACAAATGCATACAACTGCACCTGCATTTTATTTGAGTGCTGGGGACCCAAACTCAAGTCCCCATGCTTATAAGGCAGGCACTATACCAACTGAACCATCTCTCTGGCCCTTAACTTGTTTTAATTCTTCAAATAATCGATTAAAGAAGGCTGGAGAGATGGCTCAACAGTTAACAACACTTGCTGCTCTTATAGAGATCCCAGGTTCAGTTCCCAGCATGTACATGGCAGCTCACAGCAACCTGAAACTCCAGTTTCAGGAAATCCAACAGCCTCTTCTGGCCTCCTTAGGCACCAACCACAATACATGGTGCACATGCAAGCATGCAGGCAAACACCTATACACATAAAATAACAAATATATTATATTTTAATTAACTTAGGAGGACCAGGTTGCTATAAGCTGTCATGTAGGTACTAAACTGAGCCTGGGTCCTCTACAACTATGCCATGACACACACACACACACACACACATTAAAAAAAAGTAAATAAATATGCTTTTTAATGTTAAGTTACTCAAGACAGTTATTACTCATCCCATCCTTTTCGCAAGTAGAAACCAAGAAATTAGGCTACTTGCTGGGTCCAGTGGTTCACACCAGTAATCCCAGCACTTGGAAGTCTGAGACACGAGTCACACAAGCTAATCTACTTGTATAGGTCCAAATAATTATTAAGCATATCAGCATACTAATATAACCCAAAGTGTTTACCCCATTCTCCAGATGAAAATCTCACCAACTTTCCACAATACCAAAATACCTAAATTCCAAAGTGCTCATCACTTTAGGACGGCAGAATAATGTAGTGGTCAGAGATGCCTAGGTTCTAGTTCAAGCTTAACCACCTATGACAAACTGTTTAAAAGTTATCTTTACAGTTATAAAGCTGGACTGTGGAGTGCCTAGGGGTTGAGGCAAGAGGATCATGAGTCCAGACCAACCTAATCTATATACACAGTAATTTCAAGATTTCACCTGATACATGATACTATTACCCAAAATTTTCCTTCAAAACAATCAGCTTGGAGCTGAGCATGAAGGCATAGGACTTTAATCCCAGCACTATGGAGGCAGAGGCAGAAGCATCTTTGTTAGTTCAAGGCCAGCCTGCTCTACATAGTAAGCTCTAGAACAGCCCAGACTACATAGAGAGACCCTGTCTCAAAAAAACAAAACAAACAAAAACAACAACAACAACAAAAGAACTTGGGAGGTTTGAGTCATGGTTCAGTGATTGGGAGCACTTGTTGCTCTTGCAAAGGACCTGGTTTCAGTTTCCACCACCCACACCATAGTTCACACCCATGTATGATTCCAGTTCCAGGGAATCCAATGCCCTCTCTGACCGTCATAGGATCAGGGCTACATGTGCTGTACATACATGCATGCAGACAAAACAATTGTACACATTTTATTTTTTTAAAGTTTTTCAAGACATGTTTTCTCTGTGTAGCCTTGGCTGTCCTGGAATTCACTCTGTATAGCAAGCTGGCCTTGAATTTATAGAGATCTGCCTGCCTCTGTCTCCCAAGTGCTGTGACTAAAAGCAAGCACCACCAGTGAACCAGAGAGTTGTGACTGAAGAGATGTCTCAGTAGTTAAGAATACTTGCTGCTCTTTCAGAGGACGTGAGTTCAACTCCAATTCCAAAGGGTTTGACACCCTCTTCTGACATCTGATGGCACCAGGCATGCATAGCCAGAGAAACATACACATTACAAGTTAAATAAAAATTTAATGAACTTGGGGGCTGAAGAGATGGTTCAGTGGTTAAGAGTGCATATGTTCTTTGCAGAGGCTCTGACAGCCCTGACTAACACCAACAGAAAGCAGCTCAAAACTACCTAGTTCCAGTTCCAGAACATCTGACACCCTATTCTGGTCACCATGGGCCTTCAAACACATGTGTGCATAAACAAACAGACACACAGTCACACAAAACTGAAGCAAGAATAAATCTTTTCCAAAACAGCACTTTAGATGAATTTCTAGAAGGTATTTAAAGCAAACAACTCACATATTATCCTGAAAATAAAAGGGCTGACTCTGGGTGGCTACCATCACTATCTTTTTTTCCCCAAGAATTAATAACAGAGAGCTGAATTTTTTTTCAATTTGGTATAACACTTTTCTCCCTTGAATGCTGGTGTGTTCTGACAAGCTTAATAATAATAAAAGTATATATACATGTTTACATGTGTGTGTACACATATATATGTAATTATTAAATATCTTGAAGATTAGCTGGACATCTTCAGTTGTTCTGTACATTAAAAATTATTTCAAACCTGTAACTGTCTCCTCTGCCAAGGACTATTTCACTTTCGAGCTATTTGAATGTCCACTACACAGAATTATGTTTTGAAGTTGGAACTGAAGGTTTTTTTAAAAACTACTTTTCGTAACAGGTGATAAGAGATGACAGCTGTCAAATATATAACATCCGTCTGTACTCGCCGTGTTTTTTATTCCTGCTAAACCAGGTTATCCGTTCAACTCCTATAAATTATTCTAAACAAAGTAAAGCAACTTTCTTGTGTCATCAGCTCTCCAAACAGCTGAGACGCGCTTCAGGAAGCTGATTCAAGCTGAAGGCCCGAGCAACTTCTCCCAGAGAAAGCCAAGTGTTAAATTCTTCCTCGCAAAGCTTGAAGTCAAGACTTTAGGAAGCATTCCAACAGAGATTTGGGACAATGCTGAACACGAAAGTAACTTTTAACGCCCAGTCCAAATCAACAATTCTTCTTCCTTCCTCCCTTCCCCCAAGAGTCGGGGGGTGGGGTGTGAAAGTGCCGCGTAGCAGCCACATCCCTGCACGCTGCGTCCGTGGTGCGCCCCGCACCCTAAGCGGGGCCCCTCGGAACACTCTGCATGGTCCTCCCCACCCCGCACCGCGGCGTCGCCCCGTCCACACCCCGCCTGCAAAGCCTCTGTAGCTGCACGGCCTCTCGGGCGGCTCACCATCTCAGCCCCACGACCGAACAGGAGCAGGTGGGCAGGCCCGCGGCTTGGGGAATCCGTTATTGGGGCTCGGAATCCATTGGCGCCAACAACTTCTCCCGCGAAGTGGCAGAAGCGCAGGCGGCGGCGCGCGGCGATGACGTCAAGAGACGCGCGCTCCCCGCGGCCCCACCCGGAGGCGGGAGTTCTGCACTAAGTGCAGTACAGCCCTAGCAGCAGGATGGTTGCTACCTCTGTAGGACACGGAGTGCGCGTGCGATCTCGGCCCCGGACGCCCAATTTGGGATCTGAGGCTGACTTCCTCTAAGGCGGGTTCCCAGGTGGCTTCCTTCCCCTCCCCATACTCGTGCTGCAAGGGCAGTGCTCTGTAGCAGCTTCCAGAAGTTCTTACTGCCACCTGGGTAGGAGGAAGTGTATTCGATGCACCCCGCACAGGTCAACTGTTTTCATCAAACTTTACCCTGATTTGTTTTGGTTTTTTGTTTGTTTGTTTGTTTTTTGATGTTTGACCTATTGATTTTGGCTCAAACTAAGAGACCCATAGTTTAAAAACTACCGTGATAATGGACAAATATATTTTACTTTTTATACATTTATTTATGGAGATGGAGTGCACTAGCAGTGGTCAAAGAGCATTCGGGGAGTCCTTGTCTTCCATCAAGTGGGTGTATGCTTGCATTTAAGGGACTGTTTACATTAAAGGAATTTTTTTATTTGTTTGAGGGGGTGACTGTTTTCTGAGACAGAGGATCATGTATCCTATCCTGGTAAACTCCCGATGTAGCTGAGGATGACCTTGAACTTCTGATTTTTCTACTGCCTCCCAAGTGCTGAAATTTCAGATATATGCCAACATTTCTGGTTTATGCAATGCAAGGGATCAAACTCAGAGCTATTCTGAAGGCATGCAACCAACTGGGCAACCCCCAGCCCCAATGACTTTGTTCTAAAACGACCAAGCTAGGAACACTGGCCCTTAATTTCTTCCTAAAGCTTCATTAAGTCTCTTAAAGAATAGTGAAATCTTTGAAGCCACAACATACCAAGATATACCACCACAGAAAAACTAGAATCAGGAAAAGATTTAGGATAAGCAAGTCTCAGCAGGGAGGGAAGTATGCTTTACTTTAACCGGTTTTAAGCTGTGAGACTCAGGTGGCCTGCCTCCACTGCTCAGATTACAGGGGTGGTAGCCCACACCTGACCATCAAGTTTCCTATGAGTAAATAAGCAACTTGGTTGTGGAATAGAAAGTAACATTTGCATACAACTTCAAGAGAAAACATGAGATTATCAAAGGATTTAGTGAGAAGGACAGTTTCAAACTTTGGCCTTGGATTTTGAAATCTTTTTCTAACCACTTCTTGTTGGGTCTTGGCATTTTATGACACTATATCTACTGGGAAAGGCAGTAAAGCCTTCAGGAATACAAGAGTTTGTATTTACTAAATGTCTATTGCAACATGATTTTGTTTTTTTGAGGCAGGATTCCTCTATGTATTCCTGGCTGTCCTGGAACACAATATAAATTCACCTGCCTCTGCTTCTCCAGGTCTGGGATTAAAGGTGAGTGCCACAGCCTGCATTTTTTTTGTAGCATGTACCCCCCATGCATCTTGGCACTGTTCCAGGTTAAAATTCGCCAACAGTAATAATCCCCAACTTAGAAACAAATGAACTGACACTGGTGAGACGGGCTTCCCTGCGTGGGTTCCTCTGAAGCCAGTCATTTGGTTCCTGCTCTACTGTGTAATAGTTACGAGACCATAGAGAAGTAATTGTGCCAGCCTGGTCTTCAGAGTGAGTTCCAGGACAGCCAGAGCTACACAGAGAAACCCTGTCTCGAAAAACCAAAAAAGAAAGAAAGAAAAAAGAAAAAAAGAAAAAAGAGAAGTAATTGTGACTCAGTGTCCACATCTATTAAGATGGAACTGTTTCTGACACATCAAGTAATAATAGCATTCTCTTGTGGTGGTGGTGATGGTGGTGGTGGGGTGGTGGTGGTGGTGGTGGTGGTGGAGTGGTGGTGGTGGTGGTTACTTATTTGGTTTGAATTCAGTTCAGACAATCTCAGTATACAACCCAGGCTAGTCTCACACTTGAGATCCTCCTGCCTCACCCTCCGAAGTACTAGGATTACAGGCATGCACACTATATATGGATTACAATAGTGTTTTTGTTTGTTTGTTTGTTTGTTTGTTTGGGGATTTTGTTCGAGACAGGGTTTCTCTGTGTAGCCCTGGCTGTCCTGGAACTCACTCTGTAGACCAGGCTGGCCTCGAACTAGGAAATCCACCTGCCTCTGCCTCCCAAGTGCTGGGATTAAAGGCATGCGCCACCACTGCCCGGCTTACAATAGTGTTTTTAAGTCAACAATTATCATCATTATTATAAAGTTTGCATATGTGTGGCAGAAATAACCAGAAGGACCCTGCTTCAAAAACAAAATGGAAGGAACGGGAGCCAATCCTTAAAATCTGTCCTCTGATGCCCACACACACACACACACACACACACACACACACTGTGGCAGATGTGTGCTCACACTCAAAAGCACAAGATAAAGTGGAAGAGCACTCCAAAATTAGACGCATCTGTACGCCACAGCTTTGCTTAGGGCAATAATTGCTCGAGGAAGAATAGGTCTGTTTGATCCATTGAGAAATCAGTAAAATCTGTGAACTAATCTCTAGAAAAGTGTACACAGCAGACATATGATACAATTTTGTTCATATAATATTAAAGTACAGTACTCATGCGGGACAGTGGTGGCACACACCTTTATCCCAGCACTTGGGAGGCAGAGGCAGGTGGATGTCTGAGTTCGAGGCCAACCTGGTCTACAGAGCGAGTTCCAGGACAGCCAGGGCCACACAGAGAAATCCTGTCTCAAAAGACCAAAAAAAAAAAAAAGTACAGTACTCATTGTGTTTTAAAACAATGACTAAGATACATAAAACTTATGTATACCAGCTATGGTAGCATATACCTTTAATCCCAGCACTCATAGGCTAAGATTTCTGTAAGTTCAGCTCCCTCTCTCAAAAAAAAAAAGAAAGAAAGAAAGAAAGAGAAAAAGAAAAAACCATGGGGTCTGGAGAGATGGCTCAGCAGTTAAGAGCACATGCTGCTCCTGCAAAGGACCCAAACTGGGTTCCTGTCACCCACATTACTACACGTAATTTTATTATGTATACAGTGTTCTGCATGCATGTATGCCTGCAGGCCAGAAGAGGGCACCAGATTCATTATAGATGGTTGTGACCTACCCTTTGGTTGCTGGGGATTGAACTCAGGACCTCTGGAAGAGCAGTCAGTACTCCTAACCTTTGAGCCATCTCTCCAGCCCTATACATAATTTTAAAAATAAATCTTTTCAAAAATAAAATAAAACCCTTAGTTATGGTTTCCATTGCTGTGAAGAGACACCATGGCCAAGGCAATTCTTATAAAGGACATTTAATTGGGGCTGGCTTACAGGTTGTGAGGTTCTGTCCATTATCCTTATGGCAGGAAGCACAGCACTGGCAGACCTGAAAGTTCTAAACCTTCATCCAAAGGAAGCCAAGAACAGACTGTCTCTAGGAAGCTAGGAGGAGGGTCTCCAAGCCCATCCCCCACAGTGACACACTTCCTCCAAGAAGGCCACACTTCCTAATAGTGCCACTCCCTGGGCCAAGCATATACAAACCATCACAACCCTAACCATCAAAAAAGAAAACTTGTGCCAGGCAGTGGTGGCGCACGCCTTTAATCCCAGCACTGGGGAGGCAGAGACAGATGGATGTCTGAGTTCGAGGCCAGCCTGGTCTACAGAGTGAGTTCCAGGACAGCCAGGGCTACACAGAGAAACCCTATCTCGGAAAAAACAAAAACAAAAAAACAAAAAAAAAAAAAAAAAAAAGAAAGAAAACTTGCAAATGGGTATAGTGGCTCACACCTTTAATCCCAGTACTTGAGAAAAAGAGGCAAGAGGATTTCTGTGAATTCCAGGCCAGCCTGGTCTATATAGCAAGTTCCAGGATAAGCCAAGGCTATATAGAAAGACCCAGTCTCAGAAAATAATGAAAAAGAAAACTTGAATATTTTTATATCATTATTTTCACTATATTTTTTTTCTTTTCCTTTTTGAGACAGGATAGCATGTGTCTTAAATTGACCTCAGACTTGCAATGTAGCTAAGATTGGTCTTGAACTGGTCTTGATCCTCCTGCATCCACTTCCTAAGTGCTGAGTCAGATTATAGACCTGCACCACCACACCCATTTTATGCCATGCTGAGGATCCAACCCAGGGCTGTTCTGCGATAACAGCCAATGCAATTAACTGCTGAACCATCTCTCTAACCCCAGTTTGTTGTTATCTGTCTGTCTGTCTGTTTTTCCCTAATGATCGAAGACCTATTGTTGAAAAGACACATTTGATTCAAAATATTACCTCTTAGATCTTATTATATAGTGCTCGCTACCTTTGTTTCAATCCTTAAAAGAAAGGCTGTGGGAAATTTTTTTTATCGACAGAACCAATTTTGTGAAAATCAGAACTATTTTCCTTATCGCTTAGGAACAGAGATTCTAGGGAAATTGTCTATGTTCCATGAAAAACTCTTTGTCCCAAAAGTTAGAATATTGACATGGGATCTTTCTTAGTTGTTCCTCAACTTGGGAATAGTTGGATCTAATAGTTCCTAATCCACATACGTGAGCCTCATCCCCTGTCACACACACAGGTAGGGCAGTTCTCTGAAACATCTGACAATGGCAGAGGAGCAAGGCACAGGAGCTGACTTCCGGCCTCCTTTATATTCTAATCACAGCAGTTCTTGACTCCTGTATCAATGCCTCTGTCTCCCTTAACTTACCTAAGCCATAGGACTCACTCCTGACTCACTCTGAAACCATTCCTCAAGAACGCAATGGTCTCCTAGCACTTGGGAGGCAGAGGCAGGTGGATTTCTGAGTTCGAGGCCAGCCTGGTCTACAGAGTGAGTTCCAGGACAGCCAGGGCTACACAGAGAAACCCTGTCTCGAAAAAACCAAAAAAAAAAAAAAAAAAAAAAAAAAAAAAAAAAAAAAAAAAAAACTCACACACACAAAAACAACAAAAAAAAACCCCAAACAAACAAAACACAATGGTCACACTGTCTTTCACTAGACTTTGAAAAATCAACAGAAGTCAATTGAATTTTCACTGTGCCACAACCAATGACCTTCCACCCTCTGGATAAATATTTGCAAGTCCTGCTTCATTAGGTTTATTGGAATGTTTTCTTATAGACAACAGTCTGTCAGGCAGTCCCTCTGTGACATCTGCAGTCTGAACCCTTGGTTTGGACTAATGACCTAAATGACCTTGAAGCCATTTAGGAACACAATCATCTGTCACCATCCAGAGTAACATATTCTAATTTAGGAAATCAGGTATGAAGTACATCAGTGATCTTAATTCTTGGATGATACCCAATTACCATGTTAATTCTTGAGTGGACTACAGGTATATAAATTTTGCCTGGTGGTTTTTATATACTATCGCTGATAGGAAGTTTCTGCCAAGCAAATCTATATATTCGCTTACATGAAAAGGGACTTTCCCTTTTAAAATAATAAGATAATAAAAAGTGCATAATTTCACTGTTAACACACAAATTTTATTATGCATATAATCTCAAATTATAATTCCCTAAAATATTCAAATGCTTTTTTAATTCCAATAATTTTATGGAATTATATTTGAATAGATATAATTCCATAAAATTTTCAATGATGAATGGAATATTCATCATCAATTCAACATGGATGTTGGAGTGTGTAGGGGTGTGTGTGTGTCTGTGTCTGTCTGTCTGTTCACATACACATGGCCATTGTTAGTAATTTTGTGTTTTCTGTCTGGGCATTGAACCCAGGGGCTCTCACATGCTCTGTATCACTTCACCTCTGAACTATAGCTCTGTCTTTTCTGTTTTATTTTATGGTTATTTTGAGACAGGGTCTGACCAACTTGCCTGGAAGGCCTTGAACTTGAAGGTTTGTTTTGTTCTATTGGTTTAGGGCAGGAGTTGTTTACCTTCTAGCCTAGGTTGAGCTTGAACTTGCTAGGTAGGCAAGCATGACCTTGAACTTCTGATCCTCCTGGCTCTGCCTCCCAAGCCGCTGGGATTACAGGCCTGCACCACCCAGGCCAATACTCGATGGCAATCTTAAGAGCAAGTATAGACAGAGCAATGAATATTCCAATAGCACTTTGTAATGATAGTAAGATTTACATTTAGTGTAATCTTGTTTTCCGTGTATTATAAGTCAGGGCCCAGAGTGCTGTTGACTCAAAGAAAGGATGTGAGATACAGGGAATGAAGGAAAATACTACCATCTCCTTACAAACTCCTGCTATAGGAAGACAGACCACATGGGAGGTACCGTAGGACTCTTAGAACCTTCTTGGTTTTAGGCCTGTGTCTGGGTGCATGTGTAGTGTAGTATACATGCCTGTGTACACGGATGTTGGAGTGTGTGTGTGTCTGTGTGCCTATGTGTGTCTATGTCTGTTCACATACACATGGGCTTAGGATGTAGAAGCCCAAGACTGCCATCAGGACTCTCCAGAGATTGCTCAGTTGAACTCAGAGCTCAGTGATACGGCTAGTATCGAGCCAGTTTGCTTCACAGTCCTGCTAGGGACCTTAACTATCTGAAATTCTGTTGAGTACAGTGGCAAGCACCTGCAGTCCCAATAACCAGAGGCAGAGATGGGGGGATCCTTTGAGTCCTAGAGTTTGTTTAAGACCAGCCTGGGAAGCATAACAGTATTCCATTTCCAAGAAGCAAAGGGAGGAAAAGAAGGAAGAAAAGGAGGGGAAAAGAAGAGGAGGCGTCAAAGGAGAGAAGGGGCTAGAGCAAACAGAAAGTCTGTGATGCAAGCCCCAAGTCCTCATTCATAGTTCAAAAGCTTTTCAGTAGGAAGACCGTGATTCCATGAAGATCTTTCCCGTCGTCTTCTTTGCCATGCAGTTGAAATAAATTGAATGCATTGCCTCCTCTCTGTATTTTTGTTTTCAAGCAAAAGGCCTTTCAGGGTCTGTCATGATGCTGTGTGCCTGTCCTCTCAGAGTTTGAGACCAGCCTGGGAAAGGTAGCAAGATCCTGCCTCAAAAAGAAAACACTGCAAATGAGCATAGGCCTGAATTATTTAACTGATTGATCAACTGAGCAGGATTTCTCTGTGTAGCCCTGGCTGACCTGGAATTCACAGGGATGGAGCACCTACCTCAGGAACTGTCAGTCTCCAGGGTTCTGAGATTAAAGGTGTATGCTAACCCTACAGGTCTTCCACAAAATATACATAAAAAAGTCTTGCCAGTCCAGGTATGGTGGTTGGTATACACCTTTAATGCCACCTCTCAGGAAACAGAGGCAGGCAGATCTCTGTGAGTTCAACACCAGCCTGGTTTACAGAGTTCCAGGACAACCAGGGCTCTGTTACACAGAGAAACCCTGTCTCCAGAAAGCAAAAAATAAAACAAAACAAAAATCTTGCATGAGAGCAGAGGCAGGTGAATCTTTGTCATCTGGAGGCCAGCCTGTTCTACATAGCAAGACCCTAACTCAAGAGGAAAATGTCGCAAATGAACACAGACCTGAATTAATTAATATAATTTAATTAATATATTTCTTTACATTTATTTATTTATTTATTTATTTATTTATTTATTTATTTATTTAGCAAGTTCCAGGACAGCCATGGCAGGGACCAGAAAGATGGTTCATCAGGTAAAGGTACCGCTACCAAGCCTGACAACTGGGATTAAAGGCATGTGCCACCACTGCCCGGCCCAAATTTTTTATTATTCCTAGCTGACACTCTTTACCCAGTGAGTAATTCCTGCCCACCCCCAATCCTTCCAGCCCTGGCAACCATTGTTCTATTTTATATCTATATCACTGTGTAACAGCAACCTCAGTTTACAGAGTATTGGGGATCAAATCCAGGGCCTAGTGAGGCAAGACACTCTATCAGCAAAACTCCATCTCTAGTGCCTGGAAAAACAGAAAAAAAAAAAAATAACACATAGGCTTTTTTTAAATCTATGAACTGGACTATGTCCATTTATATAATCTTGTTGTTTTTGAAACAAGTTTCTCACTTAGCTCAGGCTGGCCATGTATCTGAGAATGCGCTTCAATTTCTGATTTTCCTGCCTCCAGCCACTAAGTGCTGGGATTACAGGAACTCACCACCACATCTAGCTTGTTACTTCTTTAAGGTCTTTTTATTAGAGTTTTGTGGTTTCCTTCACGGAGAAAGTACTCAAGTACTTCTCATTTTGTTTTTTTGTTTAAGATTCATCTATAAGGGAGGGTAATTTTAGGGAAATTATAATAGGCTAATGCAAAGAAAATTTTCTTCTTCTTACATGTGCGTATGTATGATGTGTGTGTGTGTGCGTGTGCATGTGTGCATATGTCCTGTGTGTGTGTCCGTGTGTGTGTCCGTGTGTGTGTGTGTGTGTGTGTGTGTGTGTGTGTGTGTGTGTGTTCGAGCGCCTGAGACTGACCGCAGCAGTCTTCCTCAGTCTTCACTAGCCTTAATTAGCTATCTTGCTCCAGTGGCTTCTCCTAATCTCTACCTCCCACCTGGCGTTTATGTGAGTTCTGGAAGTCCAAACTCTGGTCCTCAATCTTGCTGCCTGCATGACAAGCAGTTAGCTACTGAGCCATCTCCCCAGAACATTTTTTTTTTTTTTTTGGAAGATTTTATTTTATTCTAAGACATGTAACCCAAGCTTGCTTGATACTTTATTTACATTTCAAATGTTTCCCCCTTTCCAGGTCTCCCCTTTGGAAACCCCCATCCCCTCTTCCTCCCCCTGCCTCTATGAGGGTACTCACCCACCCACTTCCATCTTCCCCCTTGGCATTCTCTATACTGGGGCCTCTAACACCCTCAGACCCAAGGGCCTCTTCTCCCCCTGATGGCCAACAAGGCCCTCCTCTGCCACATATGTGGCCCAAACCATGGGTCCCTCCATGTGTATTCTTGCACCAGCGGCTCAGGCCAGTTGACACTGTTGTTCTCTTCATGGGGCTGCCTTTTTTTTTCCCCCCTGGTTTTTCAAGACAGGGTTTCTCTGTGTATCCCTGGCTGTCCTGGAACTCACTCTGTAGACCAGGCTGGCCTCAAACTCAGAAATCCACCTGCCTCTGCCACCCAAGTGCTGGGATTAAAGGCTCGCGCCACCACTGCCTGGCTACCTTTCATTTTATAACCTTAATACAGTTGTTCATTTGTACCAGGGTTCTCAGTTGATTCAGTTTGGGAATTTTTTTTTGCATAAACAATCATGATCACCTATGAACTTACAGTTTTATTTGTTGCTTCCTAGTGTGTGTTTTGTTTATTTTTCTTGTGTGATTAGATTACCTAGAGATACTGTGATTCTGAATCAAGTAAAGATAGATGTTAGGCAAACCCTAAGATCAGTCACCAGGACTGCACACACACACAAACAAGATGCTGCCTTGACAGGAAAGCATCTAGTTTCTCATCAAGAAATTTAAGTTCACTAACACACACACATACACATTTTGTTTAATCTTTACATTTTTTTAGGTTTATTTATTTATTCTTATTTTATGTGAGTGCATCTGTTTGTCTGTACGTATATAAATACTACATGTATGCCTGGAACCTTTGGAGATCAGAAAAGGGCACCGGATTCCCTCAACAAGAATTACGGAAGGTTGTGGGCTGCCGTATGAGTGCTGGGAATCAAACCCAAGTCCTCTGCAAGAGCAGCAAGTGCTCTTTACTACTGAGCTACTTTCCAGCCTCTGTAAATACATTTTTTTTAAATTAAATATATAAAAAAGAAGGAAAATTAAGCCAGAGATCAGCAGCAAACAAAATTTGGTAGCAGTTGTGAGTATTTTCTTATGACGTTGTGTTGGTTACTGTCTAGTTCATTCCTGATTTGTTCAATCACACTGGTTAACACAGCTATTCAATTCATCTTCAAGACAGAGTCTACTAATAACTACACTGTCTCAGAATATTATTTTAATTTAAGTTCATTGAGCATTTATGTGTTAATCTCTGGTCTAAGTGCCTTACATGTAGTAACTCTACCCTCATAATAATCCATAAATATATTATTATGCTTCTTGGGCTTTTTGTTTTGTTTTATTTTGTTGTTCTTTTTGAGACTGAGTCTCACTATGTAGCTCTGGCTGGCCTGGAATCACTGTGTAGACCAGCTGCTTCTGCCTCCCAAGTGCTGGGATTAAAGATAACACACCCAATGTGTGCTGCTTCTTATATAACAGACACCGTAGTGCAGAACTGAGTCCTGAGTCACGCAGGGCTTTGTAGTGAGACTTTGTCTTAAAAAAGAAAAAAGTTGGGCTGGAGAGATTGCTCTTCCAGAGGTCCTGAGTTCAAGTCCCAGCAATCATATGGTAGATGGTGGCTCACAACCATCTGTAATGGGATCCGATGCCCTCTTCTGTTGTGTCTGAAGACAGCAACAGCAGATAGATAGATAGATAGATGATAGATAGATAGAGAAAGAAAGAAAGAAAGAAAGAAAGAAAGAAAGAAAGAAAGAAAGAAAGAAAGAAAGAAAGAAAGAAAGAAAAACGTTTAGGTACTCTGCTGGGTCTGGCAATGCAGGCCTGAGGCAGGGGAATTGGTTGGGTTTTTTTTGGGGGGGGGTTATTTATTTTATTTTTTTATTTTTTTTTATTTATTTATTTATTTATTTATTTATTTTTGGTTTTTCGAGACAGGGTTTCTCTGTCTGTCCTGGAACTCACTCTGTAGCTCTATAGTGTAGACCAGGCTGGCCTCGAACTCAGAAATCCACCTGCCTCTGCCTCCCAAGTGCTGGGATTAAAGGCATGCGCCACCACTGCCCGGCTTAAAGATTATTCTTAATGTTTTGGTTTTGGTTGAAGTATAATATCCTGCTTTTAATTATTTACTTCTGGCTATTGACTTGTAAGTAAAATTGCCTTTTCTAAAATGGGAGATGATAAAATTACCACTAAAACTCTAAAAATAGAAAAATAGATCCCGTATTCAATAAAGTTCAAAACATTCAGAAAAGGTCTTCGACCACGTGAAAGACTACCCAGAAAACGCCATTCTCGGGCGCAGTTTCCATAGGTTTATTTAACACATTCAAATTAGTGTCCCGGATGCATTTTCACCCATTGGATTTTCCTCATCCCAAGAAGACGACACATGTTGTCGACGGCAACGAGGCCACCTCCCTCAAATTGCGTGGCTCTCATGACCCATCCTAAGTCTCCCGGTCCAGGCTAATCATTGACAGGACTTTACAATCACAGGCTTTTACTGGAGCGCTGATAAAGACAGTCCAGCAGTTAGTGGCAAATGAAGACAGGCTGTGCAGCAGGGTCTCCGGGGAATGAATGGATTTTCTTCAGCTCTGATGAAAGAAACACACGCTCTAGGAAAACAATGTCCAACAGGGCACTGCAAAGATCTGCCGTGCTGTCTGCATTTGTTCTGCTGCGAGCTGTTACCGGCTTCTCTGGAGACGGGAAAGCAATATGGGATAAAAAACAATACGTGAGTCCAGTAAACCCAAGTCAGCTGTTCCTCTATGACACTTTCCCTAAAAACTTTTCCTGGGGCGTTGGGACCGGAGCATTTCAAGTGGAAGGGAGTTGGAAGACAGATGGAAGAGGACCCTCGATCTGGGATCGTTATGTCTACTCACACCTGAGAGGTGTCAACAGCACAGACAGGTCCACTGACAGTTATGTCTTTCTGGAAAAAGACTTGTTGGCTGTGGATTTTTTAGGAGTTTCTTTTTATCAGTTCTCAATCTCCTGGCCTCGGTTGTTCCCCAATGGAACAGTAGCAGCCGTGAATGCAAAAGGTCTCCAGTACTACAGTGCGCTGCTGGACTCGCTGGTACTTAGGAATATCGAACCGATCGTTACTTTATACCATTGGGATTTGCCTTTGACGCTACAGGAAGAATATGGGGGCTGGAAAAATGCGACTATGATAGATCTCTTCAATGACTATGCCACATACTGCTTCCAGACCTTTGGAGACCGTGTCAAATATTGGATTACAATTCACAACCCTTACCTCGTTGCTTGGCATGGGTTTGGCACAGGTATGCACGCGCCAGGAGAGAAGGGAAATTTAACAGCTGTCTACACTGTGGGACACAACCTGATCAAGGTACTGTACAGCTGGCTTCTCCCAAGAGCTTCAGAACAGGGGACTGGGGGTTAAAAGAAACATCCTTTTAAGGGCTAGTTTGCCAAAAATCAACACCACTAAGTTCACTCTAACTTACAAATTCTGTCCTCCAGTTTTCTATTTAAAGTCGGATGTGTCTCATCTTCCAATGTTGGTATTAATATATTGATTTAGTTAGTTTCCTTCACAGCTGTTCTTTAAGGCCATTTTTTAAATATCCAGTTAAGTGGTTGAATGTGAGAATGGGAGTCTGGTTTTATTCTGTGGGGAAGCAGCCCTTTACAGAGATTGTGGTTTTCTGACAAGACCTCCGGACGGCAGGGTAATGTAAATGCACAATCATCTAACATGGGTTTGTTGCTCCTGTGCTTAGTAGTACTTAGCCGTAGTAAGGGGAACGGCCAGTAGCTCACCTCTGCATATTAAATACAGAAAATGAAATGATTTACAGCTCACATTTGCCATTACATGGGTCCCATATCAAAACAGGTGGGGTAACATGGGTTGGGAGCTAAATGAAACCAACCATATAAAACGTGAGAAGACTAGGCCCTCCCTACTCAGGGAGAGGTATTTAAAATAGGGTATTTTAGAAGCCAGAGTTTATGCTGGGAAAAGCTCCATGTATTAAAACAATAATGAAAGTGCATGAAAATAACAGTCCCTACTGTGCACACAGCACGGGTCACGGGAAGCACTTTTTGTGTAACCCGTTTGACCCTCTAACAGCCATGACATAGGCCGTCGTTCTCATTATTCTCATCTTAAGGTTGGAAGCTCAGCGAGATCAAACTCAGCCATGCTCAGAATATAATTCAGCTGCTGTGAACACGATATTTATGATTGGCAGTGTTACCAAAAGCTCTTTATTTTAAATCTTTTTTTATTTAAGGGTAATCTAGGGACTTTGGAGGGGCACAGACTCACAGGAGACTGACCTCTGGAAACAGAGTTAACTTCTTCGATAAATAGTTCACTTGAGAAAAATGAATGACTTGAAATACTTGTTACATTTTTTAAGATGAAAAGAAAATGTTATCAATAACATTTTATAATGTGTGAAGGGGAAATAATTTATTCTGAGGAATCAAAATTTCAAATATGTAGAAACAGAAAAGGTGTCCAGGAACACAAAACTGTTCCATCTAGCCCTTCCTTTCCTTTGGATTCAGGATTCGAGTAAATATATATCTTTAGCCTGACGGTTTCAGTCACATCTACCCTTAGCAGGAAATAAATGGCATTATAATCTCAAGCTCACTTGTTACATCCAAAATAGCTGTAAAAATGCCTCATTCTCCTGTTTTCCCTTTTCCTCTACTTCATCAACTCTCCTTGTTTCCAAAATTTACATTTATGTATGACTGCATATGTGTGTGGCGAGTGGCTGCTTGTGAACCTATTCAAACACACAAACACCCACACCAGTCCTTGTGCGCGCGCCATGGTGCGCTTCCAGAGGTCAGAGGGCATCTTGCTGGAGTCGGTTCCCTCTTCCCACCACGTGGGGCCTGGGGAACAAACTCAGGTCAGCAGGCTTGACTACAAGTGGCTTAGTCCACTGAGCCATCTCGGAGGATTTTATTCTTAAATAATCATGCTGTCCCAAGTTATTTCTCTGTTGGCCTTAAAATCTCTAAACCACTAGCCTAGATGGCCTTGAAATCAGCAAGACAGTGAAATTTGCTGCATAACCCAGTGACCTATGCACCAGAGAGAAGTCTTGCAATGCTTTGGTAGCCTGAAGTGAACTTGTTCCGAACAGCTCCTCTCAGCCATTTCTTTAACAACAACAATTTTAAAAAAAAAAAAAAAAAAGAGAGAGAGAGAGAGAGATTGATTTGATATTTTATGCTACAACAAAGTATTTTTCCTTCTTGCTTCCCCTTGTGACTCAGGAGAAGCATTCTTTTCTTTTCTTTTTTTCTTTTTTTCTTTTTTTTTTTTTTTTTGGTTTTTCGAGACAGGGTTTCTCTGTGTAGCCCTGGCTATCCTGGAACTCACCCTGTAGACCAGGCTGGCCTCGAACTCAGAAATCCGCCTGCCTCTGCCTCCCAAGTGCTGGGATTAAAGGTGTGCGTCACCACTGCCCGGCTAGGAGGAGCATTCTTTAGAGTGAGTTCTTAGTTTAAAAAATGTGTATTAAACTAAAAATAACTTAGCACCTAATTGTCGTAAGATGCTTTAGACTCTACTTCTCGGAGGTTTTTAGAAGCCGTATGACCGACAGCGTTCTTCTAGTTCTAGATGATCTTGAAAAGTTTGTCTCAATTTGAAATGTCCTAGTTTAGAGGGAGCCAGAATGGTCCAGTTCACTACAGACTAACTTGGAATTTAGGCCTTTGTTTGCTAGTTTGCTTTTGTTTTTAAGATGGAGCCTCACGCAGCCCTGACTGCCCTTGAATTTGTTATATAGCTGGGGATGGCCCTCAAATTGTTACCCTTCTGCTCCCAACTGCTGTGCCATGAATACAGACTGAACCACCATTCCTGGTTTACATCGGTGTTAGAGTCAAACCTAGTGCTCTGAACACTCTGGGCAAACAAACGGCCTGAGTCACATCCCCAACCCTAACCTGAATCAGACTAGGTTATTGAAGATACTTTGAGATTCCTTAAAGTATGTCTACACCTCTGGCATGAATCTCCCATAATCCCACCTACCAATGGATGTTCTGAGTTTTTAATAATGTTTGAAACAGAATAAGCCAGGCAGTGATGGCGCACACCTTTAATCCCAGCACTTGGGAGGCAGAGACAGGCGGATTTCTGAGTTCGAGGCCACCCTGGTCTACAGAGTGAGTTCCAGGACAGCCAAGGCTATACAGAGAAACCCTGCCTCGAAAAACCAAAAACCAAAAATAAAGAAAAAAAAAAAAAAGAAACAGAATAAAGTGGATTTTTGGCTTAGCCATTTTTAAGCATCTAATCAGCTTAGCTCAAATGCAACTTTCCCAACAACCTTACAAGGTAGCTATTATCATGCCTATTTAATAATATTTGAAATATGTACCGTGTTGCTTTCCCTGCATAAAATACTTTGATGGCTTCCCAAAGCTTTTGTTACCCAGCCCTTCCAAACCCCCTGTCTGGCCCCTCTCTCATCTCACTAACAGATCACCTTCTGGAAGCACACACAACAAGTTGGTTGTAATCCAGCTTTACTTTGCTAGTCCTCTGCACTCAGCCCTTCTAGCATGTTCTATTCAAATAGAATGCCTTCCAAAGCCCTGCTTCTCCCTTCCAACACTGTGACAAACTTGCTTTTTTTGACAGTTGCAACCTCAAAGGTAACTGTCCCTTCTGTGGGCTCACCACAGCCATATCAGTTGATCGTTTCTTTAAAGGTGTTTTGCCTGCATGTCTGTCTGCCTGAGGGTGCTGGAGTTACAGAGAGTTGTGAGCTGCCAGGTGGGTGCTGGGAATTGAACCTGGGACCTTTTGAAGAGCAGCCAGTGTTCTTAACCACTGAATGATCTCTCGAGCCCCTGATCCTTTTCTTTCTCTTTAGTTAGAATAAAAGTTCCTAAAGGGACTTTTGTTGTTGTTGCTATTGTTTGTGTTTGCTTCTTTTATTTTGTGTTTTTAAATTCTATTTATTTATTTATGCTGAGGTACAGGTGTGGAGTTTGGAGGATGAGTTTTGAGAGTCATTCTCTCTTTTTGTCATGTGGGTCTCAGGAATGGAGCTCAGGTCCTCAGTTTGTTGGAAAGTACTTTCCCCTGCTGAGCCATCTCTCCTGCCCTGTTTGCTTGCTCTTTGATCTTAGGTTTCCAGCATCTAACACAAAACATTTGGCACATGTTAGAGTATATACGTCCATTAAATGAATACTCTAGGATTTTTTAGAGATTTATTTATTTTTATTTTATGTGCTTTGGTGGTTTGCCTGCATGTATGTCTGTGAAGGTCCCAGACCCCCTGGAATTGGAGCTACAGAGAGTTATGAGCTACCTTGTGGGTGCTGGGGATTGAACCCAGGGTCTTTGAAAGAGCAACCAGTGCTCCTAAAATGTTGAATCATCTCTCCAGACTCTCTAACTTAATCTTTGTAATCAAAGAACCAATGTCAAATTCAATCTTCCTGTTTCGCTGTATTCTCGCTAATTCTTGAAATATTACTGATATTAATCTGGTGGTGTATTAGTCAGCATGCTGCTGGTTGCAAGTGACAAATTGAATTCAAGTTGGCTTTAAGCAAAAAGGAGCAATTTCCTGGCTGACCGAGCAGAGATAATGCAAGTAGAACACCCTCAGGGGACCCTTCCCTCCTCCCTCAGGTCTGTTCCTTCTTATGGGTTAGCATTATTTTCTCCTTTATAGATAGAATAAAGATTTTCACCTGGTCTAGATGGCTTAATCCTAACTGTTCTTTGTGAATTTGAGGCCAGCCTGGTCTAAGTGGAGTTCTAGGCCAGCCAGAGCAACAGTGAAGCCTTGTCTCAAAATTAAATGAACAAATTTTAAAAAAGAGAAAGAAAGAGATCTCTTATGTTTGGTTTTTAAAGTTCAACCGTCATATGGGTGTGGCAATATATGTCCAATTAATCCTGGCACTCAGGAATGGAGGCAGCCTGGGTTACATAGTAAGAACCTTTCTCAAAATACATACAAAATAAACACATAGCAAGACGGCTCAGCTGGTAAAGCCACCTGATGCCAACCCTTATGATCTGGTGGACAGAGAGAATCTCTAATGAGGCATGTGGCGTGCATCCCCTGACACACACAAACTATATATGTACACACATGTCCACAAAATAAATACGATGTAATTTTCAAAATAAATAAGTAACATTTCACAGATAGTCTATGTAGGTGGTGTCCTTCTTTCTTGGATCATCAAAACCCCAAGAGTTCACATAGAGTAGTCAAGCCAATAATGGCATTTGTTTTTCATTAAGTCAACAAATACAAATAATAATCTAAGGAGCAACTTAGGTAGACCTCCTCAGGGATTGGGGTGTAAGTCTTAGGAAGCAGTCACTCCCTCAGTTCACCCCACAAAGCGTTGCTGGTGCCCGTGTTGGCTGTGACCATTTTGCGGCTTTGAAATGTTATCTTTCATAGACATACACTGTTGACACAGTTCAAGGATTTCTCAACCCCGAGCTATTGACATTTGGGGCTGGATAACTTTCTGTTGGGATGGGCTATCCTGAGCATTCTACCATGTCCAGCAACTCTGGGGCCTCTGCCAGCTACAAATCACCCACCCAGCCTAATTCCTCAGCCTGCACCCAGTCCTGCTTCAGGCTTGTGACAACGCAAAGTCTCCAGACATTGCCAAATGTATCATAGCTTTCAAGAGTCCTTCCCTTTCCTCCACTACTCAAAAACCAATGACTTCTATCGATACTCAACAAGTGGTCAGATGAAACATGACCAGGATGCAGGGCAGATAGAGATGACAACATTGCCTCAAGAATGTTCTCACAGGATCTGTAAGGCTCATGTATAACCTCAAAGTTAACTTGTATGCCAGTCTGTTTTCAGAGAAGGCACAATACTTTAAAACATGTTTTTAAGAAGGGGCTGGAGAGCTGGGCATGGTGGTGTATGCCTTTGATCCCAGCACTCAGGAGGCAGAGGCACATGGATGTGAGTTTGAGGCCAGCCTGGTCTACAAAGCAAGTCTAGGACAGCCAGAGCTACACAGAGAAAACCCTGTCTCAAAAAACCAAAACCAAAAAAGGAAAGAAAAAAAGAGGGAGGGGTGCTGGAGGGGTGGCTCAGTGTTTGAGAACACTCTTGCAAAGGACCGGAGTTCAGTTCCTTTGGGTGATTCACAATTGCCTGTAACTCCAGCTCAAGGAGATCCAGCGCCCTCTTCTGAACTCTGGGGACACTACACTCACATGCACTTACACAAAGACACACATATATGCAGAATTTAAAAATAAATCTTAAAAAATGTTTTTAAGCCAGGCAGTGGTGGAGCACGCCTTTAATCCCAGCACTTGGGAGGCCGAGGCAGGTGGATTTCTGAGTTCGAGGCCAGCCTGGTCTACAGAGTGAGTTCCAGGACAGCCAGGGCTACACAGAGAAACCCTGTCTCGAAAAACCAAAAAAAAAAAAAAAAAAAAAAAAAAAAAAAAAAAAGCTGAGTATGGTGGGGCATGCCTGTAATTTCGGCACTTAGGAAGCTGAGGCAGAAAAAATTATGAGTTTGAAGCCAGCCTGAATTATGTGGTAAGACTATCTCAAAATTGTAAAAATGGGAAGATGACAAGTGTGGGATGGCTTAGCAGGTAAGGTGCTTGCTGCCAAGCCTGAAGACCTAAATTCAACCCCCGAAAACCTACATGCTGAAAAAAGAAAACCAACTCCCACAGTTGTCTGCTGACCTCCACATTCACAGCATGGCAGCTGACAAGCACAGACGCACGTGTGCCCACACACACACACACACACACACACACACACACACACACACACACAAGTATAACTAAAGAAAAAGTACGTATGCCTGGCATAAAAAACACCACTGAATATATAAATTTTACAAAGCATTTTAGTGTACATTCACTTCTAAAACTAAACATGAAAATATGCCACAAAATGCTTTCTTTTATATAGTAAAATAATTGAAATGAGGTGCAGTGTTATTAGATAAGAACCGCCAGTGTTTGCATTTGTGTGTATTAGAAACTCCCCCCCAAACCCCACCCAGGGCTAGGGAATCAAACACAGCCAAAGCTCTGTCACCGAGCTGCATCAGGATTTTAACTATTGGTAATTTAGTCTATAGATATTTTGTTTTAAATTTACTTGTTTTCTTCTGTTTTGTTTTGTTTTGTTTTGTTTTTTTGGTTTTTTTAAAGACAGAATTTCTCTGTGTAGCCCTGGCTGTTCTGAAACTCACTCTGCAGACTAGACTGGCCTCGGACTCACAGAGATCCATCTGCCTCTGAGAGCTGGAGTTAAAGGCATGCGCCACTACTGCTTTATTGTGTATGCCTGACATGGTAGCACCCACCCTTAATTCCAGCATTTGAAAGGCTGAGTTACATGGTTCTTTGTAAGTTTGAAGCCAGCCTGGTGTACTTAGCAAGACACAGAACAGCTAAGGCTACATAGAGAGACTTTGTCTTTTTTTTTTTTTTTTTAAGTATTTTGTTTGTTGGGGGTGGGGCCGCTCACATGGGTGACTCAATTGTTATGGTCAGAAGACTACCTAGTGGAGTCAGTTTTCTCCTACTCTGTGGGTTTCTGAGATCAAATCCACACATCAGGCTTTGCAACAAGCCCCTTTACCCACTGAGCCATCTCGCTGACCCTAAATTTATTTTTAAATGAACTTTACACCACAGTCCTCAAGAACACAGTTTTCTATAAAATGTAACCTATGTCAACACTTTTTTGTATGCCACACACAAACACTGACAAGCTTTCTGAAATTCCTCGGGGATCAAGAGATTGCTTCACACTGTGAAAGAGGCACTTGGGGCATTAGGGCACAGAATGTTGGGAAACTCTACTCTAGATCAGGACCTTACTGGCTCGTTCCTGAGCTTAAAACAAGCCTGTATTTCCTTTTCATTTCCCACCTCCTAGAGGACTTTGTTGCAGTATTTCTTTGCATCGTTAGTTGGAGAAACTTACATTATGTTGAGCATATGTTAGGTATATGACAAAGAATTAAATAGATTTTTTTAAAGATTTGTTTATTTTATTTATATGAGTACACTGTCACTGTCTTCAGACACATCAGAAGAAGGCATCAGATCTTATTACAGATGGTTGTGAGTCACCATGTGGTTGCCAGGAATTGAACTCAGGACCTCTGGAAGAGCAGTCAGTGCTCTTAACCGCTGAGCCATCTCTCCAGCCCCTAAATAGATTACTTTTAATGATTTTTCTTTTTTAAAATGTAAATATTTTGTTATATCTATTTATTTTTCTCTTATCGTTTATGGGAATTTAGAGAGGGTCTTACTATGTAGTTCTGGCTGTCCTGGAACTCAGTATGTTGACTGGGCTAGCCTTGAAATGACAGATATCCACTTGCCTCTACCTCCCCAGGGCTTAGATTAAAGGCCAGGACCACCACGCCAACTATTAATTTTTTATATATGTGTGTGGTGGGATATGTCTGTAATCCTAGCATTGGGAAGTGCAGGCAGAAGAGCCAAGAGGTCAAGATTACCAATTGCATAGCTAGCCTGAGCTATATGAGACCCTATCTCAAAAAGCCAAATGATTAAAAAATTAAAAAAAAAAACAAAAACAAAAAACAGCCAGGTAGAGGTGGTCCATGGATTTAATCCTGGCACTCAGAGGGCAGAAGCAGGCGATTTCTGTGAGTTCAAGGGCAGCCTGGTCTACAGAGCCAGTTCCAGCATAGCCTGGGCTACACAGAGAAACTCTCTCTTTAAAAAACAAAAAATAAACAAACCAACAAATAAACAAAACAAAACAAAGGTTCTCCTGCAGAGGGGCTGGAGAGACAGTGGAGTGGTTACAGCACTCACTGCTCTTGCAGAGAATCTGTGTGGTAACTAACAACTTCTGATTCCAGCCGAATCCCACACCTCCTTACTACTTCCTCAGGCAGCCACGCACACATGGCGCGCCCACACACCGCAGAACACACACATTAATACAAACACAATAAGTCTTACAATCACTAGGTGAACAAGGCTCCGAGTTTGATCCCCAGCATCCCCAAAAAGAAAAAACAAACAAACAAAAAAACTTAAAATAAAAACATCCTGAGTTGTGAAAGCTGAGTGGTGAGCGAGTATTCGTCAGGCTAGTTCTGTGTTCATTGTTCACAATTTTCACTAAAAATAAAACAAGAAGTAAATATTTACAAATAACAGAAGGCTGCCAAGCCTGACAACCTGAACTCACGCACACCCCCACCCCCACGGTGAGTGAGAGAACCAACTCCTACACAAAGTCCTCTGTGTGCGCACAGTGGCAAATGCTATCCCCGCACACAAAATAAATCTTAAAGATGTAGTCGAAACTTAAAAAAATAAAAGTATAGGGCTGGAGAGATGGCTCAGCAGTTAAGAGCACTGACTGTTCTTCCAGAGGTCCTGAGTTCAATTCCCAGCAACCACATGGTGGCTCACAACCATCTGTAATGGGATCCGATGCCCTCTTCTGGTGTGCCTGAAGAGAGCAATAGTGTACTCATATAGATAAAATAAATATATAAAAAAATGAAAGTATAAATAATAAAAATATCTGGGATAGTTTTATAAGATTAAACATGCTGAGGAGGTTCTAAGTTGGAGACCAGCCTGGAGATATGTTAAGTAGACGTCTCGAAAAGAAAAAGAAAAAAGAACCTGTCTTTATATAATTTGTTTTTTCTTCAAAGTGCTGTTGAAATTCTTAAGCAGAAGTTTGTGTTAATACCACAAAAACAACTGGGAAAATCCTCATTAATCTTCCTTTGCCCACACTGAATTCCTGGCTGGAATGCCAGGAAGACTACGGGAGTCCGAAAAGCACGAAAGTAGATTAGATAGCACGCTAAGTCGCTCCACAGCCAAGCGCCCACCAACCTCTTCAAAAACACAAGGTTCGGGTGAAGGGCAGAGGAGGATTTTGGGGTGTACTTCTTATCATTTTCTACCTTATTCTCTTGAGGCAGGATCTCTGCATGCCCCAGAATTCCTTTGGTCTCTGTCTGCATAGCTCAGTGTTGGTGCAGACCACACCCAGCCTGTCCTCACGTGAGTGCTGGAACTAAACTCAGGTGTGTGGGGTTTTTGGTTGTTGGTTTTGTTTTGTTTTGTTTTTCTTTTTTCTTTTTGTTTTTCTTTCTTTCATTTTTTTGCCTTTTAAAGACAGCGTTTCTTTGTGTAGCCTTGACTATCCTGGAACTCACTCTGGCCTCAAATTTACAGAGATCCACCTGCCTCTACCTCTGGTGTGCTGGGATTAAAGGAATGGGCCACCACTGTCTGGCTGCAAATGTGTTCATAACCACTGAGATATCTTTGAGGTCTCATTCTTCAAGGATGGTAAAACTTTCAAAAGCTCCCTTGGGAAAGTTATAAGATACTAATACAACCAAAATTCAATTTTGCTGCAGTTGGACCTAAAAGACCTATTTTTAGCTACCAGATATATGAACTAGTTATTTATTTAATTTTATGTGTATGGGTGTTTTCCCTATATATGTACCACATGTGTTTGTGGTGCAGAAGAGGATGTCAGGTTCCTTGGAACTGAAATCACAAGCCATGTGAGCCACCATGTGGGTGCTAGCAATCAAGAGCAGACAGTGCTCTTAATCACCAAGCCTTCTCCTTGCTAGTCCTAACATATTTTATTTTGAGACAGGTTCTCTCTATGTCAGTGGTTCTCAACCTGTAGGTTGAAAGCTCTTTGGGGATCAAACAACCCTTCCACAGTAAGAAAACAGATATTTACATTACAAATTTGTAACAGTAGCAAAATTACAGTTAGGAAGTAGCAACAAAATAATTTGGGGTTGGGAGTTATCGCAGCATTAGGACGGTTGAGAATCACTGCTCTATATTCCTGGCTGTCCTAGAACTCCCTATGTAGACCAGGATGGCTTCAAACTCACAGAGATCCACCTGTCTCTACCTCCTGAGTGCTTGGGTTAAAAGGTTAGCCCTAACAGTTGTTAAAATGGAGTTTCTCGTTCCAGGACAACCAGGGCTACACAGAGAAACCCTGTCTCGAAAAAAAAAATCAAAAAAAAAAAAAAATGGAATTTCTCATTTGTTTTGATAATGTTAATTTTATTTGTTCAAAATTTTCCTGTGTCTCATTGAAGAGATATTAGACTATTATGTGTGCCCTTATCAATATTATTTAGACTTTAAGTAACTTAGTTAACATAATTAATTTAATCGCCTAATGCCATCAATCTTATATTATAATCACATACATACTTTTTTCATTTGAGACAAGTTCTGACTGCTTAGCTCTAGGTAGCCTGGAACTCACAGAGATCCTCCTGCCTCAGCCTTCAGAACTTCTGAGACTAAAGGCATATGCCACCATCCCCGGAATGTACCTTTTTTAAAAAATAAAATGTAGGAAATACTAACGTGCCAGATTTAAAGTAGTAATTTTGAGCTGCTGGGATGGTTCAGCGGCCAACAGCACTTGCCCTCAGAACTGGCAACCTGAGGTCACCCAAGTCTCGCCCCCAAGTCTCACCATGAAGGAGAGGACAAATCTGAAAGTTGTCTCTGACCTCCTGCTCTGGGGTTCTCCCAACCCTCAAATCATACATCCAAAAAAGGAAGAGGAGGAGGGGAGGGGAGGGGGGAAGGGAAGGGAGGAAGGAGGAAGGGAGAGGGGGAGAGGAAGGCATGGAGAAGAAAGGGGAAAGGAAGAAAAGAAAAGAGAATGATTAGATGTTTTTTCTTCTGCCATGTGGATCCCAGGGACTGGACTCAGCTGGGCACTCTGCTACAAGCGCCTTTACACGTTTAGCCCATCTCCAACCCTGGGGTCCTCATTCATTCATTCATTCATTCATTCACTATTGCCATGTTTATTGTTTGAAACAGGGTTTCTTGATGAAGGTGAGGCTGGCTTTAAACTCCAATCCTCTTGCCTCAGTCTCCTGAGTACTGGAACTTCAGGTTTATTTCCATGCCTGGCTTTACTGCCAGTATTAGTCTTTGAAATGCTTTTGATCAAATTTGATCACATTTAAATAACTGATAGAACTGCTTGTGGAAAATTGCTTAAGACTGTTTCTACACCACCAACAGCCGGTTATTTCTTCTTCTTCTTCTTCTTCTTCTCCTTCTCCTTCTCCTCCTCCTCCTCCTTCTCCTTCTCCTCCTCCTCCTCCTCCTCCTCCTCCTCCTCCTCCTCCTCCTCCTCCTCCTCCTCCTCCTCCTTCTTCTTTTGTTTTTTTGTGGTTTTTTGGTTGTTTTTTTTGAGACAGATTTTCTCTGTGTAGCCCTGGCTGTCCTGGAACTCACCCTGTAGACCAGGCTAGCCTCAAACTCAGAAATCCACCTGCCTCTGCTTCCCAAGTGCTGGGATTAAAGGCGTGTGCCACCACTGCTCGGCCACTCGGTCATTTCTAAGAGTCACAGACTTAAGGGCTAAAAATGGCATTCTAAAACCTTCAAGAGAGTAGTAATATTTACTTTTCCTAACTGTTAAGTAGAAAAAATTAAATGTCAGTGAATGATTAACAAGATTTTCAATAAATCTAATTATAAATTATTATAGGATCACATCGAAACCTGGTCTAAACAGCTTTGGACACCCATATATGGAGAATAAACCGGCTAGCAGTAAAAACTACAAGTCATGGAAATGGTAATGGATGCGTTGAAGACATGATTTGAGGGGAACTAACTTCACTCTGCACTAAGTCATTTACCATGAAGTCTTGGAGAAAAAACCCTCAAAATTAGAAAACAGGCCATAGGCTAGGTGTGGTATATACCTTTAGTCCCAGGCAGAGGCAGGAGGATCTCTGTGAGTTAGAGACCAGTCTTGTCTACAAAGTGAGTTCAGCCCGGGCTACACAGAGATACCCTGTCTGAAAACAACAGCACCAACAATAACAAAAACGTCCATAGACATACCAGGGGTTGAAGAGGTGGCTCAGGAGGGAAGAACACTTACTATGCAAGCATGGGAGTCTGAGTTTGCATCCCAGCACCCAGATAAAGTGGCAGGTGTGGCTGTGCTGGTGTCTGTAACCTCAGCGCTGTGGGGGTGATGACAGGAAGTCTACTGGGGTTTGCCGGCCACCAGCTTACCTTCAGCTGCAGTGAGAGACTCTGTCTCATAAGGCAGAGAGTGATTTGGACAATGTGCTAGGGATGCTGAACATGGACTAGAACTTTCTAATTTATCAGTCAATCGTGAATGAGTCACAGAATTACTTAAAGTGGTCCTTGAGTGATCTGATGGAGAACCCAATAATGGGCGAAAGCCAGGATCATCTTAGCCAAGCAGTGGTGGCGCATGCCTTTAATCCCAGCACTTGGTAGGTAGAGGCAGGCGGATTTCTGAGTTCGAGGCCAGCCTGGTTTACAGAGTGAGTTCCAGGACAGCCAGGGCTATACAGACAAACCCTGTCTCGAAAAAAACCAAAAAAAAAAAAAAAAAAAAAAAAAGATCATTATCTTCCGGGGAAGAATCAATGCAGGGTACCATGAGGTGTTGCCTCTGCCACCACTAAGGAAAATGTCCAGTGCCAGCATTACTAGTTCTAGGAAAGAAGCACAGGGATTTCCCCATCAGCACATGCCGTGCCAGGCACTTGGACAAACACACGTGGCTTTCCAATTTGGGGTGGGAGGATTTACTGACAGGTCCTCTATGAGCTTTCTAGAGAGTTCTGAATTCCAGAAACACAGTTGTTGGGAGCACAAGCGGGGATGGGAGTGCGAGACCCGCCTGTCGGCGCATGCCCTGTGTCAGGTCAGGTCCCGGTTGGCTGGAAATGGGATGGGCCTCGGGTGCTAGCCACCTCGGCTGCTATGCTCTCCAGCTCCGAGCCCAACACTGTGCTTGCTCAGCACTCGCCACCCCGTGCCAAGTCTTGGCCTTGGCGCATTCTCCGCCATAACCACAGCTGCTGTTGGCACACACCACCACTCGGCCCGAAGAGCAGATCTCTTCTCAGGCCAAAAGTGTTACAGCTCTAGGGACAAAGCTCTCAGATGCCGAGGTAGTTTTGCACCTTTATTCCTTCTGGATGGCCGGCAGCAGGCGTGGGCAGAAGCCGGGACGGAGCGGGCAGGCGGGCAAAAGCAGGCAGGGCAGGCAGTCAGAGAGCAGCGCAGAGAGCAGGTAGGTTAGGATGGTCAGATATACTGTTTGGGAGGGGTCAGGGGTTTGGCAATCGATACTTCCCATTGGTTTGGTCTGGGTGCTTTGTAGTGCCTCATTTGCTTTCGGGAGGACTCAGAGTTGCTTTCTATGTGACAAACCTCACATGCCAGGCCTCTCTCTATATAGAGGTTGTAAAGGCTGTGGTTGGTTTTATAGGAGTCTTCCAGGAGAGTTGGCTAAAAACATAGTGTGGTCCCTTGTGAAAATTTCACGGAGTCTCCCAGAATTTTTAGCCTGTGCTCAACTGGGTGTCAGATTGCCTGCCACAGACCACTGCCCCACACACATTGATGAAAAATAGGAAAGTGGTACTGTCCTCCCAGGAAGATGTAGTAACAAGCTATGGCCATAGTGCCACATACCTGTAATCACAGCATTCAGGGGGTTAGAGAGTTATTTCTTGCTTGTTCTTTCCTGGTTTGTTTGGTTTGACACAGAGTCTCATTCAGCACAGCCTGGCCTGGAACTCACTATGTAGCCAAGGTTGACACTAAGTTTCAGACCCTACAGACTCCGACGAATCCTCCTCCTCCTCCTCAGTGCTGTTGAGATTCAAGATGTGCCAGCACACCTGTGTATGCCTGCAGAGGGTTGAATTGAGGGTTTCTCACATTCTAGGAAAAGCCCTCAACCAACCGTGGGCCATCTACAGCCCTCGGTCTGCTTCGCAGCAAGCAGTTCTCGGAGTGTTCAGTTCCATCTCACTATGGTGAGGCAAGCAACCAAGGACTCTAAGAGAGAAACCATTGGCCAAGGTCATAAGCCTCAGTGACAGCAGAACCAGAAGCAGAGCCCAGATCTCTGTTGTTCAAAACCAGGGTCATTTCCCCAACAGGAGGATATAAGTGAGGGACATGTTCATATCATGCTCGAGGATAATTTCTCTGCAAATAGAGCTGTCAAGGTTTGGTAGCAGGTGGTCAAAGAATGCTCATACCAATGGGCAAATGTGTGGTAAGTGATTT
>CM052712.1:52816239-52894177 GCA_028551405.1 Uromys caudimaculatus
AGGTAGAAAATTAACTTTTCAAATGGCCAGTGGCCCCTTGATGCTCTCAAATGCCATCACCTGTCTCCAAGCCAACCTTTGCAGCAGTGTAGCTCAGTGTCATCCTAACCCCTAACTTCTTCATCTGTTTTTTTTTTTTGGGGGGGGGGGGTTTGGTTTTTTTTGTTGTTGTTGTTGTTGTTGTTTTTTTTTTTTTTTTTTTTTTTTTTTTTTTTTTTGATTTTTCGAGACAGGGTTTCTCTGTGTAGCCCTGGCTGTCCTGGAACTCACTCTGTAGACCAGGCTGGCCTCGAACTCAGAAATCCACCTGCCTCTGCCTCCCAAGTGCTAGGATTAAAGGCGTGCACCACCACCGCCCGGCTTCTTCATCTGTTTTAATTATCTTATTTGCTTCCTCTGTCTGGACTTCTGAGGGACTCAAAGCAATCAGCCTGTTGGACACTGGAGGGACCTGAATAAGGATGAGATGTTGGGACCCCTACTGTCCCTCAAGGGTATTGAGTCCCAAGAGCTGATTCAAAAAGAGAAGGCAGCTAGGTTCCTGTCAAGCTACTGAGTCTAAAGAACAAAGGTTAGCACGCCTTTCAGTCAATCATTCCAAACGTAGGTAGGTAGCCTTGGACAAGATAGAAGGTAACCTTGGAAAACCATAGGAGGTTATGCAAGATGGCGGGGTCCTGGCTGCAGTCCCTTTGCACTGTTGCAGATCCTTCCGAGTATCATCCATCCACACATCTGCGAGATTCAGGTCAAATGGACATCTCAGGGCAAAACTTTTTCCTGTTATTTGGCCACAGAGTCAAATCATAACCCTAAGTGCTACACAGAGAGGGCCACCCTCATGTTCTCTAACAAGAAGCATCTTTGCCTTTAGTCCAGAGCAAAGATAACCTGAGATGCCCTGATAGCCTATGCAAACAGCAGCAGCAGAGCAAGAGACCAGGAAAGCAGGAAGGTCACCTTGGGCCATAGCTGCACGTGCACACTGAGTATCTAGAGATCCAGACTGCAAACCTATTGCCTTCTAAGCTGTCCCGATTCCCATTTTAATGCTGACGCGACCAAGATTGTATCACAACTGAAGGCATTTTTCCTATAATCACTTTCCTAAAATCCCATAGAGAGCTATTTTGAAGACACTCACCTCTGTGTTCTTCCCTATCTGACTGGTTAATTTCTGTTAGGTTTTTTTTTTTAAAGATTTATTTTATTTATATGAGTACACTGTAACTGTCTTTAGACACACCAGAAGAGGGCATCAGATTTCATTACAGATGGTTGTGAGCCACCATGTGGTCACTGGGAATTGAACTCAGGTCCTCTGGAAAAGCAGTCAGTGTTCTTAACCATCTCTCCAGCCTCTAATTTCTGTTAGTTTTATAAAACCTTTTATTTATGTATCTATTCATTCATTCATTCATTGGGAGAGGGGTGTGTGTATACTACAATGCACATGTGAGAACAGAAGAAACCTTTCAGGAGTTGGTTCCCCACTTTGTGTAGCCCAGGTCAACCTAGGACTCCTGATCCTCCTGCCTCAGCCTCCCAAGTGCTGGGATTACAGGCCTCTGCCACCACCCTTGGCTCTGTTACTTCCTGTTCAGGTTGGGTCACGCACTGCTCTTCATTCTGTCTCACTCTCCCTGTAATGCTGCTGGCAGTCCTGTGAATGAGGCGGCTCAACTCTCACACTTCTGTGCTCTTTAGTTGCCATGTCTGCTGTGCAGGACCCTGTAGGGAGTTGCTTATCACGGTGCTGTCTAAGGATAAGAAAGTACTGGACTCGCCAGGGAGCCGAGTGACCGCACTAAGACAGGAATGTCCCCTGGTGGTCTACCATTCACTGCTGTAAAGAAAGCAATCCTCGAAGTGATTCCCAGTGATTCTAGCCTCAGAATAGCTCAGGAAAAAAAGGACTTCTGTTTCTTTTTTCTTCGATAATTCCACATAGTATTTTTTAATATTCCTTCCCCACCTGAGAGGGGCGGAGCCTTCATTCATGTTCTTTTTCTCTCTTAAAAAAACAGAAACAAAACAAAAATCCACTAAAAGCATGGAGTCCAGAAACCAAGGGTTGGCTAACTTCTAAGCATGGGGCCTGCCCAGAAGTGTGCTTGGCATAGCCAGTGTCACTCCAGAGATTTTCTTCCTCTCAGCACTTGTTATTTACAAATTCCTTCTTCACTAGGGGGTGGGACTTTTGCCTCCACTCCTTCTCCCATGTCTGGTTTGATCTTGTGTAGGTCAGTCTCCGTGAATTCTTGGTAACTAATGCAAACAAACAACTCGACAAAGTAGAGAGTGGCCGACTTTGGAGTGCTCTGTCCGGAATGGAATGACTTTATGACACACACCCTCCTCCAGCTCACAAGTCAGGGATCTATGCAGAAAAGGAGGCCAAAAAATTGAAAGAGCCAGAGGTGGTAGACAATTTTAAGGAAACAGTATTTTCCAGACACAAAAGGCAGATACATATATGAACTCAGAGACACTGTGGCTCAGACCACTTAAGGCAGCCTGCCCTGGTCTCTGCTGGCTCCTTGGAGGAACTACACCCTCCGCCTGGAGGCTAGAGCAATTCTCTGAGATGAAAGCATTCATAAGATCCTTGGGCTTGCAGGGCAGTGGTGGCTCATGCCTTTAATCCCAGCACTTGGGAGGCAGAGGCAGATGGATTTCTGAGTTCGAGGCCAGCCTGGTCTACAGAGTGAGTTCCAGGACAGCCAGGGCTACACAGAGAAACCCTGTCTCGGGGGGGAAAAAAAACCAAAAAAAAAAAAGATCCTTGGGCTTGGTGTCACATGCCATTAATTCTAGAGGCAGCAGAGGCAGGCAGATCTCTGTGAATTGGAGGCCAGCACAGTCTACATAGTGAGTTCTGGTACAGCCAAAGCTACATAGTAAAACTCTATCTCAAATTAAGTAAGTAAGTAATATAAAAATTAAATTGATCCCCGAAGTTGCATATGACAGTCCACACCCTTACAAGTGTAAAGCTTCTTGGGAGTTCTTGGGAGGTTGGAATAGGAGGACTGTGGTTTTTAGGCTAGCCTGGGGTACACTGAGAGTCCTCATCTCAAAAGAAAGGAAATCTTGGTTTGATTCAGACATTTGGTGCTAAATTGTTTCAGGATCCTGCAATTGAAACAGAGAGAGAAAGGGGTGGGGCTTCTGAGTGAGGACAGATTGCTGAGGTAATATCTCAAAATGTCTTCCACTAGAAAACTTCCCGAGGATTCGGCTGGAGAGGTGGCTCAGTACTTAGGAGCACTGGCTGCTCTTCCAAAGGACCCAGTTTCAATCCCAGCACCCACATGGCAGTTCACACCTGTCTATAACTGCAGTACCAGGGGAATCTGACATTCTTACACTCAGGCAAAACACTAACAAACAGAAAGTTCTCAGTTCAATCCCCACAGCACCCCACAAACCAGGCATGGTGACCCTGGTACTCTGAAGGTAGAGGCCAGAGGATCAGAAGTTCAAGGTCATAACCCTCCGTTATATATCAAGTTCCAAGCCAACCTCGGCTATGTGAGACCCTGTCTCAGAAGAAGCAAGTCGATTCCTGTGGAGAAGCACAGTGGTTGTGAGGCTCATGAGGGACAACCCCATAAGAGGCCAGAATATAGAAGTAGCTCTGGGCATTTCCTGTCTAGAACCTGCATTGAGTCTCTTGGTCCCATCTCCTTTAGCTCCCAGCTCGTTGGACCACACTTCTGGTTCTTAAGTATTTTTTTCATTTTTTTTTTTATTTTAATTTCCTGTATTTCTCTTTCAAACACCTCATTCTAATCTTCCCAATAAAGACCTTCCCAAGAGCCTGGTACTAAGCCAGTGTTTCAGCCTTTTAGGGCAGGACAAGCCAGACATTAAGTGCTCAATAAACAAATACAGATTCTGCTCTAAGAGACCACACCTGGAAATGTAAAATAATAGCAACAATAGCAGTTAATAGCAACAATAGCAGTTAAAGCTTAACCTAGTCAGGCATTGTTTTAGAGGCATTTACAGTGTTAATGAATCCCTATGCTCGCAACCCCCAATTCCCGGACTATTATCCATTTACCGAATATGCAGCCTACACTGTCCTTGAGTTCTACATCAGGACCAAAGGGAGGAGCTGAGGAGATATCTCAGTCAGCAAAGTGTTTGCCACACAAGCATGAAGACTTGAATTTAATCTACAGAAATCATGAAACAAACAAACAAACAAACAAACAAAACCAACAACTGGGTGTTGGGCCCATTCAAACAGCTCAGTGGGTAAATGAGTATGCTGCCAGGTCTGATGACCTCAGTTTGTGCTTCTAGGAACCGCATGGTGGAAGGAGAAGACCAACTCTCCAAGGTTGTCCTCTGATCTGAACATGTTTGCCTTGGCGTGTGCATGTGCATGCAAACACACACACGCACGCACGCACGCACGCACACAGTAAATGTAATAAAAAGGTTTTTTTGAATTTTCCAGGATTTACTAACCATGTCACATCTTAGCGAGTAAGCACAGTAAAGCAATAAAGACCCATGATATTTTCTTTCCCACCAGGCACATTCGAAAGTGTGGCATAACTACGACAAAAACTTCCGCCCTAATCAGAAGGGTTGGCTCTCCATCACCTTGGGGTCCCATTGGATAGAACCAAACAGAACAGAAAACATGGAGGACGTGATCAACTGCCAGCACTCCATGTCCTCTGTGCTCGGATGGTTTGCCAACCCCATCCACGGGGACGGCGACTACCCTGAGTTCATGAAGACGAACGCCATGATCCCCGAGTTCTCTGAGGCAGAGAAGGAGGAGGTGAGGGGCACAGCTGACTTCTTTGCCTTTTCCTTCGGGCCCAACAATTTCAGGCCCTCAAACACCGTGGTGAAAATGGGACAAAATGTATCACTCAACTTAAGACAGGTGCTGAACTGGATTAAACTAGAATATGACAACCCTCGGATCTTGATCTCAGAGAACGGCTGGTTCACAGATAGTTATATAAAGACAGAGGACACCACGGCCATCTACATGATGAAGAATTTCCTCAACCAGGTTCTTCAAGGTTGGTTACACTTTGGCTCAATTTTTTTTTTAATTTGTGTGTATATATGTTTGCCTGTGTGAGTGTATGCCTCATGTGTATGAGCGCTCTTGGAGGGCACAGTAATGCATCTGGTAATCTGGAGCTGGAGTTGGGAGCACATCTGGCAATTGTGAGCCACTGACGTTTGTGCTAGGGACCAAACTCAGGTCCTCAGGAAGAGTTGCAAGCTTTGGTAGTGCTGAATCATCTCACTGACCCCTCGGGGTTTGTTGTTTGTTTGTTTGTTTAAGGTAGTTACCATGAGTATGTGATTACTGTTGTTGTCGGGTTTTGTATTGCTTGCTATTGACTGAAATGTGTCTGGTGTGAGAGAAAGGGTTCTACATAACGCTAGTTTTGAGCTACTTCCCGAATGCTAGGATTACAGGCATTTACCCCACACCCAGCCATTTCATTCTTTATAACAGACAGTCGCTGTGGAGATATGTTTAAAGTTTTCCATCAAGAGTGATTTATTGAAATCATGATTCTTTCATCTCGACATGACTGAACAATGAGAGATTTAAGGCAAAGCTGAGCCGATTCTGCTCTTGAAGATTTCTGACTACCTAAGGTCACCTCATTCACTACTCAGGCAGTGACACCTACAGGCTGATGGAAATGATGAGGCCACAGCTCCAGTTGTGTCCCCATCAGAGTTGGGCTCCATTCTACCTGACTATGTTTCCTCTGGATCTTTCTCCAGCTGTGCAGCTCCTTTGAGAAATCCTAAGTATGGGGGCTGGGGCGATGAGTCGGTGGGCAAAGTACTTGCTATACAAGCAAGAAGACCTGAATTTGACCCCCAGCACCCACATAAAACAAGTGGGTGCAGGGCTGGTGAGATGGCTCAGACAGTAAAGGCCACAAGTCAGATCCCCGAGTTCAATCCTGGAGCTCACATGGTGGAAAAAGAGATGTGCCTTCAGCAAGTCGGCCTTCCATGTGCACTGAGGCATGCATTGACCCACACAGAGGCACCACACACACATACCACAGGCACACACGCACCACACATACACTCACCCACACAGGCACCACACACACACACACACATATTCACCTACATATATACACTCACCCCGACACAGGTACCACACACACACCTACACACACACACACACACACACACACACACACACACACACACACACACACTGCCTCCATCACAATTCGTAAAATGTAACTTAAATAAGCCCTAAATGTGAAGAGAAATCTCAGCTCCTTCAGGAAAGTGACTTCAGGAAGAGTTTTTAGAAAGAGCAAGTCCCCCTTCCAGTCTCCTCACCCACCCGACTCCGCAAAAGGCTTAGAACACAGCCACCCCGAGTGCTGGGCCACATGAACACGAGATGAAGGGAGGGTGGCTCACAGGACACTTACGTACAGGCCCCTGGGTCAAGCGTCATGGGCAGAAGGATCTACCTGTTGCACCCTTCCCCATAACACCACACCACCAAGGGACCAGAACCACAACTTGGTGAGATACATTTGTCTTTTTGGAATTTCTTGTCACGGTTCTCTACCTTTCAAAGAAAGAATTTTTTTTTTTTTTTTTTTTTTTGGTTTTTTGAGACAGGGTTTCTCTGTGTAACCCTGGCTCTCCTGGAACTCACTCTGTAGACCAGGCTGGCCTTGAACTCAGAAATCCACCTGCCTCTACCTCCCGAGTGCTGGGATTAAAGGCGTGCGCCACCACCGCCCGGCCAAAGAAAGAATTATTTTATTTTATTTTATTTTATTTTATTTTATTTTATTTTATTTTATTTTATTTTATTTTATTTTATTTTATTTTCAGATTATGTGTATCAGTGCTCTATCTGCATGTACACCCGTGTGCCAGAAGAGGGCGTCAGATCTAATTATAGATGATTGTGAGCCACCTCGTAGTTGCTGAGGATTGAACTCAGGCCCTCCGAAAGAGCAAACAGTGCTCTTAACCACTGAGCCATCTCTCCAGCCCCTGGATTCTCTACCTTTTAGAAAAACAATGTTAATGATAATAAGACCCCAAAATGCAGAGATGAGGCATTTCTCTGAGGGAAATAAAAAGATTTTGTTGTTGTTGTTATTGTTTGTTTGTTTGTTTGTTTGTTGTTTAAGAAAAATGGTTCACATGGGGGATGAGGAGATAGCTCAGCCGTTGAGAGCACTGTCTGCTCTTACAGAGATCCTACACCCCTAACCCTAACCCTATCCACCTACATGGCAGCTTAAACTGTAACTGAAGTTCTTACTGAATTTGATGTCCTATTTAGGCCTCCCTGGATACAGACATAAAGGTAGCTTACAGATAAACATGCAGGCAAAACACTTCTATGCATGAAATAAAATTAAAACGATCACATTTTAAAAATGATTCAGGGCTAATTTCAGTTTTTATTGTAGACCAGGTTAGCCTTAAACTCACAGAGATCTGCCTGCCTCTGCCTCTGCTTCCAGAATGCTAGGATCAAAGTCATACACCACTACACCTGGCTCCCAGTCAGAGTTCTAATGCTGAAAAAGTCCTTAGAGAACATCCCTTCCAATATTTTCCTTTGCAAATGAGGTAACTGGGGCTCTGAACCTTGCCCAACAGCTCCCGCCGGAGACACAGCAGGACCTGGCCTTGGGCCTGCTGCCCTTCAGCCGAGCCACCCCTCTCACCACTTCCATGCCTTCTGCCTACATTTGCTGAGACGTCCTGAGAGCTAGTATTTCAGTCCCTGAAGGACAATTTCACAGAACGGACACTTGTACACAAACAGGAACCAGCCCAAACTGGGAATGAGAAACTCTAGGTCACCGGTCAACACCTATAACCCAAAAGGCTCTAAAATGCCCCAGGACATAGATCTGAACAGTAAATATCACTCCCCCACCCCACCCTCCTTTGTAAAAATTTGAGACTGGGGGCTGGAGAGATGGCTCAGTGGTTAAGAGCACTGACTGCTCTTCCAGAGGTCCTGAGTTCAATTCCCAGCAACCACATGATGGCTCATAACCATCTGTAATGGGATCCGATGCCCTTTCTGGTGTGTCTGAAGATAGCTACAGTGTACTCGTATAAATAAAATAAATAAACTTTATTAAAAAAAAAAATATTTGAGACCGGGTCACATTATGTAGCTCTAGCTGGCCAAGATTGACCAAGCCAACCTTGAACTCAGAGATCTGACTAGACTACCTCTGCTTCCTGAGTGTTGAAATTAAAGGCATATACCCTGCTAAACAATGTGGTTAAAAATGTTTAACTATCAGGAAGAATGTTTTTAATGAGATCTTTCAACTACCATTCACTAATGTAGGGAATGCATACTGTTTATTTATTTTGAGTGTAGGGTTCACGCAGAAGTCAGAGGACAACTCTGGAGACTTGGTTCCCTCCTACTAGGCAGGTCTCTGACTCAAGTTGTCAAGCTTCGTAGCAAGTGCCTTTACTGACACAGCCATTTTGCTGATCCCAAACCAACAATTTTTGGTTTGATTTAAAAGGCCTGATATTTAGAAGAAGAGTTACTTTTGTAATCTGCTGAGCCCTAGCACTTTGTAAATGAACTAGAATGTTTAGTCCTCTGAAAATCTCTGCTTCCTTTTCTCTTTGCAGCAATAAAGTTTGATAAAATACGAGTGTTTGGTTATACGGCCTGGACTCTCCTGGATGGCTTTGAGTGGCAAGATGCCTACACAACCCGACGAGGGCTGTTTTATGTGGACTTTAATAGTGAGCAGAAAGAGAGGAAACCCAAGTCCTCAGCTCATTACTACAAACAGATCATACAAGACAATGGTTTCCCGTTGAAAGAGTCCACGCCAGACATGAAGGGTCAGTTTCCCTGTGACTTCTCCTGGGGAGTCACTGAGTCTGTTCTTAAGGTAAGTGGCTACTTCTCAATTAACCACACACCAGGGGAGATAGTATACAATATGTTTTTACAAGTGTTATGTATAAGGATATCTCAGTCATTGTTCTATTGCTGTGAAAAGACATCATCACCATAAGAAGTCTGGGATCTTCAGCTGGGGCTGGCTTACAATTTATTGTCATGGCAGGAAGCATGGCAGTGTGCAGACAGACATGATGCTAGAGAGGTAGCTAAGAGCTCTACATCCGGAAACAAAGGCAACAGGAAGAGACTGAGACACACTTCCTCCAGAAACGCCACACCTACTCCAACAAGGCCACACCTCCTAATAGTGCCATTCCCTATGAACCTATGGAGGCCATTTTCTTTCAAACCACCGCAGATGCTTTGCTGGCATATACGTCTGTCTGCCTGGTGACCACAGAGGCCAGAAAAGTGCATTGAATGCCCTAGGATTAGGGGTGTGTGTGTGTGTGTGTGTGTGTGTGTGTGTGTGTGTGTGTGTGTGTAAGAGAGAAAGAGTCAGGCAGTGGTGGCGCACGCCTTTATTCCCAGTACTTGGGAGGCAGAGGCAGGCAGATTTCTGAGTTCGAGGTCAGCCTGGTCTACAGAGCTACAGAGTGAGTTCCAGGACAGCGAGGGCTATACAGAGAAACCCTGTCTTGAAAAACCAAAGAGAGAGAGAGAGAGAGAGAGAGAGAGAGAGAGAGAGAGAGAGAGAGAGAGAATCCATGTGGATAGTCTGAAAGACAAGCCAGTGCCCTTAACTGCTGAGCCACGTCTCCAACCCTGTATATATGTATATGTACGGTACATATTGTGGCACATTCGGAGGTTAGAGGACAAGCTGTGGAGTCACTTCTTTACCTTTACCTTTTATGGGTTCGAGGGGTTGAACTCAGATCCCTAAGCTTACTGAGTAAATGCTTCCCTCCCTGAGCCATCTCCCCCACCTGAATCCACTATTTATTTGTTTGTTTGTTGTTTAGGTTTTTCAAAACAAGGTTTCTCTGTATAGTCCTGGCTATCCTGGAACTCACTCTGTAGACCAGGCTGGCCTCAAACTCACAGAGATTCCCCTTCCTCCTGCCTCCTAAGTGCTAGGATTAAAGGCGTGCCCAGAAATCCACTGGTTTTTATTATACAAAATAGTGTGTTTCAGTACCGGCTCATCCTGTGTGTATAAAATGCACTTTGGGGGTTGGAGAGATGGCTCCGTGGTTAAGAGCGTCAGCTGCTCTTCCCAAGGTCATGAGTTCAGATCCCAGCAACCACATGATGGCTCACAACCATCTGGAATGAGATCTGATGCCCTCTTCTGGGGTGTCTGAAGACAGCTACAGTGTACTTACATATAATAAATAAATAAATCTTTTAAAAAAATGCACTTTGGTCTTTTTTACCTCTACATTGTATCCCTTATCTTTGTCCTCACCTCCCTCTTCTGCTTGGGGTGCATCATCTTCATGGGGTCTCTCTCACAGATAATCACATGCGTTGTCTACAGCTAGTGTTTTCTGGAGGGTTGTAAAACGCAGTGCATTTTGTTTGATCTTGCCTTGTTTTGTGGCAAAATGACATCTTTTCAATAATACAGGGATGCTCTGAACTTTTCAAAACCCTGGAGCTGACCTAGGCTGGGAAGACTGTTCAAGTAATTCATTATACACGGGCTGAACGTCAAGCTCACGTGACCAATGCTCTCTGAGTTTAATGTTCTAGATTACTGGTTGGCAGATGGCAAGTGGGCAGTAATATGACTTTGTAATTAGACTATGAAAGATGACACATGAAAAAACAATTAGAGGGAAAATATTTACCAAAGGTTAATTATTAGTTTTCCAGGTACATTTAAATTCACTCACAGGTGGGGAAGTACTTTAGCACAAGTACAGAGCTTTTCCTTGCTCTAATTGATCTTGAATTTGGAAGTGTCTTTCTTAAGTCTTTTGTTTCATTCTACTTTTATTTTTGGTTTTTTGAGACAGGGTTTCTCTGTGTACCCCTGGGTGTCTGGAACTAAATCCAAGTCACCTTACATTGTACAGTGGTTTCCAGCTGAGACACTGTCTTCCTAGAGTAGCTCTCTAGTCCTTAGACTTCACCTGCTAGTGCACTAGGTAGGTGACACACGATCATCCCCATGTGGCTGTGTAGCCCAAACTCAAAGAGGAAAAGATGGGGCCGAGGCTGTACTGTAGTTGGTACAGCGGCTGCCTAGCATGCAGGGGGCCTGGGTTTGATCCCCAGTGTTGCATTAGGCGGGCATAGTGGCATATACCTGTATAGTAGATACCCCATCTCCTAAACAATTAAAAACTAAAATGAAGCCGGGCAGTGGTGGCGCACGCCTTTAATCCCAGCATTTGGGAGGCAGAGGCAGGTGGATTTCTGAATTCAAAGCCAGCCTGGTCTACAGAGTGAGTTCCAGGACAGCCAGGGCTACACAGAGAAACCCTGTCTCGAAAAACAAGACACAAAAAAAAAATAAAATAAAAATAAATAAAAATAAAACGAAGGAAGAAGGCCCAAGAACATCACATTTTTGTGTAGTGTCTGTTCCACCATGTGAGCATAGCAGGAGTCATCCTCAGGTACTTATTAGGTTTAGGGCTAGCCTGGGATGTAGCCACCTACCCCCCACCCTCACCTCCACCCTAAAAAGAGGGAGAAGAAAAAGGAAAGGAAAGGAAAGGTAAGACAGAACAGTCCATGCCTCTCTAAGGTGGAAAGCCAGGAAGGTCAGGGGTGATAAGCTTTCAGGATTCAGGCTGAGTTCATCCTTTCCCCCCTCATAACCGAAGCTCCTTGCATAGAGAGAACATTCTATCATCTTCCTGTGGAGCGAGGGCTATGCTCACAGACACACTGCACAAAAACGTGATGTTCTTGAACCTTCTTCCTTCATTTTATTGTTTTAATTGTTTAGGAGATGGGGTATCTGCCGTACAGCCCAGGCTGGCCTCAAACTCATAGCAGTCCTCCTGCCTCAGCCTCTTGAGATTATAGGCATGCACCACTACTCTGGGCTATCATCCCCGTACTTCAGCCACTTTCAGGGATGGTCTGTCAACCGGCCTCCTCTGAATGCATGTGCTGCTCAGTGACTTTACAACCTCATATTTGCCTGTGTCATCAACTTATGACAGGGCTTAGAATCCGTCCTTCAACATCGCCTTCAGCTGAGGGTACCAAGCCAATTTCCTGATGCATTTGAACCGTCACATGAGAGGTTATATAACCTGGATTTTTAGGTCAAGTGAGCTGGAAAATGGCTTATTAGGCTTTTCTCAAACAACTGGTCTTCCTTCCCTGTGTGTGGTTCCTTCCCTGTATTTCCTAGTCTCCTTGGAGAATGGAAGGGCTAGAAGGATAAAGATGTCCTTTCTCCCATATTACCAACCAAACATCCTGAATACAGAGACCATTATGAAGGACAAAGTTAACATTTATCTTGTAGTGAGAGGCTTCGTGAGGCTCAGCTCTTCCGATCTGGCAGGTTGAGGAGCCACACTTGATTTACCCGGATGCATTTGTTTTCCACAGCCGGAGTTTACGGTCTCCTCCCCACAGTTTACTGATCCTCACCTGTATGTGTGGAATGTCACTGGCAACAGATTGCTATACCGAGTGGAAGGAGTAATGCTAAAAACAAGACCGTCCCAATGCACAGATTATGTGAGCATCAAAAAACGCGTTGAAATGTTGGCAAAAATGAAAGTCACCCACTACCAGTTTGCTCTGGACTGGACCTCCATCCTTCCTACTGGCAGTCTGTCTAAAGTTAATAGACAAGTGTTAAGGTACTACAGGTGTGTGGTGAGCGAAGGACTGAAGCTAGGTGTCTCCCCCATGGTGACGTTGTACCATCCGACCCACTCCCATCTAGGCCTCCCCACGCCACTTCTGAGCAGTGGGGGATGGCTTAACATGAACACAGCCAAGGCCTTCCAGGACTACGCAGGGCTCTGCTTCCAGGAGCTGGGAGACTTGGTGAAGCTCTGGATCACCATCAATGAGCCTAATAGGCTGAGTGACATGTACAACCGCACGAGTAATGACACCTACCGTGCGGCCCACAACCTGATGATCGCCCATGCCCAGGTCTGGCACCTCTATGATAGGCAATATAGGCCAGTCCAGCATGGGGCTGTGTCCCTGTCCTTACATTGTGACTGGGCAGAACCTGCCAACCCCTATGTGGATTCTCATTGGGAGGCAGCCGAGCGCTTCCTCCAGTTTGAGATCGCCTGGTTTGCAGATCCCCTCTTCAAGACTGGCGACTACCCACTGGCCATGAAGGAATACATCGCCTCCAAGAACCAGAGAGGGCTGTCTAGCTCAGTTCTGCCGCGCTTCACCGTGAAGGAGAGCAGGCTGGTGAAGGGTACCATCGACTTTTACGCACTGAACCACTTCACTACTAGGTTTGTGATACACAAGCAGCTGAATACCAACCGCTCAGTTGCAGACAGGGACGTCCAGTTCTTGCAGGACATCACCCGCCTGAGCTCGCCCAGCCGCCTGGCTGTAACACCCTGGGGAGTGCGCAAGCTCCTTGGGTGGATCCGGAGGAACTACAGAGACATGGATATCTACATCACAGCCAATGGCATCGATGATCTGGCTCTAGAGGATGACCAGATCCGAAAGTACTACTTGGAGAAGTACGTCCAGGAGGCTCTGAAAGGTAAGGTTTGGGGCATACAGAGAGGTGGGAGAGGTATATAAACTTGACGGCAGTGAAAACCTAGGCATAAAATTCACCACCGACTCAAGATTTGTGGCCCCCGACTCCTGTCCATTGAATTTCTTCTTTAAATTAGGCCTTTATTATTGAATTTTAAACTTTTTGTCGTGTTTGTTTAAGACCATATCTCTCTATGTAGTCCTGTCTTGAAGCTTGCTATGTAGACCAGGCTGGCCTTGAATTCACAGAGATCCACCAGCCTCTGCATTCTGAGTGGCGGGGTTAAAGGTGTGTACCATTCTAGCTAGCTGAATTTTTAAATTTTTACTTTCGCGGGCAGTGGTGGCGCACGCCTTTAATCCCAGCACTTGGAAGGCAGAGGCAGGAGGATTTCTGAGTTCGAGACCAGCCTGGTCTGCAGAGTAAGTTCCAGGACAGCCAGGGCTATACAGAGAAACCCTGTGTCGAAAAACAAAAAAAACAAAAAAAACAAAAACAAATTTTTTTTTTTTTTTTACTTTCATCAATGCTTTTTAGACAGGGTCTAAGTAGTAACTGAGCTGACCCCCTATCCTGCGTCTGCCTTCCAAGTAGTGGCATTATAAATCTGGCCACCACATCTGGACTTTTATAAAGTGCCATAATCTCATTATGGAAAATTTGCAAAGCATTTTCCCCCTGGGAAATCTCACTTCCCAAAAAGTACCATCCGTTTTGGATTGTTTCCAGTGAGCTTCCTAGATATTCCTAATACAGTTGAGGCGAGGCTATTACCCTTTTGCCTACGTTTTGTTTGTTTGGGGAGTTGAACGCAGGTTCCATTTGGCTGCACTAAAAAGCTACATCCCCATATCCCTAACCCCCCCCCCTCTCTCTCTCTCTCTCTCTCTCTCTCTCTCTCTCTCTCTCTGTCTCTCTCTCTCTGGAGCTGGGAATTTAACCAAGGACCCCATACATACTAGCCTATACTCTCTACACTGACCTACAGCCCCACTCACCAACTTCTTTGTGGTGCTAGGGTTCAAACTCAGGGCTTTATGTGTGCTAAGCAACCAACCTCAAAGCAGCTACATAATTTGATTTTCTTTCTTTCAAGACAGGGTCTCATGTATCCTAGGCTGGTCACAAACTCCTACTTTCCTGCTTCCTCCTACACTTGCAGGCATGTGTGATCGCACCCATCTCAACTTTTTAAAATAGTAAATGTGTTCCATGTCATTAAATCTATTTATTTATTATGTATACAGCATTCTGCCTGCATGTGTGCTTGCAGGACAGAAGGCACCAGTCTCATTATAGAAGGTTATGGGCCACCATATGGTGGCTGGGATTTGAACTCAGGACATCTAGAAGAACAGCCAGTGCTCTAATGTCTGAGCCATCTCTCTAGCCCTGTTATTAAAATTCTTTTTTTTTTAAAAAAGATTTATTTATTTATTATATGTAAGTACACTGTAGCTGTGTTCAGACACACCAGAAGAGGGCATCAGATCTCATTACGGATGGTTGTGAGCCACCATGTGGTTGCTGGGATTTGAACTCAGGACCTTTGGAAGAGCAGTCAGTGCTCTTAACCGCTGAGCCATCTCTCCAGCCCTGTTATTAAAATTCTTATCCACTACCACCACCACCACCAAAAGAAAAACAAAAAGCAAACCTGGGCGGTGGTGGAACACACCTTTAATGCCAGCACTCAGGAGGCAGAGGCAGAATGATCTCTATGAGTTCATAGCCAACCTACAGAGTGAGTTCCATGAAAGCCAGGGCTACACAGAGAGACCCTGTCTCAAAATAACAAAAACAAAACACTACTACCACTACCATGACCACACACACACACACACACACACACACACACACACACACACACACACACACACACACACACACACCCCTTCATGCAGTCAACCATCCTTTAGGTGGGAGTAGCACCTTACAAGGTCAAATATCAGATATTTACATTATGATTCAGAACAGCAGTAAAATTAGGCATGAAGTAACAACAAAATAATTTTATGGGAGTGTCACCACAGCATGAGGAGCTAGATTAAGGGGTTGCAGCATTGGGAAGTCTGAAAACCACTGTGTTGGGATTAGAATCAACAGAAAGGACTAGGGACAGAGTTAGTTGGTAGAGTCTTTATCTTGCATGCACAAAGCCCTGGGCAAATCCCTAACATGGTGGCAAAAGCATATAATTCCACTGCTCTGGAGGTAGTGACAGGAAGATCAGAATAGTCAACTTCAGCTTACATAGGGAGTTAGAGGCCAGGCTGGAACACATGAGACCTTGTTTCCAAAACAAAATCATCAATGAGAATCATGACTTCTTAACTTTATTTACATGATCTTAGTTAAGTTTCAATGAAAACTAATTTTTTTAAAAACAGATTTTATTTATATGAACACACTGTAGCTGTCTTCAGACACACCAGAAGAGTGCATCGGATTCCATTCTAGATGGTTGTGAGCCACCATGTGGTTGCTGGGAATTGAACTCAGGACCTCTGGAGGAGCAGTCAGTGCTCTTAACCGCTGAGCCATTTCTCTAGCCCCCAAAAACTAAATTTCAAAATTGTTTTATTCATTTACATTCCAAATGTTGCCCTGCTTCCCCGTCCCCCCTCCAAGAGTTCTTCATCCCCATCCCTCCTCCCTTTGCCTCTGAAAGGGTGCTTCCCCCCCCCCCCAAATTCTTATTCAAAGGTACTTTACTATCTGTGATCGTTTCTTTTCTTTCAGCATATCTCATTGACAAGGTCAAAATCAAAGGCTATTATGCATTCAAACTGACTGAAGAGAAATCTAAGCCTAGATTTGGATTTTTTACATCTGACTTCAAAGCTAAATCCTCAGTACAGTTTTATAGCAAGCTGATCAGCAGCAGTGGCTTCCCCTCTGAGAACAGTAGTCCTGCATGTGGTCAACCTCCAGAAGACACAGAGTGCGCCATCTGCTCATTTGTCATGCAGAAGAAACCACTAATCTTCTTTGGTTGTTGCTTCTTCTCCACTCTGGCTGTACTGCTATCAATCACCATTTTTCATCATCGAAAGAGAAGAAAATTCCAGAAAGCAAGGAATTTACAAAATATACCACTGAAGAAAGGCCACAGCAGAGTTTTCAGCTAAACTATCGTTTCTGTCATAAAGATTCACTCCAGTTCCATACACTGGTAACTTACAATGTGAGAGACAGCTGTAACCAAGGTGAAGACAATCGGTGCCTTTGAAGTGTGGTTCAAATAATTCCTTTAGGTTTGACAATCAGTGAATCCGTTCTTCTAGCTGAAGACATCCTAACAGTAACTCTGGGCATGACCCTGAACATTGCTTCAGGAAATATGAATTGCTATTTCACATCCTTTTTCTTTAGCTTTCTTCTGTAAATAGCAATCACTATTCATAGCAAAGAAATTAATTTTAAAAAGTGAAATTTTGTTGTCTTAGACTTCATAGTTTAAACCTATTTTGATGTCGTTGTTTTGAGACAGGTCTATTATGTAGCTCTGGCTATCATGGAACGTGCTATGTAGACCGGGCTGGCCTCAAACTCACAAAGGTCCACCTGCCTCAGCCTTCTGAGTACTGGGATTAAAGGTGTGCATGACCATGCCCAGATAAAACTATTTAAACTGGACAGTTAATGACACTCTCTTGTCACTTCTAACAAGGTGCTCTCTGGCTAGGTCAGGGTTGTCCTCAGATAGCATGTATAAACACAACAGGATTTTAGACCATGCTTGTCCATAGGTAGCTAAAGCATAAGCTCTAAAATACACCAATGTTAGTGCTTCTTTAAAAAAAAATCTTTTCAAGCACTTCATAAACATCCAAGTTTGTGAGCTCTTACTGGACTTGCAATTTTTATTTCTTTTTGTGGCAGGGTGAGTGGTTTTAAGACAGGATTTTTCTGTGTAGCCCTGGCTGTCCTGATATTTGCTCTGTAGAGACCAGGCTGGCTGGAACTCCACCTGCCTGTCTCCCAAGTGCTGGGATTAAAGGTGTCCACCACTATGCCCAGTTTAGACTTCTGATTTTAAAGGAGCTTCATGGGATGGAAAGATGGCTTGGCAGTTAAGGGAACTGGTTGCTCTTCCAAAGGACCCTGGCTCAATTCCCAGCACCCACATGGCAGCTCGTAACTGTCTGTAATTCCAGTTCTAAGAGCTCTGACACCCTCATACAGACATACATGCAGGCAGAACACCAATGTACATAAAATATTTAAAAAGTAACTTCATAACTCATGTCATGGAAAGATCACAGGATAAAGGACTAGACCCAAGTATCTATGAAAATCTTGTTCTCTTAGCCTTATTGCACAGCAATCTCCATTTTAAAATAAACTGGCATTACCCCTATTACCCTGGGAAAAAAAATTTTTTTTGAGGTGGCAAGATTTGACACTTAGCAAAGCTTAAAAGATATTACCAATAATGGTCAAAGGACGATTGCATTAATCCTGCATTGTCCTCTAGAGCTTCATAACTTCCTCACGCACACAGGTATAGAATACCCGGAGCTAGTGCCAACATTACCAAGTCACCGTCAACCTTCTCTAGGAATTTAAACTTAGAAGTCAAAGAAAGGTGGCTCTTCCACAAAGAGCCTTAGTAATAAACCATCCTAAAATGTTAAAGTGATTTTAATTGTATTTCAGGTCTACCTATTGTTAGATGTCAAACTTAAGACATAATAGGATTCTTTTTGGGTTTTTCAAGACAGGGTTTGTGTAGCACTGGCTATCCTGAAACTCTCTAGACTAGGCTGGCCCTGAACTGAAAAACCCACCCGCCTCTGTCTCCCAAATACTGGGATTAAAGGAGTGTACCACCACTGCCCCAATGTACTAAAATTCTTATAATCAGCACTAATTTCAAAACAAGATCAAAGAGATAGCATGTGAAAAAACAGTAAAGATGCTATTGGACTAGTCAAGTCTAACGGCAGATGTGTTTTTCTTCTCCTGGTTACAACCAACCGCCCTCCCCAGTCTTAGGTTTTTCTTTTTAAAATGCGTGTGGGTGTTTAGCTTGCATGTATATACACACCACTCGTGTATCCTTGAAGCCAGAAGAGGCACCAGATCCCCTGCAACTAGAGTCACAGATGGATGTGAGCCAACAGGTGGGCGCTGGAAACTAGACCTGGGTCCTCTATATGAACAGCCGGAGCTCATCAGCCCTAAGCCATCTTTCCAAGTATAGCAGTTCTTAGGTTTAGGATGACACCCATTATAGCTGGCTAAACAACTGTACTGTTAGCCATGTAAAAAAGCTGTAACTTTGTTTTGCTTAAAAAAAAACAAAACAAAACCAAAACACTTAAAACTGTTTTGCCTGCATACATATGGATGTTCACCTGGTTATCTTTGGAGGTCAGAAGAGTACACTAGATCTTGTGGAATTGACTGGCGTTCCAGATGGCCGAGGTGGGAATAAAACCTGACTCCTCTGCAAGAGCAACAAGTGCTCTAACCAGGGAGGTGTCTCTATAGCCCCACTTAGGTTTTCCTTTTGTCAGTTGAATTCACTCCAGAAAAATTATCAATAAGAGTTTTAAAAGTCATTTTATTAACTTCTATAAACCTCCACGTTAGCCTTGAAAGATGCAGAAGGCAAAGAACTTGGAATCAACCCTTAATTCAAATACCATGTTTAGGCCTAATTTTTGACCTGATTGTCATTATGTAGACCAGGCTGGTCTAGAGCGGGCAGCGATATCCTGCCTCAGTCTAAGAGCTGGGATTAAAGGTGTATCATCATGCCCAGTTCAGTTTTCTAAATTTTTTTTTTCTTTTTAAGATTTATAGTACACTGTAGCTGTCTTCAGATACCCCAGAAGAGGGCATCAGATTTCATTATGTATGGCTGTGAGCCATCATGTGGTTTATGGGATTTGAACTCATGACCTTCGGAAGAGCAATCAGTGCTCTTAACTGCTGAGCCATCTCTCCAGTCCCCGGTTCAATTTCTATTAACCATCACTATTTTTGCTTTTTGAGATGGGGTCTTACCTATTATACAGCCCAAGCTGGACTTAAGCATACTATATAACCTCAATTCCACTGCAGGGGCTGCAGGAATATACACCACATACCCAACTAAAACCTTTCCTATTTAACAAAGTGTTCTTGCTAAGCTAAGCTCAGAACTCCTTCCCAAACTTACCTTATTGAGTTCCCCAAATGTAAAGTTCTAGCCCAGCGGTTTCTTGCTGCCACACCTGGGAAAGGGGAACATAGGAAAATCACCAGCTCATGGTCTAGTGATGTGCCACGGAAAAGTTCTAACTCAGCTGAGCAGCGGCAGAAAGATTTGACACATTTTACATAATCAATAAAACCCACTTCTCGTTAAATCTTTAAATATTGCCCTAACTGGGATATGAACTTGTTAGAACCTGGTTAATGTCATTTACACTGAGATAGCTGGTTGGAGGTCAACAGATTTTGACAGTCTTGTCTCCCAAAGTGGCCAAATACATAGCTGACGCTGGATCTTATCCTGCTCCCACCCCTGCAAGGCTAGGACAAGCCACATCTGTGGCTGCTAGCTGGGACTCTGTTAATCCTAGGGAAGCACCCTGCCAACTCAACCTGGCCCTTTTCCCGTCTCCAAAGCCTTCAATGTTATCTAGTTTCAGTCGTTATACATATATTTTATATAAGGCAGAGCTGGTGGATACTACAGTACTGCTCTTGCAGAGTTTAGCTCTCAGCACTCACAACTGCCAGTGGTGACAATTCTAGTTCGAGGGAAACACCTCTGGACATCAGAAATATATTCAGACACAGGCAGCCAGGTACTGCCTGTACGAAGACACGCTGCCTCAAAAGTAAGGGGAAAGGGCAGTACACAGACACTAACTGCACATTTAAAGGACAATGCTTGTTTTGAGCCTATTTAAAGCTGGGTGTTGTAGTACTTGCCTGTGATCCAAGCAGCAAATAGGTAGAGGCACAGTGGAGGCCATCAGAGGAGACAACCTTCTCCAAGAAGTTACAGGTCTGGGACTAACAGTGTTTGCTTAGCAGTCACAAGTTCTGGGTTGACAAGTCACTCCCAGGTGGGTGGGGAAGTAATTCATACAAACAGCAGGTCCGCTATATCTAGAATCCTACACTCAAAGCCTGCAACCCCAGGTTCATTGCTTATTTTAATCTATAGTCCATGCTGGCCCCCAATCCTTGATCCTCTGGCTTCAACCTCTTCAGTGCTAGAATTACAACTCTACAGAGATAATACTGAAAACTTACAAAGAAACCATCATGACCTGTATTTTCCAGTTCTTACTGAGACACATCTGCCCACCCAACAGCTGCTCTGCCTGGGTCAAGTCAAACACCTCTAGGACCTTCCGGAAGTGCTACATTCACTCAACACCCAATCCACTAGGAAGGCTGCCTGTCATTGCTATCTTAAGCAAATTCTTTCAATGAAGGAAAAAAAATCCAAAAACAAAAACCATGTTGCTTGAGTATATCAGCTGACCCATTAAGTAATCAGAAAAGATCAAGAACACACAAACCAATACATAAGTCTTTTATTGTCCCCAAAGAGCCCAAATTGTACTTGTGATCAGGATCCCGTTTCTGGAGCTAGGAAACTGTAAAAAGAAACCAAACAAATACTTCTGTCAATATTCCTGCCCGAAAGTTCTTTAATCATGTTTGGCACACTTGGATCATCTGGAGCAGTCAGCTGTAGACACAGGCACCCACCTGAGGTCTCACTCGTCAGCCTGCTGCACGGTTCCCTTCTCAGACACATAGATGCCGTCCAAAAACTTCCTGATATCCTTGTTTTTAACTGTTGTGGCTTGCTGAATCAGAGCAGCTATACAGGAAGAAGTACATAAAACTATTATTTCACTAGCCAAATTCATCTTCTACAAGCCCAACTAACCTGGAGCCTACATAGCAGGACTCCTTCACTGTCCTTGGATCTCAATTGAGCACAATGGCAAACATACCCAATATAGACATAAAAACAATACTTTTCCAACAAAGCCAGCCATGTGCCACTATTTTGAACTTCGTATACAAGCAGAGCACACACATTTTGTATTCATGATACAAAGTACAGTATACAATTACATACAGAACAGATTCACAATGATTTTCTTCATATTTCTCAGAAGTTTTGAAACAGAGAAATCAGACATGCATTCAACCTCAAGGTTCAGATATAATGTTAGCACAACACATAAATATACACACCTGAATTTGAAACAAGTTCAATATCATTTCCTTCAAGGATTAATTCATCCTTCTGGGCTTGAGAGACAGAACAAGCAACACCTGAAAGAGGTGTGTATTCAATAGCGTTGACATGAGATCTCACAAATACAACTCTATCTAAAACTCCAAGCAACCAGTCAAGTTCTCTAAAATTTTAGGGTTGGACTTTTGAATATACTGTCATCACAGATGACAAGTCCCAGATCCCACAAAAAGTCACTGTACCCCACAACTATTTCAACATACTCCCTCTTCAGGAAAGCCTCAAGCTATCAGAACTACCACAGGAGACAGTACTGACAAAGCCTTTACCACACCCAAACACTACACTCCACCCAAGACACAGAAGGGCAGCAAATTCCCCATCATTCCCGAAGGTCCACACATACCTGTCCTCATCCGAACCCTGCGGATGTATTTTTCACCCAAGAAATTTCGGATTTCAACCAAAGACCCATTTTCTTGAATAACGACGTTGATGGGGAAGTGAGCATACACAGACCTCATCTTGTACCGGAAGCCCTGCATTAAACAAGCAAGCTGTGAGCAATCTCGAACAAACTCAGTTTTCAGTTTAGGCTCTGGCCTAGATTTTGAGATTTCTCTTTAGCTTCCCCTAGGATTACACGTGTGCCCCCAGGCCCCGAGTCAGCTCTAAATCCCCCAAGGTGCTTTTGCTGCAATGTGGAAATCTAATGTACACACTCTACCTACCACCTGCAAATTGCAACAAGCCTTCCTATCGCCCCCGGAGAAAGCTTTGCTTTACTATCTCATCCTTTCAATGAGAGCACAAGACCCTCACTTCTAGCATTAGAATATTTATGGAGTTACTATAGACACCAGCAGTTAATATGGAATTTCAGACTATCAAGCTAAATAAAAGGCCTGGTCCTTCAAGGAACTGGGAGCAACAAGGAAGCTGATCCAACAGATACACTAGAGAATTCAGGGTCCATTTATGAAACAAACCTCTTCAGCAGTAACTGTATTTTAGGAGAAAGGATTTGGAACTAACTGCCTTCAGATATGCACAATTGAGACCTTTCCAATCCAGGAGTCCCACACATACCAACTGGTAACCTCATCTCCACTGTAGCACATAATCTACCAACAAAACAAACCCTGAAACTCAAGTACTGGAGACTGCCCAGCAAATTCCCACGTTTGATCTGTGGCACACCCACCCCCCAAAACCTGAAATCGCCTTGTTCCTAAGAGTCTACAGTCCATCCTGGCCCTAGACATTTATATACACAAAACACATCCAAGAAACCTCTTCCAAAGGGTTAAAACAGCATCGTGAAGGGCCGGCTTACCAGTGTAACACCCTTGATCATGTTCTGAACATGACTGCAGATGGTTCTGACAGTGGCCAGTTCCTTTCTGTTACCCCACCATTTGTCAACCCGGAGCTGTAACAGAACAAAACCTGAGAATTAAAACCCAGCAGCTTTAGCTGGTGAGTACCAGCACTCAAAGCCACGTACAAATGCACCGTACACAAGAGAGGAACTATACACTCCCACCCCCCCCCCAACCTTGAGACCACAACAAAGTTCATTCAGAAAAGCACTGAGTCTGGAAAAGCACTCAGCCACATAGTTGGGGGTTGGGGTTTAACATCAGTCACCGGGCTTTTCCATTTTATAATTTCACCAAAGCAAATCCTAATTTCAGGCACCCAATTGGTAACGTTAAGTCACCCCTCTGCCTCCCCGGTACTGGGATTAACGGCGTGTGCCACCACGCCCTGCCAAAGGCACCAAATCTCATGCTTTATACAATCACCTGAAGCATCAGAAGACATTTAAGTCCTTACCCTTTTCTTTTTCTTTCCAAGAAGACTCAGCTCTACATTGATGTGATTGAAGTCCCTCCGCAGAGTTCCCCTGGGGCCCTTCACAATGACTGTGCGCCCCTTCAGAGTGATGTCGACTAGAAGAGAAGATGAACTCATGAGACCACAGGCCAGGGCTTAGAGCACGCAAGAAAGACGTCAGAGCAAAGCGTGAAGACCCCTACCATTTTCTGGAATGTCGACAGTCTGATTGCTGAGAATGGTCTTCATTCTGAAACACAAACACCCGGGTAAGAAGGCTGGAGCAGGGAACGTTCTACACCTAATACCGGGCAGAGTTCCTCTCCAAAAGGAAATCGCCAGCTAGGAAATCCGGCGAGAAAGACACAAGCGGGTCCGTGACAAGGAGTGGGCCGGGAATGAGCGGGCCTCGGAGGAGAGAAAGGAAGCCCGGCCCGGTGCGCCATGGCGGAATGGCTACGGCCGGAGTGGGCCTGAAAGCCCGAACACAACTTCCAGCTGGCGCCACCAAATCCAAAGGACGCACGTTGTGCTGGGGAGACAGTCGGGACATAGACTCGGGGCATCGGCTCATGCCGCCGGGGTCCCCAAAAGTGGATGGGTTCAGATTCCCAGGGCTCACAGCCCATAAGCTCCTCACCTCGCAGTAGATGGGGCAAAGAGAGAACGTCCTTCGTCATCACGTTCTTGTAATCCGTCGGGCCCTGCGTGTTGCGTCACGACCGAGCGCCGGTTTTAAGGCGAAGCTACTCGATCTCCGAGCTAGTCGGCGATGGCGTATTACGTCATAAGTAAAGCGACGGGTTTACTTATGGCGTCCTGTTCCGGAAGTGATCTTCCCTCGATCCCTTGACCCTTCAAAGACCTAAAAGAGGGTATGGCTCTACGCTGCTGGGATGCAGCTCGGAGCCTGGGGTCCCGGGTGAGCGACGGGAACGGCATTGCTAATCCCAAATTCAAAACTAGGGAAATTGTTTCAGATATCCTTTTTTAAAGCACTAACAGCCGTGGCATATCTTAATTATTGCAAACTTGTTGACAACATATTTTTAGTACCTGTCTTAGGAATAGAAGACATGAAAATGTGGCATGTTAAGTCACTCCCTAAGGTTTTCTAATCTATATTTAGCAGTTAACTTTGATCTGATTTCCATTCGTCATGGCAGAGTGTGCATCAGGGTCCCTGTAACCTAGGCTGGCCTGAAACTAAATTATTAGACCAAAGAATCCTTTTCTCGCTCTGAGTGCTAGATTACATGTTTGAGCCACCGTGGCTTTCGGTTCTTTCACCTTGAGTCTTTTTCAGATTATGATTTACGTAGTTTGAGCTCTTAAATCGTTTTTACATAATTTCTGAATCAATTATTTGGCTTTGTTATTATAATGGGTTAAAACTAAATTATTCCAGAGTCTACTGAGTGAATGTTCTGCTGAACTCTTTCTGTAGATATTTGGAAGATATGCGTGCTCGGTTAGAGCATTAAGTTCTTTGCCAGATAAGAAAAAGGAAATTTTGAATAATGGACCAGACCTTCAAGATTTTGTATCTGGTGATCTTGCAGACAAGAGTACCTGGGATGAATATAAAGGAAACTTAAAGCGCCAGAAAGGAGAAAGGTAATTGAATATTAGAGACCATTTTGATTTTGTGCACTTTTTTTTTAAAAAAGAATTATTTATTTATTTTACATGTATGAGTACACTGTAGCTGTCTTCAGACACACCAGAAGAGGGCATCAGATCCCATTACAGATGGTTATGAGCCACCATGTGGTTGCTGGGAATTGAACTCAGGACCTCTGAAAGAGCAGTCAGTGCTCTTAACTGCTGAGCCATCTCTCCAGCCCATCTTAATTGTTTTTTAATGATGAAAGGTTGCCTGGCATGCAGAAGGCTCTGGATGCCAGATTCCTAGCAACACAGTAAACAAACAGTAACAGAAGAATCATGTACAGCGCTGTTTTCAAAAATGCTTATCAGACAGCTTCTAAACAGAAGTGCATGTCAGGAAAAAAAAACCAAAGGTATAGCTTCCTTTCCAAAGGTTAGACCTGTCTTCCTTGTTGTTTTTCATTTCTTGATTCCTTTTAAGTCAGCGTTTCATCTATATAGTCTGGGCTAGCCTTGAAATCACTATGTAGTTAGTTGACCTTGAACTCCTGATCCTCCTACCTCCGTGGCTTAAATTGTAGCATCACAGACGGGAAGGGAACCACTGAAACTGGCAAACTGTCTCCCTTTATTAATGACTTGCATCCAGAATGCAGGGTAGAGCGTGTGCGGTTGGGTTCTTTCCTTATTCTGAGTTACTGTAGTAATTTGTAGTGTGCATAGGGAAGAATATGCTAAAAATGTACCCTCCCTGTAATTAGAACAATGTAGCGATGTATCTTTGAAGGTAGGTGAAGCACAGCAAGCACCGCCCTTAGACTCCGTTATCAGTGCTTTCTAAAGCAGCTTAAGCAGACCTAAATTTGAGTCTTTGTTCTTATTACTATGATGGAATTGAATTAGTTCAGAAATATGGAAAAAGCTATCCTGGGAAACTGCTACAGCAAAGGTACATGTTTTCCACAGGTTGATAATGGACCATTCTCTGGCTTTCCCTAGGTTAAGACTACCTCCGTGGTTAAAGACAAAGATACCCATGGGTAAAAATTACAATAAACTGAAAAATACATTGCGGAATTTAAATCTCCACACAGTAAGTGGCCAGTATTTCCTCTCTGTTTTACCCAGTGTCTATACTGTTTCTTCATATTTGTAAAGGATTTTTTTTTTTTTTTTTTTTTTTTTGAGATGCAGTTTCATTAGGTAGCATGGGCTGGTCTGGAACTCACTGTATAGGCCTGTTTGTTCTCAAACTTGTGAATCTCCTGCCTTACCTTCCTGGGTGCTTGGACTATAAAGTGGGAAGTGCCAGATGAGACCAAAATGAAATGATTAATGAGTATATAAACATTAGCAAGGAAAACAGATAAAGATGAAGTGTTATCAACAGTAATAAAAATGTACATGATGTTTAGGGGCTGGGAGTATATCCCAGTGTTGTCTTAGTATGTGTAAAACCAAGTCTAATTTTCATGCAAGAAAAACAAAAAGTGTTTATATTTCTTCTGAACTCTGTTGGAAACATAGGCAGTAGTTTAAATTACCTAATACTGGGCTGGAGAGATGGCTCAGTGATTAAGAGCACCTAGGTTTGATTCCTAGTACCCATAAAGCGGCTCATAACCATCTCTAAGTATGGAGTGAAACCAACTCTAGTTTCAGGGGATCTAACACTCTCTGCTGTTTTGACACAGTGCATGTATGTGGTTCACAGACATACATGCAGGCAAAAAACCTATACACACAAAATTATAATAAATCTTTTTTGTTTTTCTTTTTTTGGTTTTTCAAGACAGGGTTTCTTTGCATAACCCTGGTTGTCCTGGAACTCACTATGTAGACCAGGTTGGCCTCCTGCATATCTGCCTGTTTCTGCCTTCCAAGTGTTGGCACTAAAGGCATACACCACCACCACCCAGCTAATAAAAATAATCTTAGGGCTGGAAAGATGGCTCAGCGGTTAAGAGCACTGACTGCTCTTCCAGAGGTTCTAAGTTCAATTCCCAGGAACCACATGGTGGCTCACAACCATCTGTAATGGGATCTGATGACTTCTTCTGGTGTGTCCAAAGGCAGCTATAGTATACTTGTATGAAATAAATAAGTCTTTAAAAAAAAAATCTTTAAAAAAAAAAAAAAAGCACTTAAAATACCTACTGCTTCATTGTTGGTGAAGTATTTGAACCTGATACATCGTTTCTCTTTTTCACAGGTGTGTGAGGAAGCTCGATGTCCCAACATTGGAGAGTGTTGGGGAGGTGGGGAATACGCCACAGCCACAGCCACGATCATGGTAAGGCCACCTGGTCTCTACAGCTTAGTTCAGGCATGGTATGGAGATGGTTATGCCTGCCTCCCACATGCTGTTCTCACACACATACATACCCATACCCACAAAATGAAAAAAGAAATGTCATTTAAAAAGGAACATGTTTTCAGCCGGACAGTGGTGGTGCACATCTTTAATTGAAGCACTTGGGAGGCAGAGGAAGGTGGATATCTTGAGCTTGAGGTTAGCCTGGTCTACAGAGTGAGTTCTAGGATAGTCAGGGCTACACAGAGAAACCCTGTCTCAAAAACAATTTTTTTTTTCAAATCATTCTTGTTGATTATTGAGTTGTGAGGAGTCTTTACAAACTGAGTAAGTGGTGAAGAAAAACAATACAACAGACAACCTGTACCTCTGGTTAGAGACTACAACTTTACCTCTCTACAAACTCTACGTCGGGATCTCATTATTTCATTTAATTTCTAGTTTGTTTGTTTGAGACAGGGCTTCTTTACATAGCCCTGGATGTCCTGGAACTCGCTCTGTAGACCAGGCTGCCTCAAACTCAGAGATCTGCCTATTTCTGCCTGCCAAGTGCTGGGATTAAAGATATGCACCACCACCGCCCAGCTTAATTAATCTTAATTTCGTGTCTGTGTCTGTGTCATATGTGTATGTGAGTGCAGATGCGTGTAGAGGGCAGAGCCATTGGCTTACTTGATGTAGGTTCTGGGAACTGAACCTGGGTCTTCTGAAAGAACAATCCTCTTAAACACTAAGCCATCTCCCATTTAAATTCTGAGACTGAGTTGCACTGTGGAACCCAGGCTAACCTTGAACTCATGATCTTCTTGCTTCAACTTCCCAGGTGCTAGGATTACAGGCATGCATCACCACACTTGGCTTTAAGTTGAAATTCTGTTGTTTTGTTTGTTATTGTTGATGATGACGGTGACCATGACGACGACTGTGTACATGTGGAGCTGTGTATAGAAGTCTGAGGACAACTTTGTGGAGTCTGTTCTTCTTCCCACCTTTACTTGGGGTCTGGGAATCAAACTCAGGTCACTTGCTTGGCAAGTACCTGCCCCTTAAATTATAAAATTATCTGTTCCCTCCTGGTCCCGTACCCCCTTACTCCCGTGTATCCTTTCTCTTGCCACATAAATTTGTATTTCTTAACCAGATATCATTTAATCGGAAATGTTTTGGATTCATTATATACAGAACCAGTCTGATGGCGTTCTTGTCATTTATTTTTGGCATTGTATTCTTGGAGTCATCTGCCTACTTGATATAATTTGTGACATCTCTGTTCTAGTTGATGGGGGACACATGCACAAGAGGTTGCAGATTTTGTTCCGTTAAGACTGCAAGGAACCCCCCTCCATTGGATGCCAACGAGCCCGACAATACGGCCAAAGCGATTGCAGAGTGGGGTCTGGATTATGTTGTCCTGACGTCCGTGGATCGAGATGGTTAGTAGTGTGTCAGTGCTGTGTTTAGTTAAGTTGTGGCATAGCTTTTTTGTTGTTGTTTTGTTTTTTTAAGATTTATTTATTTCCTGGGCAGTGGTGGCGTGAGCCTTTAATCCCAGCACTCGGGAGGCAGAGGCAGGTGGATTTCTGAGTTCGAGGCCAGCCTGGTCTACAGAGTGAGTTCCAGGACAGCCAGGGCTACACAGAGAAACCCTGTCTCGAAAAACCAAAAAAAAAAAAAAAAAAAAAAAAAAAAGATTTATCTATTTTATGTATGTGAGTACACTATAGCTGTCTTCAGAAGAGGGCATCAGATACCTTTACAGATGGTTGTGAGCCACCACGTGGTTGCTGGGATTTGAACTCAGGACCTCTGGAAGAGCAGTCAGTGCTCTTAACCACTGAGCCATCTCTTGAGCCATCTCTCCAGCCCTATGGCATAGCTTGAACAGTAGCTTCTTTTCTTTCTAGATGTGGTCGACGGGGGAGCTGAGCACATCGCCAAGACTGTGTCATGCTTGAAAGAAAGGTACTTGTTTTACATTTGTTAATTTTTGAAGTCTTTTTTTTCTTTCTCTCTCTTTTCTTTCCTTCCCCCCCCCCCCCCTTTATTGAGACAGTCTATGTAGCTCTGGCTGTACATAATGAAACTCATTATGTACACCAGGCCAGCCTTGAACTCACAGAGAAACATCTACCTCTGCCTCCTAAATGCTGGGGTAAAGATGAGCTGCCACATGCAGCCCAGCCCTGAGTTTTTAATTAGTTACCACTTAAGAGTAGTTAGTTGAGGATACAGCTTTGTGGTGTAATACTTGCCTAGCATGGTCAGGACCCTAGGTTTGATGCTTACCCCTCCCTCCACACACAAGAAAACTAATCATTTAAGAACATATAGTGCAGGGGCTGGAGAGATGGCTCAGCAGTTAAGAGTACTGACTGCTCTTCCAGAGGTCCTGAGTTCAATTCCCAGGAACCACATGGTGGCTCACAACCATCTGTAATGGGATCTGATGGCTTCTTCTGGTGTGTCTGAAGACAGTGACAGTGTATTCATACATAAAATAAATAAATAAATCAAAAAAAAAAAAAAAAAGAACATGTAGTGCTAAACTGGCAGTGGTGGCGCATGCCTTTAATCCCAGCTCTCAGGAGGCAGAGGCAGGTGGATCTCTAAATTCAAGGCCAGCCTGGTCTGTATAGTTCCAGGATAGCCAGGGCTATGCAGAGAAACTCTGTCTTAAAAAAAAAAAAAGCGAGAGCTGGAGAGATGGCTCAGCGGTTAAGAGCACTGACTGCTCTTCTGAAGGTCATGAGTTCAAATCCCAAATCCCAGTAACCACATGGTGGCTCATAACCATCCCTAATGAGATCTGATGCCCTCTTAGCAGGGCCGGAACGAGCAGAAAAAGTGTCTGAAGACAGCTACAGTAAACTTACATATAATAAATAAATAAATCTTAAAAAAAAAAAAAAAAGCAAGAGAGAGAGAAAGAAACCATGTACTGCTCTTGCAGAAGACCTGGGTTCAGTTCCCAGCCCATATGGTGGCTGACAACTATCCTAACTCCACAGGGGACCAGCACCCACTTCCGGCCCCTGTGAGCACTGGGCATACACTGAATGCATATACACATACACGCAGGCAAAACATACAGAGAGTGGGAATAAATCTCCAGAAGAATAAAAAGCCTAAAGTAAGGTGAGATAAACACCGTCATGTAAAATACATGTCTGGACACAGTTTCCATTTTTATCTATCTGTCCTGCCAATTTTACTCATAGTCTACATTTAAAAAACATTTTAATCCCATTCATTTCAAAAACATTAAAAAGGAGCAAAGTTTGACAGATTGGTGACACATGCCTTTAGTCCCAAGGTTCAAGAGCAGAGACAGGAATATCTCTGAATTTAAGGCCGGCCTGATCTACATAGCAAACTCCAGGCCAGCCAGGGCTGCATAGTAAGACTCTGGTCTTAAAAACAAAAGGGGTTGATCATTTCTGTAACTTGGTGCTAGTGTAAGGGCTAGTGTGCTCACACGTGTTTTCCCACCAACTCCCCAGTCTTTCTATTTGTTACGGGTCAAAAAATATATTTTGTATTTTTCAGCTCACAAAATTTCTTTCATAAGTCACTAACGTATCTCAGGTGCAGTTTTTAAAAAGTCAGTTTCAGGGTTACTCACTGATCTTTCAGCATCTTACATTCACAGGGGACAAGTGGTCGTTGCTATCTATTCTCAGGGAGCAGCTGCACTCTGCCTCTGGGTTTACAAACAGCTTTGTGACCTAGTTCACATTAGAGAGCTCCACTGTATAAACACAGCCACCCGAGGAACAGGAAGATTAATGTTTGATTGGTACATCATTAAAAAAGAACAACAACTCATGATTCAGCAAACCCAGAAACAGTTTTTAAAGCTCAGACCATTGGTGAGATTTTTGCCTAGAGGAGGTGAGGAGGACAGTGTCTGAAGAATTACAAAAGAAATCAAAGTTGAAGAAGGTGGCAGTTGCAACCACTGAAGAAACGTCCCAATTTGTTTTCCAAACAGTAAAATAATAATGATAATAATTATGTCTTACATTTTGGTTCCTTTCAATGATTTTGTATTTTAATCACCTACTCCAATTAGGTTTAAAAGTCAGATTGTACTGTTCTGTCTTTGGGTAGATGTCCTGGTGACGATGTACGTACAGTTCACTGTTGTGAGGGTTTTCATGTATCTGCTCACCTAGGACCATTCTGTGTCCGCACCTTCTTTACAAGGTCCAGGGGCTGCAGAAGTGCTGCAGGCAATGGTGACCGTCTGTGTGGGCAACAGACCTGCCAGCCCTTGTCCTCAGTTCAATGCTTACCTTTTCTCCTAGGAATCCAAAAATCCTCGTGGAATGCCTCACCCCAGACTTCCGAGGAGATCTGAAAGCAGTAGAAAAGGTGGCTCTGTCGGGATTAGACGTGTATGCACATAATGTAGAGACCGTTCCAGAATTACAGAGGTGATTGTGTGTTAGCGGTCATTGTGTGCAGAGATGATTGCGTGTTAGCGGGTCATTGTGTGCAGAGATGATTGCGTGTTAGCGGGTCATTGTGTGCAGAGGTGATTGCGTGTTAGCGGGTCATTGAGTGCAGAGGTGATTGTGTGTTAGCGGTCATTGCGTGCTGTGAACTCCCACTTTGCTGCTGTTCTGTCTTTTCCCTTCCCCTTCCTTTCCTTCTTCTCTTGCTTCTTCTGTTATTTTTTCATAATTAGTAGAAAATCAGAAAAGATAGCCACCAAGAGTGGGTGACCAAGCCTAGAGAGAGGGCTCAGTGACTAAGAGTGCACATGCTTTTGAGAGTTCCTGGCACTCACTTGGGTCACCCGTTACTCCAGCTCAGGGTGGCCCAGTGCCTCTGGGCTCCACTGACACCTGACTCAGGCGCACACTCCCACTCGGCACATGCATATGCACATAATTTAAAAGTGACACTACGCTATAATTCCAGAGTTTAGAAGGCTGGGGCAGGATATCACAAGTTTGGGAACCAGCCTGGGCTATACCTTTTCTTTAAAAAAAAAAAAAAAAAAAAGCCCAGGTTGATAATGTACACCTTTAATCCCAGCACACAGGAGGCAGAGGCAGGTGGGTCTGTGAGTTCAAGGCCAGCCTATCCTACATTTCAAGTTCAAGGCCAACCAGCTACATAGTGAGACCCTGCTTCAAAACAAACCCCCAAACAAGCACACTCACACACAAGAAAGTAGACACTATGCTCTATTCTTCCTATTAATTTTAGTAGTTAGGAATTATGAAGAACTGTTATTCTACATAACAAGTATATTGAGATTTCAGAAAAATTAGAAGTATTTTAGCTGCAGACACAATTAATATTTTCCTTTAACTGTATCAGACATTTGGCTGATTTGATCAGCTACTCTCCATTGTTCTGCGTCTCAAATCTACAAGAAGTTAGTGATGGTACCAAGCACATTGCTCCTGGGTTGTAAGCATTCCAGAGCACAGCTTTAATACAGTGGAGAAATATGTTGTAAAAAATAATTCCGGGCTGGCTAGAGCACTCCTCAGGTGAGTTGTGTGTTGGTGAGCCAGATGGCATGAGTTCACTTGGTGGAAGAGAGAACACAATCACACACAGAGTAAATAAACAATAAAAACATGTCTGGAGTGTATCTTGCTAAGTGTAGTGGCACACAGCTGTCATCCTAGCCCAGCACACATGTATACCCATGTACAAGTCAGGAGGTTGAGGCAAGAGGGTTGCAACTTCAAGGCCAACATGGCTAGTATGACTGTCTCACAAAATGTTAGTTAGTTTTTTTTTTTTTAAAGATTTATTTATTATATGTAAGTACACTGTAGCTGTCTTCAGACACACCAGAAGAGGGCATCAGATCTCATTACAGATGGTTGTGAGCCACCATGTGGTTGCTGGGATTTGAACTCAGGACCTTTGGAAGAGCAGTCAGTGCTCTTAACTGCTGAGCCATCTCTCCAGCCCAAAAATGTTAGTTTTTTATACTGTCAGTTTTATGACTTTTTTTTGTTTGTTTGGTTTTGGTTTTTTTTGGTTTTGGTTTTGGTTTTTCAAGACAGGGCTTCTCTGTGTAGCCCTGGCTGTCCTGGAACTCACTCTGCAGACCAGGCTGGCCTCGAACTCAAAAATCCACCTGCCTCTGCCTCCCAAGTGCTGGAATTAAAGGCGTGTGCCACCACTGCCCAGTTAATTGCTGTTTTTAACGTGGATTTGTGTGTGTGAGCGTGCACGTGTGCAAGGACACAAACATCTATGTACAAGTCAAAGACAGCTTATTGGTTGGTGGTTTTTTTCTTTGTATGTGGGTGTATTGCCTGTACACTGTGTTCATGCGGAGCCCCTGGAAGCCAGAAGCCAGAAGATGATGTCAGTCCCCTGGGACTAGTGTTACAGACAGTTGTTAGCCCCTTGTGGTACTGGAAATTGAACCTGAATCCTCTGGAATATCAGCCAGTTTTCTGAACCATTGACCCATCTCTTCAAACCCCTGTCTTTTATTTAAATTAAACAAAATAAAATATAGAACAGAAGGCTGCATTAGAATTCAGCTAAGGGCTGATCTTACATTAGTTACTTGCAGCCCTTTGCCTTTCTTCTCATTTAAGCCATAGTGGTTTGGCCATCGTTGAAGGGTAGCACAACCTGTACCAACCCTGTGGTGATATCGCCAGCAGTGGGTGCCAGTCTCCCTGGTTTCACTTCAGAAACATTATCCTTCAGTGAAAATTCCAGAATGTTTCCTCCGAGCCTGCAGTGTTGTTACTCGCCAGCAGAGGGCAGTCCAACCTGCAGGAAAGAAATGCTCATAAAAGTTTGAACTCCTGAAGTTCCCTCCTTAGAGGTTTGTCTTGTCTTCTGCCTGGTTTCTTTTCTTGCTAGAAGTCATTATAATTTTGAGTTTCAGAATTCTGATTTCTCAGGGTATAAACGGAGTGATTTCTAGTCTGGTTTTCTCTGTCTCAAGACTTGGGAGGCCTGAAGAGTTAACAGATCAAGGAAACCCAGTGAAGGCTGGTTTTCTTTTCAATGTTAATAAACTTTGTGCACAAATGTACCATTGACACATATGCTCAATGAACCGTATATTCTCGAGCAGTGGTCCTCAATATTCCTAATGCTGAGACCCTTTAATACAGTTCCTCATGTAGTGGGGACCACTAAGCATAATATTATCTTTGTTGCTGTTTCACCAGTGTAATTTTGCTCCTGTTATGAATAGTAATGTAAATACTGGTGTTTTTTGATGGTCTTAGGTGACCCTGTGAAAGGTTGAGAAACACTCTTCTAAAATGTGCTTTCTGGTATTCCAGCTTGCTTGCATTACAGTATAGTTGGTTGAACTTGTTTTGTCACTGAGAGCCACCCTGTCTTCCAGGAAAGTTCGTGATCCCCGGGCCAATTTCAACCAGTCTCTTCGTGTACTGAAGCATGCCAAGGAGGTCCAGCCTGGTGTTGTTTCCAAAACATCAATAATGCTGGGCCTCGGTGAGACGGATGAGCAAGTCTATGCCACGATGAAAGGTAAAGAAGCTGAAAGCAAAGCCCTCTCCATCTCCCTTGAGGGGTAGCAGGAATGCCCGTTCAGAAGAGCCTGTTAGTTTATGTATGCCTGCACAGTGCCAATGACCCTGAGAACAAAGCACCTGGAGCTGCAGGCCTAGGCCAGCAGGAGCTTCCCTGCCTCCTCATCCAGAACCAGAAAGGACATGGGTGCAAACAGCAGCATGCAAGGGAAGGAAGCGTTCTTAGATCATGGAGTGGTGTGCATTTAGCCCTCATCTTCACCTATTCAGTGAAAACGGGATTTCATCCACTCTTCTCTTTCTGCCACTGGTTTGAGAGGCAGTTAGGTACCAGGCATTGGTGGATAAGGAAGATTCTGAAGCCATGGCTGTAGCTTAGAGGTAGGTCCTTGCCTACCAAGTGCAAGTGACAAAGAAGGACTCTGGTATGCCAGAGGTCAGGCCACACTCTGAGTACACATCCTGCTCACCAAGAAAAACCCTAATAACAGCATGTTTGGCTCAGATGGATGCTTTTGCTTCAGAATAATTGTTCCTTTGCCTTTTTTTTTTCTTCATTCAGGTAGAGTTGGAGTTATTAAGAGAAGACTTTAGGACTGATGAGATGGATCAGCTGTTAAAGGCTAGGTTCACAACCAAAAAGATGAGGGTTCATTTCCTAGCAACCATGGCTATCTCTCCAGCCATCAAGAAACAAAAACAAAAAGAAAAGAAAAAGACTTAATGTAGGCCAAAGCATGGGGATTAATAGAGGCACAGTAAAGGAAAGGTAACACACTGCCAGACTTGGGCACAGCTTCTCAAGAGTCACCTCTCTTTACCTTTTATACCTAACAGAGTTCCTGCTCTGAATCCTCTCCTCCTATTTTAGCTTTTATTTGATAGCATTAAATGCATTTGTCTCCCACCCCCCACCCCCCACCCCCGGTGTACCTCTAGCTGTCCTGGAACTTTGTTTGTAGACCAGGCTGAGTTTGAATTCAGAGATCTGCCTACATCTGCCTCCCCAGTGCTGGGATTAAAGGCAGGTGTCAGCAGGTCCAGCCCTACATTTTTCCCTCTGTCTCCCAGATTCACAGTACTGTGGTAATCATGGCTGTTTCCAGTTCTCATAGGAACCCACGGCTCGATGTTTTTGAATGAACCGGTTTTCTCCTGTCTTGTATTGCCTATGACAGTTACAGCCCACAGCATGCAAGTCCTCCTCACAGGACCTGTGCTTAGATCTGTAATTGTAACTAAACACCTGCTAAGTGGAATCTTTGCTTTTTTTCCCCTTTCAGCTCTCCGAGCAGCCGATGTGGACTGTTTAACTCTAGGGCAGTATATGCAGCCAACAAAGCGCCACCTTAAGGTACAAGTGTCTTGAGTTGCCAAATATTTTCTTAGTAGTTTGAAGTAAATCTTCATTGTCCACAGGTAGAGATTAGAAACCATTAGCTTTGTAGGATAATGTCCCTGTGTATGTAGAAGTTTCTGTCTTACTGCCACATAGAGCAGTGATGCTGGTACTCTTACACAAACTGTCCCAGAGTTAAGAGTTGGCAGACAGTACTACTGGCATTTGGTGGTCCTGTGACTGGGTTACAGTTGCCTGAGAGACAAAGCTGACTTAAGAAAAGGAAGGCAGTTTTCTGTTTCTAGAATGGAGCGGTTTTTTACTGGAGAACATTGTGTCAGGTCATCTCCTGTACTATATGGAGCTCTTAGAGCCTAGCCTGCGAGAGGCCCAGGTGCAACCCCTAGTACTGCTAAACAAACAAAATAAGGCCTGCCAGGATTAGTGCTGAACATAACATACAAGATGGATTGGTCCTGTCTTCAGGCATCTTGCACGAGGTCTTGGAGTGACATTAAAGTGCTTGTAGACTGAGGTCAAGTCCCAGAACACTTTTTTTTTCTTAAGTCAGGCACGGTGGAGTATGCTTATAATCCCAGCACAGGTAGATTCCTGGGGCTCATTGGCCAGCCAGCCTGATCCACTTAAGAGTCCCAGGCCACAGAGGGGCCCTGTAGCAAAAGAAGGTGAAAAATGCCTGAGGAACAACTTCCAAGGTTGTTTCTGGCCTACACACGTGTGCATGAGCATCCACAAAAGTGTGCATGCACACACATGCATATATACACACATGCAGAGTCTTATAGGCATGATTAATTCTGGCTTCTGCTATTAATAAATGAAGAACAAATATAAATGATCTCTAAATTCTTGTTTTCTTTACCCTTTGGAACAACCAATGTAATACAAAGTGTTGTCTCTTCCTCTCTAAATCCTCTGTGGTTATGCTCAGATAGAATCCAACAGTCCAACAAAGGAGAGGGAGGGGTCTGGATAGATGATGCACCATCCCGAATACATGGGCATAGACTTTATATAGAATCAGAATCACTAAGAATTCCGGAGTCTGGTCTAAAGTGATTATTTACATAAAGGTTGAAGAATATGTTACTCCTGAGAAGTTCAAATACTGGGAAAAAGTAGGAAATGAACTTGGATTTCACTATACTGCAAGTGGTCCTTTGGTGCGGTCTTCATATAAAGCAGGTAGGTTGACTACAGGGGTGACTCTGTTTAGTCCATTAATCCCCACAGTTAGGTTCCCCCCCAAAGTCCAGAGCTCTAAAGCAAGTGACAGTGTCTCTTACCCGGGGAATAAAAAGAGAATGCCTTTCATAGCTTTGCTTCATAAGATCATATTAAAAAGCTTCTCTTTAGCGTCATTTGTTTCTCGTACATGTCTTGATATCTCAGCCATTTGACAAGAGTACAAGCCATTTGCATAGTCAGTTATTTCAGTATCGGATCTCCCAGAAACAACAGAGCATATAGGACATGTGGTACAGTTTTCTAGAAAAGGTATATGCATTTGACAGTGGTGCCATACTGCCACTCCAGATCCATGTAAGCATCGAACGCCCATAGCATTGCTTCTTGCAGTTAACCTCTTTGTTAATCCCCTTGACATAAAAGGGAAAACTAAAATCATTTTATCCCTAAACAAATTCTTAGTGGTTTTACTAACATATTTTTTCACTTTTGGTATGTAGCTCTTGCTTTGGTCAGCTGACTGAGCTGATTATGAAAGTAAAAACATTTTCCAAGGAATTAAACACTCATTTAAGCTAGGAGTATAGTTCAGTGGTAGAGCTCATGGCAAGCATGCTTTAGGCCCCAGGTTCAGTTCTCAGGAGCACAAAGAGAGTAGGAAAGAAGTCAGGTGAGTCGGGCTGCAGCACCAGCATTCGGGAGGATGAAGAGGAAGCTGGTTCCCCTGTTAGTTAGGGTCAGCAATTGGGTTGGTAAAATAGGTGTTTTGGAATATGTACAAAATATGTTATTATTATTAATGATCATTTAAGGATTTCTGTGTACATGGAGATCTGAATCACAGGTATAAGTTAGAATTCTGTGTAGAAAAAAAATTAAACGTCTTTGTTGTCGGCGATGCTCAGTATGCCCATGAGGGGATGGATCTAAGTGAGCTGGGCACGGGGGTGTGCGCTTGTGCTCCTAGCAGTTGGGAAGAGGAGGTGGCTCACCCTCAGCCACGTGATGAGGTCAAGGCCAGCTTGGGCTCCATGAGATTCTGTTTTTAAAAAACAAAACAGGAAAAGAAAATAAATTTAAGATATTCTCATGAGCAGTTTATCCTAAGTATAAAAGCCATGAATTTGAAACCTATGTTATTTCTAAATAGTAATAAAAGAAAGCATGAAGTTGGGGTGTATGGGAGGACTGGGCAGAGTAGAGGGGAATATGATCAAAATATGTACTCATGTTTGAGATTCTTAGAATTAATAAAAATTCCAGGAATTTGGTTCAGCACTGACTAACAGGCTGTGCTGAATTAGTGAGAGTTAAGCACGATGGCTGGCAGGTCGGAATACATACATACACACATACATACACACATACACATACATACATACAATACATACATACAATACATACATACATACACACATACATACACACATACATACATACACATACATATATACAAATACATACATACACATACGTACATACAATACATACAAACATACATACATACAATACATACATACATACATTCATAGACTAGAACCAGTCTTAGCTTCTAGAAGTGGGTACCTAGTGGGTAATATTTATTTTGTTTTTGTCTTTTCTTTTTTGTGGTGGGTGGTTTTTAATTTCTTTGTTTATTTGTTTAGAGACAGTCTCACTTTATAGTCTTTGCTGTAGGTCAGGCTGGCCTCAAACTCACAGAGATCTGCTTCGTGTGCCTGCCTCCAAGGTCTGGGATTAAAGGCTTGAACGGCCATGTGCAGGATAAAGTATTAAAAGGAGGTTTCCCACATTTGTAAAGAAGTGAATTATGATCTAGTGTTTTTAAAGTCCCTACTAAGGGATAGAATCCTGATGTGTGGGGCATTGGGGCCCAGATGCTGGGCTCCAGCCTGGTGACCATTGTTCTGTGTCTACCAGATTTAGACGAAGGACTGAGCAGTACAGACAAGGCTCAGGATCCTTGCGGATCAGATCGCATGATGGTTGCACTCTGATTGTACTTGTGAGATGACAGCTGAAGGCTCTGGGGCTGCGCTGCTGCAGGAGCGCTGCGCTACGCTAAATGGAGCCAAATGGGCTGGAAGGTCGTGTGTCCCTCCATGCTAGCTCAGGCTCCACTCACAGGCAACAGAAGCCCATTATGGAAGGAGCTCTGGCTTCCTTCGAGGGGAATGAGGGAGTTAGAGATTCCCTCAGATGAGTGCTCAGCTGCAGGGAGGTCTGCTTTATAAGCATCAGATCAGAACTCCCTGAAATGACTTCGTCAGCGATGAGGAATAATCAGCCTTCACAGTGGGAGGAGCATGCAGAAGCAGACCCCAGGGCTCAGTGGGCGTCTTGCAGAACATGTGGGTATTGGAAGGAATAATAGTTGAGAGCGTAGAGATGAAACCATCCTTTCTGGTCCCTGAGCAGGCCTGTGCTGTTACAGAGAGAGGAAAGGGGAGGGGAGATGTGGTAATACAATCTCAAAAAATACAAAATTAAACCAAACAATCCGGGCAGTGGTGGCGCACGCCTTTAATCCCAGCACTTGGGAGGCAGAGGCAGGCAGATTTCTGAGTTCGAGGCCTGGTATACAGAGTGAGTTCCAGGACAGCCAGGGCTACACAGAGAAACCCTGTCTCAAAAAAACCCCAAAAACCAAAAAAACAAACAATCGGGGAAATGCCAAAAATAAGAATATTGGATGATAAATTACTGCCTTTGAGATCTGAGAGGAGGGAAGTGCCAGTTAATACAAGTGTTCTTTGTGAGGGGGTGGGATTCTGAAACAGCAGCTTGTTGCTTAAGGATGATATTAATGTATTCTTATTTTTCCTAAATAGGTGAATTTTTCCTAAAAAATCTAGTGGCTAAAAGAAAAACAAAAGCTTCTAAAATTTAGCCAAGACCTTCAAGATCACAGGAGTGTTAAGATTTTGCTTCCAGTTGGTGTGAGGGCGGTGCCATCTTGTCAGGAGTCCTGTGCATGCAAACCAGCACTGTTCTGAAATGTCTGATGTCTGATCCAGGCATAATGGCATGCACCTACAATTCCACCCAGGCCATCCCAACTTCCTGAGTAAGAGCCGATCTCAGAAGGAAGAAAAAAGCCTGTAACCCTGTAACTATACACAGTTAGTGATAATTCATTTGACTCCTTGCCGACCTTCTTGGTCCTCATCCTTGTCAGTGATAATATGATCATAGAACATCTTTGAAGGGTTTACTGTTGCCTTTGTAAGTGGACTAACAGAAGACTTATAAATCACAGGAACCCATATGACGTTTCTTAAAAAGATTCATTTTTATTTACGTGTGTGTGTGAGTGTGTGTATGAGTGTGTGTGTGTGTGTGTGTGTGTGTGTGCGCGCGTGCGTGTGCGTGTGGTACGTGTGCCTGTGGAGGCCAGAAGAAATGTCTTCTGGAACTGGAGGTAGAGGAACACGTGGACTCTGTGACACATGATAAATAGTCTTTTTTAAAAACCTGCATAGATAAGTCAGCCCCCAGTGTGGAGGTAGGAAGGGCTCACCAGCTCCCACTACTGTCTGTAGCAGAGGAGGGGAGCCAGTTTTCTTTAAGGGTGTGGCTCTCTAGAGCAGTGGTTCCAACCTTCCTAACGCTGAGACCCTTTTAATACAGTTCCTCATGTGCTGACCCTAACCAGAAAAGAGGCAGGAGAAGCCTTAGTAGAGTTGTTTCTCTACACCTTCGAATTTGCAATTCGACATGAAAATCACCTTAAGGCTCTGGTAAAAAGAGGATTTGAAACCCCTGGGTTTAGATTTACAGTCTAATGCCTACTCAGCCATTTTACCTATGTTCGTAAACTGTTGACTATTTTCAACTAACCATAAAGACATTGGAACTCTGAACCTACTATTTGGTGTTTGAGCAGGAATAGTTGGAACAGCACTTAACATCCTAATTCGAGCTGAATTAGGACAACCAGGTGCCCTCCTAGGCAATGATCAAATTACAGTGTAATCGTTACAGCCCACGCATTCGTTATAATCTTCTTCATAGTTATACCAATAATAATCGGAGGCTTTGGAAACTGACTTGTACCACTAATAATCAGAGCCCCAGATATAGCGTTCCCACGAATAAATAACACAAGCTTCTGACTTCTTCCACCATCCTTCCTTCTTCTTTTAGCATCTTCAACAGTAGAGGCAGGAGCAGGAACAGGGTGGACCGTATCTCCTCCTTTAGCAGGCAACTTAGCACATGCCGGAGCATCAGTAGACCTGACAAGTTTCTCCCTACATTTAGCTGGCGTATCATCTATTCTAGGAGCTATCAATTTTATCACTACCATTATCAATATAAAACCAGCTATAACTATCAAACACCATTATTTGTCTGATCTGTATTAATCACAGCTGTTCTTCTACTCCTATCCCTCCCAGTTCTAGCTGCAGGAATTACAATACTACTAACAGATCGAAACCTCAACACAACTTTCTTTGATCCTGCAGGAGGAGGGGACCCTATCCTTTATCAACATTTATTTTGATTTTTTTGGTCACCCAGAAGTTTATATTTTAATGTTGCTACTTCATTACTGTCATTTTGCTACTGTTCATGAGTCGTAATGTAAATATGTGATATGCAGGATATCTGATATGTGACCCCAGGGGGTTATGACCCACAGATTGAGACAGTGCCCCAGTGGCTGGCTCAGCACCCATGAGGATAAGCCAAATGCTAGGCTGCTCACCACTCTGGAGCCCAGGGATGGAGAACATTGGAGAATGGTTGAGCTAGACCCATAGCTGATTCCCCAGTCAGTGCTCCTCCCCTTCCTTTGGGGCAGAGCCTCTGGCCCTGATGGGCACTTCCTCCTGCAGGGATAGCAGCCAGCATTCCAGCTTTCCATACCCACGCACTCAGTGCTGTCCACAATGTCTTAAAACCTCCGGCCACCACTGGCTCCTTCCTACTGTTTTATTGAATTACACAGCTCCTACCGGTACCCCTTGCTGTCCTTAATTATAATGAGCTCCTTACAAAGGGAAGAATATACATGTCTGCATGGGATAAGACATGATGGTACACACCTTGAACCTCAGCAGCTTCATGGAAGATTGCTATGAGTTGAAGGCCAGCCTGGGTCAAAGCCCTTTGGATGTGGACTTTTTGTTGTTTGTTGAGACAGGGTGTCATGTAGCCCAGGCTAGCCTCAGACTAGCTATGTAGTAGAGGATGAATCGGGATGTCCCGGCTCTGTCCCTGAGTTCTGTGATTACGGGCCTGCAACACTAGCTGGCCAGGAGTACACTCTTACACTCAGCACTTAGGAGGCAATGGAGAAGAATAGTGTTTGAGGCCAGTCTAGATTGTGCAGCACAGCCACCTCCAGTCACCTCCTTACCTGCCCCAAGCAATCTTCTAGTCCTCATGGTCCTCTTCAACTCCAGACCACAACCAGCCTGTCCATTGTGTGTGTGTTCTGAGACAGGGTCTCACTGTGTAGCAAAGGTTATCCTGGAATTCACTTCTGTAGTCGAGGCTGTCCTGGAACTCAGGGCCTCTGCCTGCTCTACCTCCCAAGTGCTCACATTACGGGGAGGGAGCCTCCACTCGGGCTCATGCCTCTTCTTGTTGTTGCTGCTAAATTTGTTTGTTTGTTTTTCTTTTTTTTTTTTTTTCTTTTTTTTGGTTTTTCTCGAGACAGGGTTTCTCTGTGTAGCCCTGGCTGTCCTGGAACTCTGTAGACCAGGCTGGCCTCGAACTCAGAAATCCACCTGCCTCTGCCTCCCAAGTGCTGGGATTAAAGGCGTACGCCACCACTGTTCGGAGCTAAATTTTTAAATAAGATCAATTTTAAATTATTTGTACGTGTGTTCTCTTACATAATTGTTTACATCTGTGTGTGGGTGCCCGTGTAGGCCAGAAGCACTGGATCCAACCTAGCTGCATCCCTGGCTCCATTACCTTTATACTAAGTACTGATTTATTTAAAAGTCTTACATGGAATTGGTTATCCACATTACATGCTTTACAGTATAGTCACATAACATTACCTTTGTAAGACACAATAAACAAAGGCAGGCTTCTGAGTCAAAAGATACATGTGAGCTTTATTATTTTAGAAAGAATGTTCTCAGGTCATGGCTGTCCATATCATCCTGCCTCTTTGTACCAGTGCTCTCTTAATAACAATCTACTTCAGGCGGGTTCTATTAATCATGGGCACTTACACCGCCAAACAGGAAGTGGGCGTCATTTAGTGGCTCACGGAAGCCATTAGAAACGATCAGTCTCCAACTCCTTATCTCGAGGAGAGGCAAGCCTTGTACTTTGGATCCTCTCATCTTGGACACCCAAGACTGACATTTCCTGCCCTATACCACTAGGACCAGCAGTTATTGGGTTTTTTTTTTTTAAGATTTACTACTGCGTATGTATCTGTGTTCATGTATGGGTGTGTGGGTGCCTGTAGGTCAGAGGGGTGTTAGATCTCCTGGAGCTGGAGTTAGAGGTGGTTGTGAGCGGCCTCTAACTCCATGGTGGGTGCTGTGAACTAAACCGGTCCTCAGGAAGAACAGCAAGTGCACTAACCAGTGCGACATCTCTCTAGTCCCATTTGTTTGGTTTTTTTTTTTTTGAAACAGGATCTCATAGAGCCCAGGCTCATCTCATTATGTAGTCAAGGCTCTCCTTAAACTCCTCTTGGCTTTACTCTTTTAAAATGATTATTGTGTCTCTATGTGTGTCCAGAAGAACACACACCAGAGTGCAGTGGAGGTCAGGACACCACCACAGAATCAGGTCTCCTCCCACATTTGCATGGGCTTCAGGGGTCTAACACAGACTTGTCTAGCAAGGGCTAGACCATGTTCCTGGCCCTTAGCACTTTATTTTTTTCATTTAAAAAAACTTTTTTCTTTTACATTAAAAAAAAAAGTTATTTTGTGAGTGTGGAGTAACTCTGTGCGTGTGTCTGTGTGCGCGTGTGTGTGCGTGTGTGTGTGTGTGTGTACACCCTTGTGTGCCTTACAGTGGGAGTGGAAGTCACAAGACAACTTGCAGCTGGTTCTCCCTCCACCATGAGGTTCCCAGAAATCAAATTCAGGTCAGACTTGGTGGCAAGTGTCTTTTTTACCCATTTGGCCATCTTACTGGGCCCACACTTTATTTTTAAAAACCATGGTCTTGGGCTAGAGAGATGACTCAGTGGTTAAGAGCACTGACCCCTGACTGCTCTTCCAGAGGTTCTGAATTCAATTCCCAGCAACCACATGGTGGCTCACAACCATCTGTAATGGGATCTGATGCCCTCTTCTGGTGTGTCTGAAGAGAGCTACAGTGTATAAAGTGTACTCATCATATATATAAAATAAATAAAATCTTTAAAAACCATGGTCTTTAATTCACAAATGTTGGGTCACATATTTCTTCCCTATCATAAACAGCAAATGTCCAAGGCTCTATCTTTGGTCCATTTTCTTCCACTTGCAGTTTCTCTTCCTTTTGAACTATAACTGTATTCCACACTTATTTATTTTTCCACTCTAGGCACAGACGCTTCCTGCAATTAAAAAGGAGTGCCTAATTTTTTATTTTTTTGAGACAGGGTTTTTCTGTGTAGCCCTGCCTGACCTAGAACTGACTTTATAGACTGGGATTAAAGGTGTGTGGCACTATTGCCCAGTGTAGAAGTGCCTAATCTTAACGGCTTTAACAATACATCTTTGGGTTTATAAACCTATTGACAAGCAGATGCAAGGAAAATTCTATTCCATAAATTAACTCTTACAAATAAGGGTTAATACTTAAACCAACATGAGTTCTGATGTCGCCAAAGCTATTCTGAGGGCCAGATAGCCAATAGTGTTTGTGTTTTGTAGGCCAGGAGACAAAATTGAGGCTATTGTGTAGGAAGTTCTATCAGCATTTAAAATGTAACCAGAGGCGCTGGAGAGGTGACCGGTGGTTAAGAGTATTTGGTTAAGAGGTTTCCGTTCCCAGCACCCACAGCGTGGCTTATACAGCTGCCCGGAACTCTAGGTCCAGGGGCTCTGGCATCTTCAATTTCTATTTTTACTTAATCACACAAGTTCTAAAGGATGAGGCATGTATTTGTTTAACAAAATTTGTATATCCTCAGTGCACACAGCATAAAATGGAAATAGGACATCATCAACCCAAGTGAAAACAACCACCACAAATAATCATCAAGAGACAGAAAATAGAGGGCTGTAGAGATGTCTCAGCCATTAAAACCACTGACTGCCTTTGCAGAGGACCTGGGGGGGTTCAGTTCTCAGTACCCACCAGATAGTTTACAGTTCCAAGGAGTCTGATGCCACATATAGGAAAACACTCATATACATAAAAATAAGTAAACATACAAAATGTTTAATACAAATGGGAAGGCACACAAAAATTCTTTAGATGTATACTGGGCTAGCAAGGTGCTCAGGGGATGAGGGTGCCCACCACCAAGCCTGCTATGGTTCAACCCCCAGGATTAACACTGTGGAATGACAGAACAGATACCCCAGAGTTTCTTCTGATCTAAACATACACAGAAAAAAAGACAAATGTTTTGAAATATGCTGAGATGGCTGAGTGGGTGAAGGTGCTTGCTGCAAAGCTGACCACCTGAGTTAAAGTCCAGGACCCACATGGAAGGAGAGTGCGCAGCTCTCTCCTTCCAAGTGGTGCTGACCTCTGACTTCTGACCTCTGCTCATGTACACACCCCACATCCCCTCCAAATAAATAAATGGACATAATATATATGTAAATTGGAGACTCTTTCCAGTTAACACGAGATTTTATTGGTTTTCTTTGCTTAAAGGGAAAAAAATTGAATTGTAACAGAAATAGGAAATCAAAATGAAGGTAACAAACATTTCTTGACTCATAGGTACAAACGTTACAAGCAGCTACAGAAGCTAAGGAACAGAACGAAATAGAGCATACTACTGATTTTCTCTTCAGGTTAAGTTTTTCAAAATAAGAAAGCACTGCTCAAGTTAAGCGTGGAAAGATGCAGAGTGATCTTTTGGGGAAAACAAAAAACAATTAAAACCGCTAATGACATAATCTCATTAAACAAAAGGCCTTAACCAGCCCATACTCGCACAGTGATTCCATGACTTCAAAGTCCCATTTAATGCTAGGCAGACAAACCAACACATAGGAAAACGAGACTGCCTTTCCCTTGTATTATTAAAGTGCAGTCTGTGGACAGTTTGTAATGCTGAAAAGTTCAAGATTTCATTTTTATTTTACAAAAACTGACATTTAAACCAACATGATTGTTTTCCATCCATTCAGTAACTGAGAAGACAATAATATAAAAATATGTAAAAATTATTCTAGACTCATAATTATTAGATATGCTAACACCCATATAGCTAGTATAAATTTGATGATTACAAAAATATTTTTGTTTCCTTAAAAACGTGTACCATTTACTATTTAGTATCAGACAGACGCTGGCTACCCTGGAGTACCAAATCATCACAGGTAAAAGGGCGGCGTCTAGACCTTGGGTTTCTTGTTAGGTGGGTCCTGAAGACTAAACTTTGGAATTTCACCAGGAGTGTATGGAATTCTCTTGGAAGATACCTTTTTGCCAATTGTTTCAATCTGAAGAGGGAAAAAAAAATAGATTAATCACAGCACATGTATGTAAGAGCTCTATAATGCAAACATAAGATGAGGAGAAACTTTTCAAGTTCTCTGTGTTGCTGAGAGATCTTTGGCGCCTTTATTTTTTGATGTTTCTAGAATGAAGTGCTACCCCACTTTGCTGGCTTGATTTTTTTGGGGTTTATAGAGACGGGGTTTTGCTATGAGCACTGGCCTCTAACACACAGAACCTCCTGCTTCTGCCTCCTAAGTGCTGGAGTCACAGGCACACACCTGCACCTGCAATTATCAAGTTAAAAAAGACACAAGCACCCCACCTTTTATGTATCTGGGTACTCTGTCTGCATGTGCGCCTGCACATCAGAGGGGCTCAGACAGTTGTGAGCTGCCATATCTTTTTTTTTGGTGACAGGTTTTCTCTAGCTGTTCTGGAACTATGTAGAACAGGCTTAAATAAATATACGTGTGTGTGTGTGTGTGTGTGTGTGTGTGTGTGTGTGTGTGTGTGTGTGTTTTGCCTATACATACACATACTGGGAGCTGAAGTCGGGGCCTTCTGAAGAGCAGTGAGCACTCTTACCTCCCCAGCCCACACAACCACTTCCCAGTGTAAGTTGATCTCCTCTGGGGTAGAGATAAAAAGATTGCTCTATTTCTATATCTCGTTTGAATTAAAAGTTGACTCTTTCATTCTGGCTGATACTACAAAGGATGCCTACTTTATTTATAGTAGTCTATTTTCTTACCGAGTGACTTACACACTCTCCCTTATTTGGGGATCCCATTTCCTATTTTATTTTATTTTTGAGGCAGGGTATGAAGTCCAGGCAGGCCTGGAACTACCTATGCAGCAGAAGATGACCTTGAACTCCTGCTCATCCTGCTTCTACCTCCCAAGTGCAGAATTATAGAAGGGCACTACCAAACCCAGCTGAATTCAATACATTAAAAAAAAAAAAAAATCTTACTGGGGGAAGTTAAATCTTCTAAGAATTCAAGATCATTTATTTTTATATGCGTATTCGTGCACATATATATGTACACTGTATGTGCCTGGTATCCTTGGGGCCAGACGAGGACCCCTGATTACCTAGAACTGGGGTTAGAGATGGCTGTGACTCACTATATGGGTGCTGGAAGCTAAACCCAGGTTCTGTGCAAGAGCAGAGCCATTTCTCCAGACATACATTTGCTTACATTTATTTATTTATTTATTTATTTATTTATTTATTTATTTATTTATTTATTTATTTATTTTGACAGGTTTTCTCTAGCTGTCCTGGAACTCACTATGTAGACCAGGCTGACCTCAACTCAGGGATCCACCTGTCTCTGCCTCCCAAGTGCTAGGATTAGAGGTATGCACCCAGCTAAAAAATTTTAAAATATTTATCTTTCTACATGTATCTTGGAAATAACATTTAAAAGATAACACTTCTGAGTTTAAGTCACAACCTAGAAGAGCAACCCTGCTGCTCACTTGCTTGCCAAGGAGAGTAAGATGCAAGAATTTCCAAGGAATTAACAAAGTTGCCAGCTGGCTCTGCTGAGACCTAATATCTCACAAATGGCAGAGAAAAATGGCCCTTAGCAAGTGAGTGAGAGGTTAAAGAAACCAGATCCAGCATCTGCGGTGAGCAGATAAGGCCCTCCTAGCGCCTCTAAGCCAGGGCTAAGGACATGCAGAAGCTTAGCTTGGCGCCATGCTGCCCTCTTCCACCAACTGTTTTGAATCTTTCCTAAATTACTCTGCCAGGAGCCTCTACTCCATGTCCACACTGCTCCAGCAGGCAGCAAGTAAAACTTATCAGTACTTGCAGGACTCTGGGACCACAGAGACAGGTGGAACACACAGCTACACTGCTCTGGGCCCGTTCTGTCAGCTCCCTAAGCTCCACATGGATGAATGTGAATGGAAGGAGGGCTCAGAAGGCCCACAGTCTTCCTTCAGACTTCTCACAGCACGGACAGTGCTGAGTGTCTGAAAGGTACAGGAGGACCAGCAGGCGATGCGCCTGGGGACCGTTCTCAGAGGAGGATGAGAGTGATGCTGCTAGATGAAGCATTTCCTCAGTGGCCACCCACAATCAAACCCCACCCCTCAGCCAGGGCTTCACTGGGGGATGAAGCTCAGCTGAGACTAACAAGAGTGCACCACGTAAGCACAGTGGGTCTTTTTACTTGACCTTTACTACTGGTAGGGGGGTGAGACAGGGCACAAGCTGTTTCCATAAGATAGGCACCTGACACCCTTCTACTGCCAAGTAAAGGAAGCCAACGTTAGGTTACAAGAAGGAAGGAGTGGAAAGGTCACCAAACAGTCCAGGCTTTGCAGAGAATGGGCCTCTTGTCCTGGTTATCTTACGGTCCTACGGCTAACGTGGAAAACATGACGCTTTGAAACCCACACAGTGGGTTTACAGATCGTCTGTGGCCACTGAAGTGGCTCAGAGGGTAAAGGGACTTGCTGCACAGGCCTGAAGCCGTGACAGGAGGAAGGGGTTCCCTGACCTCCACACATGTCCCCACCCAAAATCATGTATACACACACACACAATAATAACTAAAATAACAATGACCAGACCAAACCAATCACACAAAAAAGCCAGCCCAGAATCCTGATTACCTGGAAGCCAATGGTCTGTAGTTCACTGTGGAGGCCATCCAGGACACGCCGGCCATCAAAGATAAAAGCTGGCTTCAGCATTTTTTTATGAATCCGTTCATAATCCAGTTCCTGTGTAGACATGCAAGTGAATAATTAGAACATACATGTGGACACATATTCCACTAGTGTTTGTACTGGAATGCCTCTAGAATTTTCCTTGATGTATTCTGAGACATCACCTTAAACATGTCCCACTCAGTGCAGATGACGAGGGCATGGGCGCCATCACACGCTTCGTATGGATCCTTGGAAATGGTCACCAGTCTGGTAACTACGGAAACAGCAACGACCAAAAGAGATGAGAAATGAGGCACTGGACATGATGTGTTTAACACTATAGAAGGAGTGTCTGACAGTGAATGAGTGGGAACCAGGAGCACCCCAAACTTTCTTCACAAATATTTCCTGGGGATCTCTGGGGCTTTGTGGACACCACTGAGCTGTGTCCCTGGGTCTGCAAAAGCTATCAGACTGAAGCACAGCTGATGACATCAGCTCAAAGTGGAGAACACAGTGGCTAAGAGTTAATGTTAGAGAAATGAGGCTGAATACCGGACAAAGCAAGGCAAGAAGTGACAGAAAAACAACTACTAAATAAAGGTTCAAAGACAAGCCAGCTGTGTCCTACCTTGGTCATCCGCTGAGACGCCTGGATGAGAAAGATCCAGCACTATTTGTTCCCTGGGTACTTTTGGATCATATATGTGAAGGTGTGCACCCTCATCCATCAGGTACTTGCTAATGTAGATACTGGAGGACTCTCTGCAGGACAAGCAAGTCAGTACAGTTTAAAGGGCATATTCCAGTAATAGGAATTTAAGATACAGTTAAGTTCTAGTTAAGCTCAATTGGCGGGGATACAGATGCTTTTTTATTCTGTCTCTCTGACTGACTCTCTCTCTTTCTCTCTCTCTTTCACACACACACACACACACACACACACACACACACACACACACGCACCGGAGACACACCGGCTCTCTTCTGCTTATTGTGACACCATACCGACAGCCCTCTCCTGGCATCTTTATATGGTGGAGAATAAAACACTAAAGAAAACACATATACACATATGTATACATACATGTGCTTCCATTCATTTCTACAACTGAAAGATAAGGATAAGATGAAAGTTTCCATACCCTAAAGGGTGTGAAATGGGGTTGTTTATTCTTTTTTTGTATGTATTTATTTGTTTGGGGTGTGTGTGTGTGTGTGTGTGTGTGTGTGTGTGTGTACGTGCGCGCGCGCATGTGTGCATGCAGTGCATGCAACGGTGCCCAGGTGATTAGAGAACAACTTGCAAGAGGAGTTGGCTCTTTCTTTCCACCATGTTGAATCCCATGCGGCTTAGAAGCAAGTGTTTTTATGCACTTCTGGCCCTGACATGTTTTACAGCGAGCCAGTGAAATAATTAGCAGGTAAAAGTGGACACCACGGTGGAAGGGGAGAACCGACTACTCACACTTGTTCTCTGCCTGCCTCACACATACCATGTGCACTCATGCATACGCCCTCCTCACCACACCATCCTGGCTAGCCTGGAACTTGCTATGTAGACCAGGCTAGACTCCAGCTCACAGAGATCTGCTTGTCACTACCTCTACCTCCCAAGATTAATACTGTATTTGGTAAATATCAATAAAATTAATAAACAAACAATGCCCCCTACACACACTTTTTTTTTTTAATGTTTTAAAAATCAGGTACCTGGTATCACCAGTATCCTTTTTGAATGCAAACCCCAAGATAGCTATCTTCTTATCAGTTACTGTATTAAATAGGCTGTCTATGATCCGTGATGCAAACCTCCTCCTCTGGTAGTCATTCATGTCTATGACCTGAAATTATATGTATAATTTACAATATTAGCTTACAAAAATGTATTCTAGGACATACATGTGGTTTTATAGTAAATTCTACTATACAAATATACAGTTTACATATTAATGACAAAGTTTACCTAACACTTTGTTATTTAGATTTAAATCTGAATATTAAAAATCCACCAATTACTAGATGTGGTGGCACACACCTTTAATCCTAGCATTTGGAAAGCAGGCAGAATTCTGAGTTCTAGGCTAACCTCATCTAGAGAGCAAGTTACAGGACAGCTAATGGGTATACAGAGAAACCCTGTCTTTCAAAAAACAAAACAAACAAATAAAGAAATCAAATAATAATAAAATACCCCAGTTCCCTTCGTTAGACCCTTCCTGAAATGTTTACTTTCTTTTATGTGATTTGCTGTGAGTGAAGCCGGGGTGGGTGAGAAGATGGCCACACAGCTAGGCTAGCATTCTGACGGTATCTGAGATTAGCCACAAGGCCAGCCTAGATAAGGCTTAACCCCTCATATGCTCAACTCACTGTTCACCAAAGCTCACTGTGAGAAGAAAATGGCCAAGAACAGAGGGGGAGCTGCTACTGCACAAACCATGGCACCACAAATACTGGACACACTTTCACCCAAATATCTAAGAGTACGAGAGTCTGACAGCCTCTGACACTGAGTCTAAGTTGCAGATGAAGTAAACACAGGGGAAAGAAGCCTTTTCAAAAACTCCCAGGGACCACTGTAAGTCTCTGGAGCTTGAGGAGGAGCACAGAAAGGGTTGGAAAATCAGGACTTCCTCTGGACCTTCTGCATAATGAACAGCAAGATAAAGCTACCTGCTAGATTGAGTGAAACACATGAACAAGGAACCATCTCTACAGACTTGCTCATAGCCACCGCTGACGTCTGGAAGATTATGAACTCAGAGAAAACCATTTGGAAAAGGTGCATAACTGGCAGGCACCTTAGGCAAATTACATCATTTCTCAGAGTCTTTTCTCATCTAAAAATGGGGGATACTGTTAGTGATGAGGACTAAATGATATTCTGATGCAAAGTGCCCCCAAAGAGTACCCAGAGCAGGCAAGCACTTGATAAGCTGGGAAGGGGTTTCCGTTTTAGCTCTATGAAACTGAAAGTATCCATAGATGCAAACTACGTGAAAATATTACAGCGCTGGTTCTCAAGTTCCATAGAAAAGCATGCCTCACACCAAGGTCCAGGGTAGCCTGAGCTACACAGGGAGACTCCATCTCTTATGATGGGGCATGCCTGTAAGTCTAGCCTGGGGAGGAGGAGGCAGAGGGAGTAGATGGTCAAGGTCATTCTCAGCTACATAGTAAGTTCAAGACCAGCCTGTTTACAGGAGACAGTTTCAAACACATACACCCAAACATGAAGGATAATATTACTTCCTGGCTTATTCTGGGAGCAAATTTAGCTTAAAAATAAGAAGTATTGGTGTATCAAAATTGCTTATCACAGTTGACTAGGAAAAAAAAAGACTAATTGAAAACAGACACTCATTAGATAAACCTGAAGTAAGTAAATGCAAAGCCATTTCACCAAGGTGCCCTGTTTAACTAGAATCTAATGAGAAGTTATTAACTACAAATGATATATACCTGCTGCCAGTATCGAGCTACTTCGGGCAGATTCAGAGCCTCACAGAGATAAACCAAATTCAGAACATCTTTTTGGAAGCAGCTCCCACCAAAACCTGAGAGAACAAAATAAGTTGACAATATTTTCAGGTGAGACCCAGGAACTAAATCCTGGGGCAAAGTTTACACAGCATCAGTGACTTATTCAGATTTTATATAATAAAAATCACATAGTAGAATTTTTTTTTTTTTTTTTTTTTTTTTTTTTTTTTTTTTTTGCAATTACACGGTGAGTTCAAGCCCAGCCTAGGCTACATAAGACCCTGTATCGAGATGAAAAATCATAGAAAAAGTGTTTTATAAATCATGTGACAGTTTTAGGGAATCAGCTCTTCAAGTACTTAATAACTGGTTTCCCAATACAGGTTTCATTAAAGCTACATTTGACCTTTTTCCTTTTAAAAGAGAATTTTCTTTTTATTTACATGGGTGTTTTGCCTGCATGTACATGTGTGCATCTCCCTCAGAGGCTGGAGGAGGGACAGCTTGATAGAGAGGGGCCGGGGGATAAACATGGTCATCCACAAGAACAAACACTCTTAAGCCATGTCTCCAGCCAGACTTGACCTTTTCCTCACATTTATCTTCCATTTCTTCTGTCACTTACCTGGCACGACTCCCTGTGTCTCCTACTTTACTACTGAGTTGGTAAAACGTTAAGGTTAAGGACCTGATGGTAAATATTTCAGTCTTTGTGGGCCATAAAGTCCCTGCCATGCCTGTTAACCTCTGCCTCGGCAGCTCCATAGTGGCCAGGGAGAAGAGAAAGGCTGTGGGTGTGGTCTGACCATATCCCGATAACACCGATTTACAATGAGCTGTGGGTGGATGTGGGCAAGGGGTGCTAGCTCACCTCTGACCTAGTGTGATTCGGGCTGCAGCTAGGAGGTAAAAACCTCAGTGTCAGAAACATCTGGCCTCAGCATTTGATTCTGAGCAAGTTACAAAACTTTCCTTAAATGTGATTACTCTCTAAAAAGAAAATCACAGCACTTCTTAGTAGGCCATCGGCAGTAAAAACGTCAAGCATAGTGTCACACATCCGTAATTCTGGTTCATGAGAGGCACAGGCAGGATAAGGAGTTTAAGGCCAATCGTGACTATATAGCAAGTTTCAGCAAGCTAGGCTGTATGAACTTCTGTCTTGAAAAAAAAAAAAAAAACAAGTATAAAGCACTGATGTAGACGTGACACACAGTGTGTCTTTTGTAAATAGTTTCATTATAGTTGGAGAAAACATCAGAAGGGCAAGGAAGTGACATACAGCCTCAGAAACAGTGAGTGTGTGTATGCGTGTGTGTACACGGGTGGTGGTGGGCCTGAACCCAGGCCTCGGGCGTGCTAGGCAAGGACTCTAACACTGAGCCATGCCCTACCTCACCCCCTTTCTGTGTGTTTTATTATGAGACAGGGTTTCACCAAGTTGTGCTCTATAAAGTATTTTTAGTGCTATAATACAGTCTAACTACCACCAATAATGAGAAATTTACTTTACAGCTAGTATAAGGTAAATTTACAGATTGAGGTAAGGGCAAATATGCTGTGGCCAGGCCTGGTGGCACATGCCTATAATTCCAATTACCTTGGAAGCTGAGGTAGGAACATAGAAGACTCATAGCCTACCTGAGCGACACAAGTTCAAGGGCATCCAGGGCAACTTATGTAACAGAGGCTAGCCTCAAGCTCCTGATCCTCCTGCCTCTACTTCCTAAGGGCAAAGATAAGAGACAGTATGCCTAGCTTCACGTAATCTTTACAACTTAACAGAAGGTACTACGTGGAAGTCAGAGGGAGTCTGTTCTCTCCTTTTAGCAGTCAGTTCAAACTCCAGTCACCAGGCTTGGGGACAGGGGCCCTTACCCATGGAGCCATCTTGCAGACCCTAGATTTTTTGTTTTTTTTTTAAGATTTATTTTATTTTATGTGTATGAATGTTTGCCTGCACGTATACATGTGTACCACATGCCAGTTAGTAAGTCAAGAGAGCTTAGGATGCCTGGAACTCGAGTTACAGATGCTTGCAGGTCACCATGTGGGTACTGGGAATTATACCCTGGCTGTCCTGGAATTCTCTCTGTAGACCAGGCTGCCTCGAACTCACAGAGATTCACCTCCAGAGTGCTAGCATTAAAGGCATGCACCACCACCACCACCCAACAAATCTTTTTTTTTAAAAAACAACAGATGTTAAATTAAAAACAAACAAACAAACAAACACCCTCTTCCATAAAGAGGTTCCACAAACCAGGAAGTGTTTGTAACCTTTTTTTTTTTTTGGTTTTTTTTTTTTTTTTTTTTTTTTTTTTTTTGGTTTTTCGAGACAGGGTTTCTCTGTGTAGCCCTGGCTGTCCTGGATCTCACTCTGTAGACCAGGCTGGCCTCGAACTCAGAAATCCGCCTGCCTCTGCCTCCCAAGTACTGGGATTAAAGGCGTGCGCCACCACTGCCCGGCGTTAGTAACCTATTTTACTAGAGAAATATGTAGAGAACATTTTATTTACCAACACTGGCTTTTAGAAACTTATTCCCAATTCTTTGGTCCATCCCGATAGCCGTTGCTACCTCTTCCACATCGGCTCCTGTTGCTTCACACAGAGCACTTATGGAGTTAATGCTGCTGATCCTCTGGGCAAGAAAAGCATTGGCTGCCTGTAAATAAAAAAGAAACAGGAGAAGATGAGTAAAAGAGCAACTTAATCTGTCAATCCATTTCATTGAGATGATGCAAATCACTAAGCAAGCGTAAGAGATACTGATGGACTCATGCTGAGGAGACAGTGGAAGGCCGGTTAGAGAACACAACTTAAAAAGGAAGGACTTGGACTCAGTGCAGTGCTACAGAGCGTGACTAACAGGTGAGGGTCAGGATTAATCCCCAGCACTGAAAAATAGAACAAAGTAAATGTGTGTGCGCGCACGCGTGTGCGTGTGGTGCTCCCCATAGTCAGGAAGCTGGGTTCTGAGTCTGACACTGGCCCGAGTAACATAGAATGCCCTGCCTAGACACAGTAACAATTACTGAAGAGTTGCAAGCTTTGCACTGACCAGTTTGGAAAGCTCTGAGGACCACGTGTTGGTGGTGAGGATCTTTTCCTTAGGAACCCAGTGCTCATACACAGCACAGAGTGCCCGAACAGCTTTCTGGCCCTCTGGGGTTTCATCCCCTCCAATCAGGACTCTGTCCGGGTTCTTTAGGTCCTTGATGGCTGTTCCCTCTGCCAAGAACTCAGGATTGGACAGTACCTAGAACAGTAATACAAAGGAAAGTTTTAGGACAGAATGAATTGTGGGTAAGTTTAAGGCATCAGTCTTGACATAAGAAAAATTAGATTCTAGTCTGTTCTTTCTTCATACCTGTAAATTCAAGTTGGGCTTTGTGTTGGCATCAAATATGCGGCGGATGCTTTCTGCTGCCCGCACAGGGACTGTGCTTTTCTCAGTCACAATCTTGTACCCATTTGAGTTTTGCACAATGCGGCGAGCACAAGCTTCGATGTACTTCAGATCTGCGGCCCGGCCTTTTCCCATCCCGTACGTTTTTGTTGGTGTGTTCACCTAGTGAGAGCATTTGGGATGAAGAAGAGAGGGTCTACGAAGGTTGTTCAGTGCTTTCAAGATAGTGCCCAGACTATCAGTCAACTAACTAATCAGCAGTCATCATGGCCTTAAAATGCTCACAAAATAACACATTTTTTATATATAGCCACTGAAAGAAACAACTGGAAGAACCAAGAAAACTCTTGTGGAGAAGCTGCCATCCTTACTTGTGCCAGATACGGGAGCTGGCAAGTGAGTTCCAAGCTAAGTCCAGGGGACAAAAATGAACTCAAGGCCTCCACTCTGAGGGACTGCCTGTCCTTTAACATGCAATATGTTATCACGGTTAAGAGCCCTGTTACGGCTCAATACCAAATAAGGCCATGAAGCTTTCATAGACAGACAAATTAAAAATCACATGGCAAAGCAAGCTACTTACAGAAATAAATACTAGATCGGCTTCTCTGATGGCATCATCAATATTGGTAGAAAAAAATAGATTTTTCCCTCGACAGGATTCGACTACTTCTTTTAGCCCAGGCTAGAGAAGGAAAAAGGGGAAAGGAGCTGAGTATTATCATCAGTCCTGAGAAGACAACCACAGAATCACTGTGTCACGGGGACGGTGGTGCTGTAACTTAAAGGTCTAGATTTCCCAGTGGGGTCGTAGAACAACAGCTGAGGACGGCCGTGTGTACCTGCAGCCCTGACACTCGGCCGAGCCAGGAGAACTGAGTCTGAGGCAAGGCTGAGCTACACAGAGAATTTGAGGTCAGCCCAGGCTACATTGGGAGGTATTGTGAATACCAAAAAAGAAACAAAGAGGGGTTCATACACAGAACACAGTAAGTAAGGACGTCACCATTAAATGAACAAAGCTGAGCTCACACGACGATCAGCGGCTCTAAAATGCTGTGTCATTATTGACCATGTACCTGTGTGATTTGTTAACCATTAACTCCTCCATATCAACTATTATCAATCCTTCAAGGCCCTGTGATTTCAAGCAAACACTTTCGCACTGTCATTATGAGTGTAGTCCCCCCCACCCTGTGACTCATACCATCAACATGATTGCGAAAGTCAGTATTTACTTCACACAAGCAGGCATCAGGATGTATTTTTCTAAGTCCGACTGTAAGAAACACTGAAAAGCTTTATTACTTTTTCCCATGCAATTTTACTGGTAATATATTTACGTTAAAAAAAAAATTGGGAGCTGGGTGTGGGGGTACATGCCTTTAATCCCAGCACTTGGGAAGCAGAGGCAGGTGGATCATCCCTGTGGTTTGAGGCCAGCCTGGTCTGCAGAGTGAGTTCCAGGACACCCAGGCCTACACAGAGAAACCCTGCTTGAAAAACCAAAACCAAACCAAACCAACCAAAACAAAAATAACCCTATATTTAGTGTGTGTGTGTGTGTGTGTGTGTGTGTGTGTGTGTGAGAGAGAGAGAGAGAGAGAGAGAGAGAGAGAGAGAGAGAGAGAGAGAGAGAGGGCACACATATAGAGGTCAGAGGACAAACCTTTGGGGAGGTTGGGCAGCAAATGCCTTTCTCAGCTGAGCCCTTGTCTCCCTGGCCCCGAGGCCTTTTAACGTGATGAGGAATAACTGCAAACTCATATTCCTGCTGCTTATTCAAATGTAAACTGGACCAGCAACATATATAAACCACTAAAACAAGTATGGGGCCACCAACCACTGCACTGGATGTCTTCAGTTATTTTGACTAGGTTCTAGAAAATGAGAGAAAAGGTTATGGAGTTGGGAACAAGGTTAATTCATTCAGTCTTCTATTAAATGAAGAAAATCTGGCATAGCGAGACAAACGCCACATGTTCCAAATGATGTGGAAGTTGAAGGAGCTGATCTCACAGAAACAGAATAAAACAGAGATTACCAGAGGCAGGAAAGCATGGCAGAGTGACTGGGTGAATGAGGGGTTCGGAAGTCCAGCTGGCTAAGAAAAAGGACTTTGAGAGACAATGGCTGGTAACTGGGCTTTTGATTTTTGGGTTGGTTTGGGTGTTTTTTGTTTTTTGTTTTTTTCAAGACAGGATTTCTCTGTGTAGCCTTGGTTGTCCTGGAACTTACTCTGTAGAGCAGACTGGCCTCAAACTTTTAGAGATCTGCCTACCTCTGCCTTCCAAGTGCTCTGATTAAAGTTGTGCCCCACCACCATCCAGCTGGCTGGTAACTGTTAATCAGTTTTCAAAAATAGTTTCAAAAAATTCTACTAATGCAAATAAATGATAAATGTTCCGGGGTGATCATTAAGCACCGTACATGAAATATCACATTGTACCCCATAAGTATATACCAATAACTATTAGTCCTATACATAAAATATTTGTTTGTTTGTTTGTTGGTTTCTTGATTTATTTATAGGCACAGTCTCCTGTAGCTCCAGCTGGCCTGGAACTCAGAGATATGCCAGCCTCTGTCTCCCAAGTGCTAGATTTGGAGGAATTTTTTGAGGTTGGGTCTCTCTTTGTAGCCCTGGTTGTCTTGGAATAAGATCTGTAAACCAGCCCGCCTGTGTTAGAGTTAAAGGCGTGCACCACGACACCCGGAGGTCTATTATTTTTTGAGACTGGGTCTCATGGATCCCAAACTGGCCTCAAACTCACTCTTGTGGGACTGTTCCTTCTGACTCTTGAGTGCACCACTGTGCCTTCTCTTAGGGAAAAACGCAGGGTCTGCATGCTGAGCAAGCTCCCCATGGCGGAGTGACGCCTAGCCCGTACACTTATTTCTAAGGGCTTGTTATCTCAGCATAGTCACCACAACTGTCACTGTACCGTCCTTAATGTCTTCTTTTTCTCCTCTGCGGTACTAGAGGGAACCAGGGCCTGGCACATACTAATCATGTGCTGCACCCCAACAGCATTTGATCAGAAACTTTTATTGTATATTTTTGGCCTTTTGCTCTTGATATAGCCCAGGCTGGCCTGGAACTCATTATGTAGTTCAGTAATCCTCCTGCCTCAGCCTCTGGGATTACAGGCATGCAGTACAACATCTAGTTTGTTTTTCTTTTTTTCTTTCTTTTTCTTATTATCTGGAACCCAGGGCCATATGTTGGCTAATCAAGCTAGCATGAACCATATCCTAGCACTATGCAGAACCTTTGCTTTGTTTTGAGTCAGGGTCTCTCTGTGCTGTCCTGCTTGGCCTTAAACTAGCTATGTAGACCAGGCAGACCTTGAACTTGCTTCATTCCCCCGAGAGCTGAGATTACAGGTGTTGCGAGCATGCCCAGCCAGACTTTTTCACTGACTTGGTTGCAGTCATAGATTGCACAACAGTAGTATATATAAAAGAGTTAACAAACACAGTAAGAAAACAACAAGCATAAAACCAAAGAGCTGCTTACTATATAGTTTACCTCATAAATAGGAAGGGTTGGAGAGTTCCACGCACTGATCCTCGCCTCGTTGACATCCACGACCGTTACCCTGATCTCAGGGCACATGTGAGCAATGACACTGCATGTGGGTCCGCCAACGTAGCCCGCGCCAATGCAACAGATCTTCTTAATCTCAACCATGACTGAACTAAAAGGGAAGCAATTAGCAATGTGTTAGCATTGAGAACAGAAAATCTGGACAAATCACTGGCATATTCATCCCAAAAGCGTCAGATATCTGGAGACATTTCCTAGTTTACTCAGGAATTACGAAAACTGCCAGTGAAAAATAACGTTCCAATCAGATGACTCTTCTCCACTGTGCTAGCACAAAAGAGAGAGAGTTTATAACAACTGATAGTATTGCACACGCCATAAAATTCTAATGTCCTGATAGTTAGACAGTAAAAAAGTAGAATAAAGCCAGGCTGTGGTGGTAGAGTCCTTCAATCCCAGCACTCGGGAGGCAGAGGCAGGTGGATGTGGTTTCAAGGATAGCCTGGTCTACAGAGCAGGTTCCAAACAGAAGAGCCAGGACTACACAGAGAAACTCTGTCTTGAAAAATCCAACAAAGAAGAAGAAAGATAAGGAGGATGAAGAGAAGAATGAAAATGAAGATGGAGAAGCAGAGGAAGAGGAAGAAGAGGAAGAGGAGGAAGAAAAGGAGGAGGAGAGTGAAGATGAAGATGGAGAAGAAGAGGAAGAGGAAGAAGAGGAAGAGGAGGAAGAAAAGGAGGAGGAGAGTGAAGATGAAGATGGAGAAGAAGAGGAAGAGGAAGAAGAGGAAGAGGAGGAGGAGGAGGAGGAAGAAGAGGAGGAGAATGAAGATGGAGAAGAGGAAGAGGAAGAAGAGGAAAGATGAGTTTTCCAACAGGTTTAGATAGTCACAGATGCTGAGACTAGTTCTACGATTCAGATCTGGCCTCTAAGATTAAGCTCCTGCTTGCCTAAAATTTATCCCTCAAGAATCCTGTGGGTAACTTAATTCCCAATGCAAAAGTGCTTGGAGGTGGGGCATAGAAGGAGGCATTTCTGACAGGGCTCTCCCATGAGCGGATTAATGCCTGTTCTAACAGGGCTTAAGGCTCATGCTCTTTTGTTCTTCTGCTCTTCCGCCAGGGAATGACACAGCAAAGCAGCACGGTGCCAGATGTCAGCCCCTCCATCTTGGTTTTGCCAACCTCCAGTACCCTGAGCCAAGACATTCCTGTTTGTTATAAGTCATCCATCTCTGGTGTTGTTCTAGCAGCAGAAAATAGAGCAGAATACCCCTTAAATACTTAATTGGCATCAACAGATTATTTTTTAAGTATTGTTAAATAATCTTAAAACTCTATTTCAACTTTAGTCAGAAAATGACAAAGGGCTAAAGGAAAGAAACTTTCAAGCGTGTTTGTTTGCAGGTGTGCACATCTATGTGTGGGCATGCAGAGGCCTGCAGCCCACTTCATGTTCCTCCATTGCTCTTGAGCCTGGGGCTTGCTGTTGTGTAGTCATACTGTCTCTGGCTCTCAGCCCTGGGGTACAGGTGTGTGCAGCCACAGTAGCTTTTACTGGGTCTGGGGTCCAAACCAGGTCTTTGGGCTCACACAGCAAATACTTTACTGCTCTGCCATCTCCCTAGCCCAGCAAAGTAATTTCTGCAGTTATCAATATTGTTGCACTGATCTTAGTAAGTTTTTAACAGTCACTAGGTTTTACTACACCTAACTGATTGATACTAAAAATTTATAAGGAACTAACTCATGTATAGGAATATCTGCTTACTCACTATAATTAGTGTTAAAATGACCAGTCATTTCAGTTTCTGCCAAGGTCTCAGACATCACCCAATCAAACCCATTCATGCAACCCAGAGAAAACTAGTAGTGGGAGAGGTTAAGAGCTTGTGTGGATTCCTGCATGGATCACAGGAGGTACTCTGGGTCAGCGGGATCCCAGGGCTTCCCAAGAATGTATCTAGGTCTGTGGAAAAGCTTGCTCAGCATGCATGACATCAGGCAGAGTTAGAGTCTTAGTATTGCACCAAAGAAACAAACACTGTTTTAGTTCCCCAAAGAGGGAAGCCTTGGAATTTTAGAACTGTACTAAGAAAGTATTCTTAATGCTACACATAAAAGTAAATTTGGGGGAGGAGCCAGTTCTATCCTTCCAGCACGTGGATCCCAGAGAGTGAACTTGGGTCCTTGGTGGCTGCAGCCTTTACCAGCTGAGTCATCCTTTTGGTGCCAAAGTAGAACTTTACAAGGAAATAGCTCTCAGGACGCCAGCATTCTACCCCATGCCTACTGACTGCCTCAGGGGTTCCCTTGTCTCTTTTGTATACTCCCAGGGCTACTTTGCCTAAGTACAGGTTTGTATATGTTACATATACAATGCATATACATATACACATACACACAAGTGTGTGTCTGTGTGTGTGTGTATTATGATCTTTTTGAGACAGGGTTTCTCTATTATGCATCTTTATGCTGGAATTCTCTATGTGGCCTCAAACTTAGAAAGATCTGCCTCTAGAGTGCTGAAATTAAAGGTGTGCACCGTCATGCCTGGCATAATCTTATTTCTGAGCTGAAGAAATACCATTATATAGACAGTCTGTACACATGGCTTTTTTTTTTCACTTACTCTATTCTACAGTCACATCCTCAACTTTAATGGTTATGCTGCATCCTTTGATATGGATACGCTTACCAAGAAATATTAAAACCATGCTAAGTCTAGTAGATTCCTTAGGAGCCTAAGCAAGTGAGTTTAAAGTTCTCTATTAGCACTTGTGAAGCTACAGAAATAAAACATTCTATTAAATAACTATTAAATACTGATTGCAAGACTTGCCTCAGGAGAAATGCCAAGGGCACGCAGGCTGGCTTCTGGCAGTTGGCCATCTTTCCTTGTGTCACCCACCATGCTTTGCCTACCCTACGTGGATGGAAAAGATGATGCTGGGAACACTGAGTAGCTCAACTCTGGGTACCCTGAAATTTCCTGCCTTCAGGGAGACATGTTTCTAGCCTTCCCTGCAGCTGCCCCACCTCTACACAAGGAAACTTGGGCATCTGGTTTCAGAAAAATTACTTCAATTTGTTCCAGGGTCTAGTTCTTTCCACCACAAAAAAAGTAATGTTCCAAAGCCGGGCCTGGTTGGTGCATGCCTTTGGTCCCAGCAGTTGGGAGGCAGAGGCAGGTGGATCTCTGTGAGTTCGAGGCCAGCCTGGTCTATAAAGCAAGTTCCAGGACCACCAGGGCTACACAGAGAAATCCTGACTGACTGGAAAGAAAAAAAAAGGACTCATACCCTAGTAAAACGGCTAAGTGACAAGAAGATAATCAGAAGGCAAAATGAGTATCCAAGTCCAAGGGAGAACAGGATGAGGTAGAGAGGACCGGTGAGATGGTTCAGAGAGTAACGCAAGCCCTGATGACTTCATTTCAGCCCCTGGAACACACACAAAGGTGGAGGGAGAAAGCTAGCTCCTGAACATTGCCCCCGACCCCCACACAATAAAATATCGGGGGTTGGGGAGGAAGAGACAGAAAAGGGTCATCTGAATGCAGAAGTTCAAGTTGGGCCTGGAAAGAAAGCCGGAAAGAACAGTCTAGGTCCGAGTAAAATAATAAACAGAAGTGAGGCCCTTGCTCAGTGAGTGAGCAGTGGGTACTGGGAGCTGTGAGAGGCCATCACTGTCTCCTAAGGCATGACTGCAGTACAAGTGGCTCTGGAGGGTCTCAGGAGAGCAAGACAGCAATCTGTAAGGCACAATCTAACAGCAATCCACACAGTTGAATGAACCATCATCATTAGAGGCATTGCTACAACTAAAACCTATTCCCTATTGGAGAGGAGGGCATGGTTACCAGCAGGGTGGGGCGGGGTTTAAGTCTGGAGACAGGAACAAGACAATTCGATATTTGATGTATTTACTTTTATACAAAAGAACAGTGACATGGGACATAAGGAGGAGACATTTTTTGGTTCCAGGGAAATGAAGACAGAAATAAAATTTTCCAGGCTTGGACGGCATAAATTCCTCAAAATTCTCTGTTCTGATGCTTTATTATAAATGTGGATTCCCAGAAGCTATACTACCAGAAGCAGATGGCCTACATTTCAGGTACAAGTACAGTTGTTCCTCTGTCCCAACAAGTTCTATACCCACAGAATCAGGCAACTGTGTATGTGCACACACACACACACACACACACACACACACACACACACACACTGGAGGCCAAGTATAAGGGCACACATCTTTAATCTAGGGAAGCAGAAGCAAACTTGAGGCCATCCTGAACGACATTGCAAATTCCAGGTCAGTCCCAGCGACAGTGAGGCCCCATCTAAAAAAAGAAAATCAGCCGAGCAGTGGTGGCGCACGCCTTTAATCCTAGCACTTGGGAGGCAGAGGTAGATGGATTTCTGAGTTCGAAGCCAGCCTGGTCTACAGAGGGAGTTCCAGGACAGCCAGGGCTACACAGAGAAACCCTGTCTCAAAAAACCAAAAAAAAAAAAAAAAAAAAAAAAAGGACATCTGGTCAGGCTGGAGAGATGGCTCAGTGGTTATTATCACTTGTTGTTCTCCCAGAGAACCTAGGTTTAACCCCCAGCACCACATAGTGGTTCACAACCATCCATAACTCCAGTTTCAGGGGAATCTGATGCCTTCTAACCACAGGTACCAGGCATGTACATGGTATAGACATACATGCAGCCAAAACACCCAAACACATAAAATAAAAACACAACCTTTAAAAGAAAAATAGACACCTGTCTCCCTCCCTAATTAAACTAATAAGTAGAATTTCTAAGTAATGTTGGTCCAGAGGATCTTTCAGGGTTACAACTTAATTCCATAGCCAAGAGGTTACAGCTATTAAAGCAGCCGATATCCTCAAGCTCAAATTAGACCTGCTCTGTTAGCATTCACAGAATAAGCTTAGGTCAAATGCCTATGGAAGGAAACTCCTGAGCTTAAGAAGTTCATCGTTTAATAATGTATCCCAAACTAATGGATCTTTTTTTAAAATTAGATTTATTTAGTTAATATGTATTAATGTATACCACATGAGTGCCTGGGAGTTATATGGTTGTAAGTCACCAGTGTGAGTGCTTGGAATTGAACCCAGGTCTTATGCAAGAGAAACAAGTGCTCTTTAACTACTGAGGCAAGACTCTAGTGCCAAGGCTGTGGTCCTTAGCTGTTGTTCACTACCATACCTTTAACATCTAGGATGGCTATATATCACTTGAGTATTGAGTTAATAACTGTTCCCTGGGCCTCTAGGATTGCAGACTTAATGTTTCATAGCTTTAATTAAGATGGCTGATCATAGTTTACAGTAAATAATTAGACTGCTACCTCCCTTAGCCACCTAAAGAATGACTCATTCTTGAAAAAAAAAAAAAAAAAAAAAAAAAGAATGGACTCATATTTTCCCTACGTTACCTCTAATATTATTTGTTTTTATAATGCAGGAGATTAAATCCAAGGTTTCATGCATCGCAGGTAGACATTCTACCCCTGTGTCACACCCCCTAATCCTCAAGTTACTTATCTGCCTTTATTTCAAGACTGTAATTCAAGGTTCTTTCTAAGTAGTAGTTATTGACTACTGCAGCTGCATCTGTACTGTAGAACTGGATAGGTCTGGGGTTTTTTCCCTCTGTTTAGTGTTTTCCTCCTCGTCTTCCTTCTTCTCTTCTCCACACACACCCACTTTTCTGTCTCTCAATAAGGTTTCACTCTGCAGTCAAGGCTGGTCTGGAACTGATGGTGCTGCTTCTGCCACAGCCTCCTGGGAAGTGATTATAGGCATGAGCCACTACACTCAGCTACTTGAGTTGGTCTTCATTTTGGGTTGGTATCCTGGCCTTGCTAATTTTCTTATGAAGTACAGCATATACAAGACAATGGATGGTAAATTACTTAAGGAGACATACACAGTCAACGCAAATCAAATAAAGTCACTTAGAAGTTTCAAAAAAGTCCTCAAGAAACTTTAACATGGAGCTTGATACAATGTTATTAATAACAGTTTCTATGATACATGTTTTCTTATTCTGTTTTGTTTTTCTTTCTAATTTTAGTGTTTTGTCTTGTGATATGCAGGCTGTGGCACATGTGGAGATCAGAGGACAACTTTTGGGGGTCCAGGCTTTCCTTTCACTGTGGGTTCTGGGGATGGAACTCAAGGATTGTGTGGCAAATGCTTTACCAGCAGGCTCGTCTCACCATATTCTATTTCTACTTGTATAAACCCTCTGGCCCTCACTGTGTTGACAGAAAAGTGGGCCTCTTTGCTTACTGAATAGGTCATTCTGAAATGAGTCTTCACCTCAAATATTTTGGGAACCAAAATATACCACACCATCCCGAAAATAAATATTGTTCATATAAAATTTCATAAATTCAGATAAGCATTTCAATCTACAAGATGTCACTAACAACCAGCAAATGTCCTATACTGCAATCTGAACAGAATATCACCATCTGCCACCCTTTCACAGTTACTGAAGAACTAAACAGCAGACATGATAAGACAGCTGGATACACCAATCTCAGTCATTTCCTGGAAGCACGCTTAAAAGATAACTGATCCAAGAAAGGAAAAAAACCCAAACTATTGTGAAAGACTTAATTTTATGTCTAACAGGAATGATAAACAGCTGTGGAAATTCGAGAAAAGGTAGAGCATGCCTAGTGGCTAGAGATTTTTATGACAGAGAAAGCAATACAGAGATAAAAGAAGGGAGCGGAGGGGATGTATTTTCCAAACCAGGGTTGTGTAGCATTCAGCTCAGACTAGAAGCTGAGTACTCAAAAGCACAGCCCACAGCAGAAACACTCGGCTCTTTCAAGTCCAGAACCCCTCAGAAGCAACAGACCAGACTACTGTTCTCCATTTCTTAGGGGATTTGAAAAAAACTCAGACTGGCCTTTGAGGTGAGTGGATGAACAGTTAGCCCTCTGTGTATCCCACGTATGAGCTCTCTCCCAGCCAGCCCCTCCTCTCTTTAGACCAGATTTCTCAACCAACCCTACTCAATTACATGTAGTACGTGAAGATTTTTAAGATCTCACAAAAACATGGTCTCTGAAGCCCCCACAAAAAGGCCTTCCCTGACATTAAGTAGACCGTCCAAGCATGTCTAGAGACCAACAACAGGCTGCAGGAGTCACACTCCCCCCAAGATATTATAGGATAAATGCCTTAGGGCTGCATCTTTAAGGGGCTTTGCTTTCTACACTTATGGGCGACCAGAGGAGAGCAGGGGCCTCCCAGGTGAGCAGACTCTAATCCCCAACAAAGCTTAGGGCTGTTTAGCGCCCATTAGGCCTCACGGAGAGGACCTGGGGGGGGGGGGGGCGTTTGGCTGTCTGAAGCGGCGGGAAAATCTCGTTCATTTCAAATCGGAAAATGGAAAGAATGAGAACTGGCTCGAAGACGCGCGAGTTGCGAATTAAAAGCCTGGCTCGGCTGACCTCCTGCAAGCGCACGACGTGATTCCCGCCGGGCCCGAAAAGGGGGATCAGGATGGTGCAGTAGGGAGCCCCGCCGCGAAGAGGGAGCGGCCCGGGACCTCGCGCACACCCGGGCCGCGAGAAGGGGTTACCCCGCAAGGATCGGTGCTTACCCACTTCCAGGACCGGGGTACAGCGGCCGTGCAGATCTCGTCCTCTCACACAGCACCTTCCTCCCAAGCCGCAGGCTCTACACACCACTCCGCCAGCCGCTCCCAGAGTCCCCGGCCCGCGGCCGTATTTAAATGCCTCTGCCGGGGAAGGCGGAGGCTTCATTCCCCTGTAGCCAGGCCTCCCGGGACTCTGGACTCGGCCACCGCCCCGCACTGCCCCGCCTCCCTCCGCTCCAGGCCCCCGGGCAGGCCTCTATTTCCTTCTGGACCTAGAGCGGCATAGGGGGCGGGGCCCAAAAATGTAGACCACACCCCTTGCTGAGCAGGGCGAATCAGCTCAAGCCAACTCACGGGCTCCGCCCCCTCCCGCAGCGAGCGGCGGTGGGCGTGGCTGCGTGTGCCGCGGGTCTGGCTAGGCTGACCCAGTGGCTGGGAGGGGCGTCGTGGACGATGTTGGTCCTTGTGGTCTGGGTTGGTAGTCGTGGTCCGTGTTCCTTCCCTACTCTGGGTCCCTGGGATCTGGGATAAGGAAGGTTCGCGCGTGCCAAGTGAACCACCCGTGATCACAGGGCCTGGGGAGGGGGGGACCCACAAAAATGTCTTCCGGCTTTCTCTTTCCCTTATCCTGGAGCCTGAGCTCGGTTCTTAGCCCCTGTACTCTGATGGAGGGCCTCCACTGCCCTCCCATACCCTTCAAGCCCCTGGGTCCGCCGCGCCCTTCAGACAGCTGCCCAGAGTTTAGTCACTTCCCATCTCCATGGCGCCGGGTCAGGGAAGGAGATGGCTCAGGTCGAAACGATGCCGAGTTCCATCATGACTAAACCAGTGTCTCCCGGTTGGTCCTTGGCCAGAAAACCCCCGGCGCCAGGAGGGCGTATTTTCCAGGAAAACTTTCCAGCCAAATTCTGGAAGGGAGTTTGTCTGCATGATGCATAGCAAGGCGTATGCAACGTAGACATGTGTGGGTTTGTATTTGCGTGTGTGTATGTGGTACTAGAGATTGAACTCTAAGCACTCTACTACTGAACTGTCTCCTCTTCACAAATGCATTTTAAAAAATAAAATTGCCGCCTGGACAAAGGGGTAAGGGGTTCACACCCCAGGACCCACATCAGAGGACTCAAAACTGCCTAAAACTCCAGCTACAAGACACTACGCTCTGTCCACCAGCACAAACGTGGCACGCACAGACATCTGTAGGCATAAACTTTTTTTTTTTTGGTTTTTCGAGACAGAGTTTCTCTGTGTAGCCCTGGCTGTCCTGGAACTCACTCTGTAGACCAGGCTAGCCTCGAACTCAGAAATAGACCTGCCTCTGCCTCCCAAGTGCTGGGACTAAAGGCATGTGCCACCACCGCCCGGCCGGCATAAACTTTTTTTAAAAAGTAAAATTATTTAGCCTGCCCACTGGAGTCTTTTGAGACATAGTCGCTGTGTAGAGGTGGCAGATCTGGAACTCGGTATGGTTCAGACTGGACTTGAATTGCAGTGATCCTTTTGACCTCCCAGGAATCATGATTACTGGCACACCCACTTCTAATGTGAAGGTTTGTTCTGTTTCTTTTGCTACTAAAGATCATCTTAAGCCTGACATTAAAAAAAAGAAAAAGCCATGCACAAATACCTGTCCCTCATTGGTGGTGGTAATGTGTTCTGAGAAATGTGTTCGGCACATTTGTTCTGCCACATCATCATGTCCTTAATCAAACTACACTGGCAATAACATCAGTACTTTGTATAATATGAGATCACCCGATATAAAGTCAGCCCTTGGTGAAATGATGTTACATAATGCTTGACTGAACCTCATGGGGAAAGTAATTAGGAAATTTGAAAGCACATTCAAATGCCGTAGGTCTGAGGAGGTGGACAAAGTAGTTGTCATGCAAGCAGAGCGGTCTAAGTTCAGTTCCCTCGGGAGCAAGTGAAAAGCCAAGTGCTGGACCTGGAAAGATAGCTCAGTAGTTAAGAATGAAGACTGCTCTTGTTCAGTTCCCAGCATCTGCCTCAGGGACGCTCACAACCACCCCAGCCCTGGAGACACACAGAGACACACAGGCATATTTTAAAAAGAAAATCCTTTTTTTTTTTTAAAGGCAGCTGCTGCCCGGTTTGTAAAATCAATATTGGAGAGGCAGAGATAGGAGGAAGCCTGGGACTTGATGACTAGAGTCTTGCCAAATTGGTAAACTTCCTATTCCATGAGGGGCTCTGTCCCAAAAAATATAAAGAGAGGACTGGAGAGATGGCTCAGCCATTAAGAGCACTGGCTGCCCTTCCAGAGGTCTTGAGTTCAAATCCCACCAACCACATGGTGGTTCACAACCAATTGTAATGAGATCTGATGCCCTCCTCTGTCATGCAGGCATATATGTAAATAGAACACTCATATACATAAAGAAATACATCTTTTTGGGGGGGAGTTGTTTTTTTTGTTTTTTTGTTTTTTTGGTTTTTGGTTTTTTTTTTGTTGTTTTTTTTCGAGACAGGGTTTCTCTGTGTAAACCTGGCTGTCTTGGAACTCACTCTGTAGACCAGGCTGGTCTCGAACTCAGAAATCCACCTGCCTCTACCTCCCAAGTGCTGGAGTTAAAGGCGTGTGCCACCACTGCCAGGCCAAGAAATAAATCTTTTTAAAAATGCCTTAAAATAAATAAATAAAGCGAGTCATTCACTCAGACAGGATTTAAGTGTGTACTGTGTGTCAGACATTGTCCCAGAGATGGAAGACAGAAAAGCTGACAGTCTAGTATGATAGGATAGAAAGACAAGGAAAATTAAGGGTCACCTCACCTCTCTTCTATTGCTGAGATAAAATATCATGAGCAAAAGCAACTTGGGATGGAAAGGATTTGTTTGGTTTACATATCCATTACGGAAGCCAAGGCAGGAACTCAAACTGGAAACCTGGAGGCAGGAGCTGATGCAGAGACCATGGAGGGGTGCTGCTTACTGGCTTGCTCCTCAATGGCTTGCCCAGCCTGCTTGCTTTCTTTCTTTCTTTCTTTCTTTCTTTCTTTCTTTCTTTCTTTCTTTCTTTCTTTCTTTTCTTTAATTTAATTTTGAACAACTTATTTATTTTATATGAGTACACTGTCGCTGTCTTCAGACACACCAGAGGAGGGCATCAGATCCTATTACACATGATTGTGAGCCACCACGTGGTTGCTGGGTTTTGAACTCAGGACCTTTAAAAGAGCAGCCAATGCTCCTAACCATCTCTCCAGCCCCCAGCCGCTTTCTTATAGAACCTCAGACCACCAGCCCAGTGATGACACCCACAATGGGCTTGGCCATCACCCATCAATCTTTGATGAAGAAAATGACCTACAGGTTTGCCTACAGCCTGATCTTATTGAGGCATTTTCTCAATTGAAGTTCCCTCCCTTTAGATGACTCTAGCTTGTATCAACTTGATATCAAACTAGCCAGCACATCTCAGCACCTCATTTGTTTTTTGCTGGCTCAGAGTAAAAACAAAAACTTCAGTTGGACTTGAAATGATGGGACAAGCCTAAAATCTCAATAGTTAGAAGACAGAGTCAGGAGAATCTCCACAAGTTGAAGTCCAACCTGTTCTACAAAACAAGTTTTAAACCAGCCTGGGCTACAGAAGACCCTCTCTCAAAAACCAAAAACCAACAACAAACCAGTCAACACAACTAAGAGTCAAAATTGCCTACTGAGATAATTTGAGGAAGCAGTGCTATAAAAGAAAGCAAAGCCTTGGTGTTGGTTGCTCGGGTGAGCTGCCTTCTCAAGAGCCCTGATCTCTTGAACAATGCCACTCTGGGTTGAACTGTACAGCACATATGGTATGGAGAATAAATGAGAAACTTTAGACGTATTTTATATTTTTAATTTTTTTTTTTTTTACTTTTTAAAAATATTTATTTATTTATTTTATGTATGTGAGTACTCAGTACATTGTTACTTTCTTCAGACACACCAGAAGAGGGCATTGGATTCCATTACAGATGGTCGTGAGCCACCATGTGGTTGCTGGGAATTGAACTCAGGACCTCTGGAAGAGCAGTCGGTGCTCTTAACCGCTGAGCCATCTCTCCAGCTCTATTTTTTTTTTTTTTTTTTTACTTTTCAATATTAAAATATAACTACATCATATTCCCCCTTCACTTTCCTTCCTCTAGTCCGTACTAAGTACCCCGTGGTTCACTCTCCATGTCATGACTTTTTATTTTGTTATTGTTACACACACACACACACACACACACACACACACACTCTCGCACACACCTAAATATAGAAATAAACCTACTGAGTCTATTTCATGTTTACAGGTATATTTGACTTCAGAGCTGACTACTTGGTATTGCATAAACAGTGAGAACGCTCCTATCCCTGGGGGAGATTATTCTGTCCACTCTCAGCTTCCTAAGCTGTCTTTAGAGCCTTTGCCTGAAGTGGAGCCCCATGAGGTTTCCAGTGTCCGTGTTCACATGTCTACTGGTGTACTTCTTCAGGTCTTGTTTAGGCAGCTGTGTTGTTGAGGGGATGAGGTACTTTTGACTAAATCTTTTACATGAGTTTCATAATAGGAAAATTTGTTCATCTGACTACTGATTCAGAACATCACACAAAGCAACAATCAAATGTTATCAATCTATGCCCACATTTTGTGTTCAACGTATTTTGTGGGTGAGCATTGTTTTCAATGCCAAACATTGTTTTTAGTGCCTGGAGAATGACAATTACCACATTTATGCACATATACATTATTCTGAGGTAGGGACATGAGTAAATCAAAAAGGAGAAATGGGGAACATGGTAAAAGCAAAGCTATGCTTTCAAAGTGTGTCGGAGTTAACTACATCAATAGTCCAGACAGTGCAATATGGTAAGACCCTTCCTTATATCTCACTATGTAGTCCTGGAACTCGCTCTGTAAACCAAGCTGGCCTTGAACTCACAGAGATACACCTGCTTCTGCCTCCGGAGTGCTGGGATTAAAGGCATGTGCCACCATACCTAGCTTTATTGCTGTTTTTGTTTTTTTTTTTTAAAGTCAATTAATTTATAACAGTATGTAAGCAGAATGAGTCCATAGCCCCAAGTGATCTGAAGGCACATTCGTATCTTGGTTACATGCTAAGTGAAAGTTTGGTTTGTAAAGGCAAGTTATAAACAAGTATTTTTTTTTTAAGAAAGTCATTTCTACAGATATTTCTTTTCTAAGAGAAATCTCAAGCAAGAGTTAAAAACAAGTGGCCAGTACTTGACTAGAGACACACTGTAGCAGGCCCCCAGGCCTAAATACGCCTGGAGCCTTTAGCACAATGGACTCCATGATGAAGTACCATTCAGGCTATAGAACACAGCATATAGATAGCACCACTTAGTGAAAGTAAAAGACCTAATCCATCAAAGTCCATAGTTATGGGAAAGCCTAACTGTACTAACCTTGCTTTTGGCTTCTGTTGTTCTGCTTCTGGCTAACTGTTGTTAACTGAAATATGTCAACCCAGAATATAGTTTTGTGCTTAAAAGCTCACCCTGAGGGCTGGAGAGATGGCTCAGCGGTTAAGAACACTGACTGGCCGGGCAGTGGTGGCGCACGCCTTTAGTCCCAGCACTTGGGAGGCAGAGGCAGGCAGATTTCTGAGTTCGAGGCTAGCCTGGTCTACAAAGTGAGTTCCAGGACAGCCAGGGCTATACAGAGAAACACTGTCTCAAAAAACCAAAAAAAAAAAAAAAAAAAAAAAAAGAACAATGACTTCAATTCCCAGCAACCACATGGTGGCTCACAACCATCTGTAATGGGATCTGATGCTCTCTTCTGGTGTGTCTGAAGACAGTGACAGTGTACCCACATACATAAAATAAATAAATAATTTTAAAAAGAAAAGCTCACCCTGAGACAGGCTCAATGCTTCATTGGGATCCTGAAAACCCAGTGTAATTGGTGGCCAGCTAATAAAGACTTTCTATAGGCTTAAACTCATGTTGGAGAAGTCTTTTCTGGTGAGTGCCCCACAACCTGAGCCATCCTACCAGTCCCTGGGGACCTTTTAGAAGACCATGAAGACAGAACATTTTCATAATGCCCTATTTGATTTTGTACCTGCTTTCTAATGTATCCGGAATTTCCCAGGGCTTCACTGTGATAGTGTGGCTAGCAGACCCGATGGCGGAGGCAGATATGAGAATCCAGCACCTTTTAAGTCCTTCTCATCTGCTTTATACAAAGATCTTCCTTTAAGATAATAGAGGTTCACAAAGAAATAAAAAGTCACTTTTCAAATATGCTGGAACATCAGAAGGCTGAAGGTCAAGAAGAGATATCTCACTTATAGGCCTCAGGAGCTATCTGAAAACATTCCTAGCCTCTGGGGTGGTGGAAACTAGTGGTCGGCTACCTCAATACATTTCAAACACTTCCAAGCTGTCACTCATAGGATGTTAGGTCCGCCACATAGACGGGCAAGGATGGCTATTGAGGAGGCTAAAGACAGCCCAAGATAAATTGTAATTAGACTTTTTTGGTTTGGTTTGGTTTTTTGTTTTTTGAGACAGGGCGCCACCACTGCCCAGCTGTAATTAGACTCTTGAATTGCAACATTCCAACCTCCCCAGACCACTGAAGTTCTAATCAATCAGCTTTTGCAAACATAGCTTCTTTCCAGGAATTCTCTGTCACATTGCCTTCATCTGTTGTGGGTTCATCTTCCACGCTCAATTTCAGTTTGCAATGGGTGCTTCTTGGAGGAAGCTAAAAATGATTGATTTGTTTGTTTGTCAGTTTTTGGTTTTTGTCTTTCCCAAGGCAGGGTGCTCTCTACGTAGCCCTGGCTGTCCTTGGAACTTGCTCTGTAGACCAGGCTAGCCTTGAACTCAGATTTGCCTGCCTCTTCCAAGTGCTGGGATTAGAGGTGTGTATCACCACTGCCTGGCAAGATACATATGTACATACATACATACATACATACATACATACATACATACATACAAACAAAGCTAAGCATAAAGCTAAAGATACAGTATTTATGAAGATATATAATAGGTCTCCTAGCACTCAAGACATGAAAGCAAGAGGATCAGGAGTTCAGGGCCATGGATGATAAGTTATTCTCCGCTGGTGAAATGAGCCAATTGAAGTCAGATTAGAGTACATAAAGGCAGGTCTATTGGGAAGCTCCTCTGGGGCAGGTTGACTGGTCCCAAGGAAGGAGGCCAGGGGAGTTGCCATGGGGAGGGGAGATGGGAGGGGTTGAGGGGGTAGGGAAGCGGAGAAAGAGTATGTGTTCATGGTAGTTGGGGTGGAGAGAGAGGGGAGGAGAGAGACAGAGACAGAGACAGAGAGACAGACAGAGACAGAGAAAGACAGAGGAAGTAAGGGGAGAGAGAGAGAGAGAGAGAGAGAGAGAGAGAGAGAGAGAGAGAGAGAGAGAGAGAGAGAGAACAAAATGTCTGATTATATAGAAAAGAGCCTCTGGAGGAGGGGAAGTCCCCTGGGCAAAAAAGTTTAGGGCAGAGGGTGGGGTATGGGAGCCATGTCCTGTAACAGGTAGGGACTGAGGGATGGGGAGAACCAGGAGGTCAGGCACACTTTGGCATGTTAAATATGTCCCTCAGCCCCTTGTCCCAGGTCTGAAACCCAACCATCCTCAGTTACATAGCCAGCCTAAGAAGCTAAACTACCCTGACTCAAAAACTAGATACAGGGGAAATATTTAGCAGAGCAGGTCATGAATACCTCCTCAAGCTGGGAGAGCTTCGCTCCTGAAGAAAACAAAGGTGTTAGCTAGAAGAAATCGAGCAGTTAGAGATGGATGAAAAGGGTTAAAAAGGACTGCCCGGAGCGGCTGTTACTTAGAATGGAAAGGAGCCTGCCTAAGTCGGCAGCCATGAGCCTCAGAGCATAACAGTCTCTAGAGATACTTCAAAGTAAAAGTTTATAAAGACCTTGGCAATGTCCTCCCCCCACCCACTTCATACCACACCAAGGATGAAACTTTTATTTGGGTGGTGTACTGGCTGGTTTTGTGTGTCAACTTGACACAAGCTGGAGTTATCGCAGAGAAAGGAGCTTCAGTTGAGAAAATGCCTCCATGAGATCCAGAGGTAAGGCATTTTCTCAATTAGTGATCAAGGGGGGAGGGCCCCTTGTGGGTGGTACCATCTGTGGGCTGGTAGTATTGGGTTCTCTAAGAAAGCAGGCTGAGCAAGCCAGGAGAAGCAAGCAAGCCAGTAAGCAGCATTCCTCCATGGCCTCTGCATCAGCTCCTGCTTCCTGACCTGCTCGAGTTCCAGTCCTGACTTCCTTTGGTAATGAACAGCAGCATGGAAGTGTAAGCTCAATAAACCCTTTCCTTCCCAACTTGCTTCTTGGTCATGATGTTTGTGCAGGGATAGAAACCCTGGCTAAGACAGGTGTGTAGGTACATTATGTCCTTATTTGAGGCCAAAGCAGTAGTATTCTGCTCCATTCCCCTCTCTCCTCTCTCTCTCTCTCTCTCTCTCTCTCTCTCTCTCTCTCTCTCTCTCTCTCTCTCTCTCTCTCTCTCTCTTTCTGGTATGTTCATGTACCCATGAAAGGTCAGAAGACATATAGCATTCTGCTCTATTTCTCTTCACTGTAGTTCCTTAGAGAATGTCACTGGAGCTGGAGCTAGGCTGCTGAGCAGGAAGCCATGCGATTCTCCTCTCTACCTTCCAGGCACACGGCCAGGTCAGGCTTTTTACGTGGGTGCTGGGATCTGAACTCAGGTACTCATGCTTGTGAGTGTTCTTACTCACTGAGCTCTCTCTCCATCCTGCCTGAAACTTCTTATTTCTGACGATAAAAGTTAGTTTTCCTTTGGACAAATGCATTTTACAGGATCCATTTCCAGCGTCTTGAGTTCTACAAGCACCCCTTCTAGAAGAGATCTGCCTGAGCCTAGTCCTTTACAAACAGAAGGCTTGCCTTAAAACAAAGGAAACCCTTCCTGGGATCCATTATCCAGGCAAAAAGTTCTGGGTGCCAAGCAAAGTGGTCTTCGACTTTGAGGACACCCCCGTAAGTAGTCAAGAGCCCTGAACCCTTTCTTTCTCACTTTTGATAACCTATTTTTGTTAAGGTTCAAGTCTAGAGTTAGAAACATGATGTTTTGGGGCTGGAGGTGCAGCTTATGATGGACCATGTGTTTAGCATCGTAAAGCCCTGGATCCATCAGCAGCAACCCTGTAAACAGAGGGAGGGAGGAAGGCTGAGAATGAGAGATGAAGAGGGACACACAGAACACATTCAAGAAATTATGAATGCCGAGCAGATGCTGCTGCAAAAAATTAGTGATCTGGATTTTTTTTAAAAAGCAACATAGGGTCTCATGTAGGTCAGGCTAACCTAATTTTTTTTTTATCTTCATTTTTATATTCATCTAAGAGCTTCTTTTTTATATAATTTATTTTTATTTTGTGTTCATTGGTGTTTTGCCTGTATATATGCCTGTGAAGGTGTCAGAACCTGCCATGTGGGTGCTGGGAATTGAACCCAGTCCTCTGGAAGAGCAGTCAGTGCTCTTAACTGCTGAGCCATCTCTTCAGCCCTATGGCATAGCCTTGTTTATCTTCCTGTGAGGATGGTCTTAAACTCCTGGTTCTTCTGCCTCTACTTTCCAAGTGCTGGGATTACAGGTGCGTGTCATAATGTCCATTGAGTTGTGAGTTTTAGGGAGAGACAGAATTGTACAGCAGTAAAAATAAGACACTGGGCCATGCTCACTTCACCTTTATAACCTTTGGATAGAGATGGGAAAGGAAAGAACCTCCATTTTCAAGGAAGGAGAGCCGCAGCCCTTCAGTGAGAAGTTATTTCTCCACAGGTGAAATGAGCCAATTCAAGCCCCTGGGGGAAGGGTACCCCAGTTGGGGGCTGAGCATTCCAGGGAGGGACTGAGTGGCGCTGGGAGAACCTGGAAGTCTGGTCTACTTTGA
>CM052712.1:52894277-52982156 GCA_028551405.1 Uromys caudimaculatus
GACAAACAGGTGCGGGACAGGACAGGATTAATCCCGATCGTCTCTAACAGTCAGTTTTCATAGCGAGGTCATCAGTGTGAGTGGAGGGTAGGAAGACAGTGTTCAGGGAGAGCTGAGACCAAACAAAGTGTGGTGGAGCCCACCTGTATGCCCAGTACTGGAGAGGTGGCACCCTAAGGGTCAGAAGTTCAAAGTCCTTGGCTATGTCGTGAGTTCAAGTCTAGAAATATCCCACTGAAGTGACTTTCTGAATTTCTCTATCTAACTACTGTTCTAGGAGATCCAATGCCCTCTGGCCAAGACAGCTGTCTGCACACATGTTGTACATATAAAACTCTCTACATACATACATACATACATACATACATACATACATACATACATACAGCCAGGCAGTCCTGGTGCACGCCTTTAATCCCAGCACTTGGGAGGCAGAGGCAGGTGGATTTCTGAGTTCGAGGCCAACCTGGTCTACAGAGTGAGTTCCAGGACAGCTAGGGCTACACAGAGAAACCCTGTCTAAAAAAAAACTAAAAAAAAAAACCAAACCAACCAAACAAAAAAAAAAACCCATACATACATACATACATACATACATACATACACATACACACATACATACACACATACATACATATACACACACACATACACACACATACATACACGCATACATATACACACATACATACATACACACACACACATACATACATACACACACATACACACACACATACACACATACATACACACATACATACACATACACACACACATACACACACACGCACACACACACATACATACACACATACATACACACATACACACACACATACACACATACACACATATACACACGTACACACATACACACATAAATACACACATACATACATACACACATATATACATACACGAGAGACATACATACACATAATAAATAAATGTACTGAGATACTTATTTTGAAATGGTCTCACTGTGTATCTCTGCCTGGCCTAGAAGTTGCTACACAGATCAGGCTGGTCTCAAATTCAGAGCTCCATCTGCCTCTGTCTCATAACTGCTGGGATTGCAGGCATTTTCAATATATCTTTTGTTTTCTTATGTGTATGGATGTTTTGTCTATGCATCAGATGAATGCTTAATATTTTACCTATTGAGAATTTCATACACGTATACAATGTGTTTTGAGCATATCTACTGTCTCATTCCCAACTTCCCCAGACACCCCAAGAAAGTCTCCCTTCTAACTTCACGTCTTCTTTATAAAGTATGATTTCCATTTTATTTCCCCTGAAACATGGCTTCTCTTCTGTTCTTAAGAAGCCTGCTCTTTACAAAGGCTTCGATGGTGGCTGTGAGGCAGTACCAGTGGGGATGGTCCGTCCTGCCTTCCATAAAACCAGTTCTTGTCACAGTTATGGAAGGCACAGCTCCTGTTGTTACACAGCTTCCCACAAAACTTGGGAAGCAAATAAACATCCATCACACATGTCCCTGACGGCAGTGGCCTCCACGTTTCCAATGATGAACTTCTTAATGACCTTGCCTGTGGGAATGGACTAGGTATATGTAAGCCATGCCATCAATCAGCTGCAGGAGGCTGAAGCGACCATTGTCTTGTTGTTGTTGTTGTTGTTGTTGTTGTTGTTGTTGTTGTTTTTCGAGACAGGGTTTCTCTGTGTAGCCCTGGCTGTCCTGGAACTCACTCTGTAGACCAGGCTGGCCTTGAACTCAGAAATCTGCCTGCCTCTGCCTCTCGAGTGCTGGGATTAAAGGCGTGTGCGACCACTGCCCGGCTGTTGTTATCTTGGCACCAGGACCTGAAAGCTCTTTTAAAATAACCCACTCAGTGTAAGCAGCGCTGTCTGTATGCACACATATATTGGGGCACACACTGAAGCATGGGCAGCCTACCAGTGGCCATAACTCCAAAGAAAAACGACGAGAAACCGCGAGTGTGGGGGTTCATGAGAGTTGGTTCTCTCCTCCCACAGCATGGGTCCCAGGGATCCAACTCAGGTCATTAGGCTTAGTGGTAAGTGCCTTTATCACTGAGCCATTTTGCTGCCTCAAACAACCTACTTTATGGGGAAAAAAATGCTTTCGCTCTCTGAAGCCCATTCCAAAACCATTCCTGAGTTCTGAGACAGCTCACCTTCTTTTGAGCAATCTCCTCTTTCTGCCGGTCAAGGGACATTTGAGGAGAGTTCCACCTCCCTTTCTTCTGTCTTGGGCTTCTTCTCACTGACCGGATTCTCTCTGGTAGCACATGAGCTTTCTTCATATCTGGAGTTACGCTGCCCTTTATGTACTGAGAGAATGGGGTCTTATACTATCTTCATCTTCCTCCATGAGGTAATACATGTAGTCTGCAATGTTCTGACCCAGGCTGTGCTCTCTTGGGGGACCTTGGGAGAGGGGGTGTTGGGTTGTTGCAGACAGGCTGGCCTGAAGAGTAGATAAGGAGTCTCGAGGGGAGGGAGTAGGTCAGCCGCTATGGTCAGGGGAATCTCAAAGCTCTGCCTGACTAGCAATGAGGCTGCTCCCATGACTCTGACTAACTAGCAACCAGGTGCTGCTTTTTTTTTTTTTTTTTTTTTTAAATATTTATTTATTTTATTTATATGAGCGCACTTTAGCTGTCTCCAGACACACCAGAAGAGGGCACCAGATCCCATTACAGATGGTTGTGAGCCACCATGTGGTTGCTGGGAATTGAACTCAGGACCTCTGGAAGAGCAGTCAGTGCTCTTAACTGCTGAGCCATCTCTACAGCCAGGTGCTTTCTTTCTTTCTTTCTTTCTTTTTTTTTTTTTTTTTTTTGGTTTTTCGAGACAGGGTTTCTCTGTGTAGCCCTGGCTGTCCTGGAACTCACTCTGTAGACCAGGCTGGCCTCAAACTCAGAAATCTGCCTGCCTCTGCCTCCCAAGTGCTGGGACTAAAGGCATACACTGCCCGGCCAGGTGCTTCTTTATATATACAGGTTTCACAGAACAAAGAAAGACTAATGATTATTCAAGTAGTACAGATTATGTTTTTTATTTTCATAACATGTCTAGGGTTATATGTTCAGATACAATTTAGAAAATGAATCTGAACAGATTTTATTATTATTAGCTCTATAACTACAATTTAAAGAATCTAAAGAATGTCTCCTCCAAAGCACTCTACACAAACAGAAAATATCTGAACCGGTCTTTTTATGAATACCAAATAATAATACCTAACTTCTTTTACTATATTATTTTAGCATCTAGGTTATAAAGTAGGAAAAGTTTAAGTTTGTTTTAATCAATTCATCCTATTTGACTTCTATTCCTCCAGGGGTGTACCATATATGACGCCCTATCTTTAAACTACATTTTTAAAGAGCACTAAGCCAATAATAAAAAGAGACCTTGAATCTGTAACCTACTTTCCTGGCCAGTGAGAGTTTGTGAGTGTCTGTGTTTCTCCTGCACCAATTGTTTTAGCTCAGGGGCAGATATCTCAGGAAGCTTCTTGGGGTAAAGGCCTCAAATAGTTGCCTGCTGATCTATGCTTACTGATCTGCAGGGCGTAAGAAAGACTTCCGAATAGTGGCTAGATAAAGTTACTTTTAGGATTTTCCTAAAAGCATTCATTCATAATTTTTCTCAGGAAAAGACATAAAATGAATCGTAACGCAGAAAGTCCCGTAGTATGCAACACGCAGAGACGAAGCCCAAAGTCAGAGACAGAGGACAGTGATCGTAGCAATCCGCTCAGCTTTGCTGGAATGTGCCATCTCCAGTGGACAGGACTGTGCCACCTCTGCACTGGACTTGCTTTCAGAGTCATAACCAGGGCATCGTTTGGTACTGTAAGGGATAGACAAGCCTCCATCCACAGCTCCCTCCAGGGACCCAAGAATTGTATTCCCAGTTGTCGTTTGGGCAAGATCTGCTATCCAAATAACACACACACACACACACACACACACACACACACACACACACACACACACACACACATACTCTCTCTCTTAAAAAAAAACAAAACAAAAAAACAAAAAACCCTGGATTTTCAGAATCTAAAATTATGTAAGATCAGATTTAAAGAAAAACAAAAACTTAAAAAAAAAACCCTTAATTTTCAGAAACTAAAATTAGAGATCAGATTTAAAGAAAACCCGGCAGATTGCAAAAAGGTCCTGTTAGTATGACGGCTAGTTTTGGTTTTTTCTGCATCAGGGAGAGTAAAAGCTACCCAGACAGGATGCTGAAACTAAGCTGATACATTGTAACAGGGTCCGCCCGGGCGCACTCCCAACACTCAGGACTGAGGCCCAAGTGTTTCTATCATGCACCGCTCAGTTGCTCAGGCTCCAAGATGAGATGCCACTCTCATTTTCTATTTTCCCCTTCATCCATCACCTGACCAGCACTATTTACCTATTGGCACTACTCCAAAATACCCAAATCTGCCAACGCCACTGCTAACACCTTTGCCCTAGCTCCCACGGTTGGGCGGTTGGCTCACGGGTGTTAGCCTGCCCCTTCTCTTCCTTCTTTTCCTCCTTTTGGGGTAGGAGTCAAGGCTGAGCTTCACATAGGCTCTGCTACAGAGCAACCCCCCCCCCCCAAACCTGTGTTTCCTGTCCTGACTCTCACCATACATCTACACGGCAACCAGAAAACTGCGCCTTTTATCTCCACTGCTAATCACGTTCTTTATGCCCAGTGACTCCGAAGTTCGCATTCACCGTGTGGAGCCCTGTAAGACAGAGACTTTATTTCTGAACTCCTTTGGCCCAATCTTTTGATTTGATTCTGATGCCCTGGGAATGGCAATCCTATTTCAGTTTCAGGCCGTTTGCCCTTTGCACTTGTTGCACCGTATCTCCCAGACCATGGCATTGTTCAGGTCTCAGCTCAGATATCATCGCAGAGAATTCTTTAAGTGATTACTGGTTCTTGAAATGATCTCACTCTCTTTGTTAGCTTTTGTACTGTCTGTACCTTGTAGCTAGAAAAAATTGTGTGTACGCATTTGAACTCAGGGCTTCGGATGGATCATTTTTCTTGATGACCAGGAAGTTCAGCTATGTGAAGGCAACATGTCAACTCCTGGCCCCCACATGCATACCCATTTGCAACTTGCACATGGACCTGCTTATGCACATACATGTTCACAAACACACACCAGAAACAAAAACAAATTTTGTGAAGTATGTGACTAACATTTTAAAGCTTCTCTTTGAGAAATATCATCCTTACTATTAATTGCTAAAATAGATTTTAATTTTCATAGAACAGTCGTCTTGCTTTGCGGCTCAAGCTTAAAGGTGCTCTTTCTGCCTCAACCTGCCAAGGCCTGAGGCTGCAGGTAAGAATAACCACGACCAGCTAGCTGACAGTATTTTTAACTCCCTGACCTGTGTATGTTTTAACACTGCTTTCGTATTAATGGGATAGACTCCAGCTGGAGCCACCGGTGAAGGATGGCATTTGTCTTCCTCACTCTTGAAACAGCAATTTCACAGTATAAAATGCATTACTTCTAGGTACAGGACAAATCCAAGTGCTACTGTGTTAAAAGTAGTTCTCCTGTGAATTCGGTATCCGCTAATTCCAGCCCTTGAGTATAAACACGAATGGTCAAGAAAGAATCGTTTTTAGCTTGGGCTTCTCAGCTCTAGAATGAAACATTTAACACTTCGCTTTCTTTTATTCAATGACTTAATTATATCAGTAGAGTTCCCAGATGTTTTTACTTTAGATCGTATCACCATGTACTAGTTGGGCGTGCTTAAACATAGTTGCATTTGCAGTCCTTGGAACATGAAGGCAGGAGGGTTAAGTGTTTGGTTTAGCTGCAAGATAATAAAATCGATCGAAGACTCTTTTCTCATCTGGTCTGCTAAATCATGCAGATCCTACAAATGTTGGCACATTTAATTCTGCAGTACAAGGCAGATCCAAGAGCAGCCCATGAAGTGTTTATGATACTCCACACCAGGCACTGACCTAAGGTGCCACTGTCTCTACCTAGTAGGGTCAATTTTTCCCAGTGGGAGCTCAAACGTCCTGAATCTGGTTCCTATGCTGTCCCGGTTATGAAACTGCCCAACCACTGTATCTGTAGCTTTACAAGGTAGTCAGGGACATTGACAAGTAGAACCCTAGAAAGAGTTTCATCAACTGGGCCTGCACTTCTGCCGCTTTCCTGAGTCCTTCATCTATGTACCATCAGTACTATAGCCCAGAATGGACACTGTGGGCCGTCTTAAAGCAACGAGCTTCAAACTCCTGGTGACATAACCCTAGGGGTTTGGCTGAGTACTACCTTGAATGTCTGATTTTTCTGTCTTCATCTGTGAGTGCTGGGATTAAAGGCATGAGCCACCATGTCTAGTTTTATGTGGTACCGGAGATTAAATCCCATGCTTCGTGTGCTAAGTCAGCACTCTACTGACAACTGAGTTACACTCCCAACCTCATACACGAGAAACTTTAGATTGAACTATCGCCTCCAAGAAGTCACATGCTTCACAAAATTTGCTTTTGTTTCTGGTGTGTGTTTGTGAACATGTATGTGCATAAGCAGGTCCACATGCAAATTGCAAATGGGTATGCATGTGGGGGCCAGGAGTTGACATGGTGTCTCTGATTCTGTAGTCACTGATTTAGTCAGTGCAGCTAGCCAGCAAGCCCCAAGGAGCCTCCTCCTCTGTCTCCCTGGCCCTGGGGTTGTAGGCATTTACCACCGTACCCAACTTTTAACTGAGTGTTGATCCAAACTCGGGTCCTCACATTTACTAGGAAAGCACTTCAGCGACTGAGCCATCTCCTCAGCCTCATAAAATCTGTTGTAATTTTTTTGTGGTGCTGGGATGAACTGAGGACCTTTTGCCTACTAACCAAACTACCACCAAGCTACATCAGCCTAGTGTTCTGTTTTTTTTAGAAGGAGTTCTTGTTCAAGCAATCCTCCTGCCTTGGCATTCCTAGTAGCTGGGTCTTTTAGTACCATTTAAGATATTTAGCTAAGGTTGGCATTCATCTGCAACCCTAGCACCAGAGGGGCTAAGCTACATACTAAGACAGTCTCAAAAACATATCATGCACAGAAACTGGCACCAGGATCATGGAGTGATTTTATCATTTCTCTGTGCTAGGTCCTTTTTAATGCTTACAGAGAGCTACTAAGAAGTTTTCCTTTGCCACCCAGTTGGCCCCAGATATTAGGAAAGTTTAAAGGTATAAGTAGGGGCCCAGCTGCTGGACATGGTCTGATGTTTAACAACAGAGAACTGACTGGGACAAGACCTTATGCGTAAACTCAAAGCCACAGTCACTTTCTCTGATGACGAGACACAGACTTACAGATACGCAGCAAAATGTTGGTGTCTGTCTGTCAGAAAAAATCAACCCCCAGGACTGGCCCAATACCAAGATCCTCTAATTGTTCAACCAAGCAGTTCAGCTACCTCTGCCCAGACTGAACAGTGCCAGTGACCCTGGAAACAAAAGGCCGTGTGCTATTATGATCTTTTATGTCTGGACACATTCCAGGTTGGAGCAAAAGCAGACTTTTACTTTTATGTGTTTTGTGTGATTTTCATTCAGTATAGCTCTGAGTAACAAATGTCTGCTCAAATAAATACTACCGCATGCTATTCCCTCAAAGAAAATGTGTCTGACCTTTTCTAGGAAGAAAAAGATAACTAAAGAAATGTAATATAACTTCCTAGAGATTCTTAGAACTTTTTCTTCCGAATACCAACCATATACTTTTTGCTTTTGACACCCCAGTCTGGCTTCAAGCCTGCTATGGCACAGGGTAACCTCCCAAGTGCTGGGATCATAGGTATATACCCCACCATGCCTGGCTTATCAGCTGTGGGTAATAGGACTCAGAGCTTCATGCATGAAGACACTAACAGCTGGGCTTCATCCCAAGCTATCATCTAAACCTTTTCCTTATTCCTTGGGAACATCTTGAGTTGAAAAGTTGCACCTAGAAATGTTAATATAGGGTATTAACATTTTATCAAAGAGAGGGCATCTTTTTCCACAAAAGCCAAACAGGAAACAAAGTGTTACTAACATTTTCTATTTATTCATTAATAAAAAGTGCATAGTACAAGCCCTTAACCCCACTCCAAGTACTCAGTAAAAGATTAACACCAAGGCTAGATGGCACGGGCTGATTTGTTTGGCATGACTTAAACATTGAGAAACAGCAAATACATTTAGTACATCACATGACCCTTTGCCTTTAACAGAATCATCACTGGACATGTAATGATACACAGGATTCTTCACTGAGAAATATACACTGTCCCTATTTTCTATTGCAATGGCAAAATTTAAACCATTTGTCATTTTCCTTCTTCAAGTTGCTGTTTTGTGTTTTAAAGTGAGTTGGTCAAACAAGTAAAAAAAAATCACTGAGAGAGAGAGACAAACTTTCCTTTAGAAGGACAGATTTCCACAATTCCTTTAAAAGTCTAAGATATTAGTAATTCCATAAACACCATCACAGACACTAAATGGAACCATGGGACAGTGACACTCAACAGTGACCTGGAGAATGTCTGCACATTGTAAAGCAGGAGTTCTTAAGCATGGGATAGTGTTAGATACATGATAAGGTCTCCAATGTTAACCTGTCCCATCTGGAAAACAGAAAAACAAAACTACTAGATTTTGTATGAAACAGTACGAAGGGACTCTCAAATGAACTTGCTAGGTGGTGTGGATGGCCCAGAGTCAAGACTGTAAGCTTGCCCTTAACTTTATTTTAAGAGAATTGTAGCTACAGATCAAGTGAATGTTTGCAAGCCAAATAATGGTGTACAAATATGCTAGATTAAAGGGCCACATGTAGAAACTTAAAGAAGAGAATAACAAATTATTAGTTGGGTTAAAAATATTATTCTATGCAAGATATTATCACTTTAGGAATATAGAAAAAAATTACCAAAGGAAAAAAAAAAAATAGCCAAGACTAAAGATAAAGTACTAAACCCAAGGCCAAGTACTTCTCAAAAAAATTCAAGCATTGAAAAGCCTGGATCAGGCAGGCGGTGGTGGCGCACGCCTTTAGTCCCAGCCAGGGAGGCAGAAGCAGGTGGATCTCTGAGCTTGAGGCCAGAGCTATGCAGAGAAACCCTGTCTCAAAAAAGCAAAAAACAAAAACAACAAAAAAGTCTGGATCGGATTTTCTGTGCAACTGTGATCATATGTACTTCTGGTGAACACATAACTAAGCCATTTCTATGTCAGAAAGTAGAATCTTTGCCGGGTTAAAAAAAGAGGCTATTTTACTAGCTTAATAAAGGGTTTACATAGAAAAAAGCTATGATATTTAGACATAAGTATATGTGGTAGAAATGAATACCTAGAATAAGAATCTACTTTTCCAGGTCTCTAATAGTAGATGTTCTGTATCCACATTTTCTCCATAAAAAAATAATTTATGTATTCTTATTTTATGCTCATTGGTCTTTTGCCTGCGTGTATGCCTATGTGAGGATGTCTAAACCCCTGAACCTGGAGTTACAGACAGTTGTGAGCTGCCATGTGGTTGCTGGGAATTGAACCTGGGTCCTCTGGAAGAACAGCCAGTGCTCTTAACTGCTGAGCCATCTCTCCACCTTTTGACATTTTTATTTTAATCCAAGGTGAAGTCTCAACTACTTGTGAGGCAGACTGCATGAAGCAGGTTAGAAAGCACTGTTGGGATGTGTGCAACCTTCAGAGGCCGAGGGCAGGAGAGGGCAACCTTCAGAGGCTGAGGGCAGGAGAGGGCAGCCTTCAGAGGCTGAGGGTTACAGCGCTTTAGCTCCACCTGAGGCCATTTTGCTTAGGTTAAGTCCCTCACCCCATGTTTTTCCTTTGTGAGCCAAGGTCTTCCTATGCAACACAACCTGACCTGAAATTCATTCACCATGTGGCCTAGTCTGGTCTCAAGACAGCTACCATATCTGACTTTTGTGTTAAACTGGCTATAGGCTACGAAGTGGGTAAGACTTCCAGGTGGCCACAGCACCCTGTGTTGATCATTTGTTCAGGATTTAACTTACCTGGTTAAGTCACTCCTTATAAACAAGAGTAGCTAAGAGGTGGTTATATTGTTTTTTAAATGTTGAGCACAAGTAGCCAGGATTACCACACAGGACAAAGAGACGCCCTTACCAATGCTTATGGGTCAGATCTTGATAACCATTGCTTGGGGAAGATAAGCAGAATGTCACACAATTGGGTCACAGGGCGCAGTGGTGCAGTGTGCTAGATGTTTATTTAGTTCACACAAATGGTTTCTCAGCTCTGTACAGTGACAGCCTAGACTGACCGAGGAGGGGTCAGCCTTACCTTGATAACGAAATATGTTCTGGCCCCGACAAATCGCCTGCAGTGATTCCTAAGAGGAAAGAGTCCAGGCCTGTTTGAATGCAGTCTGTATTCACTGCTTTTCAATCTCTTACTGGTTAAACACATTTTAAATTTTCAGTTACCAATGCTCTTCCAACTCCAATGCATCTGCATCCCACTACTAAACAGAACTGAGCTGAGAGGTGACAAAAATATTCTCGTTTGTAATTTTCCTTCTTTCCCTTGGAATAAACAAAGACCTCAGATTAAAGGCTTTTCTCCTCATAAGTCAGAAGAGCAACAAAAGACTCATTTTTTTAAATTAAAAAATAGAAAGGTATGAAATGAAAGTCATGGGTATTAAGATGATTGCATTTTAACAGGGAAGTGTTAGATGGAAGAGAAGCCTGCTTAAGGGGCACTCACTTGAAAAACAAATATCATGAGCCGAGTAAGGCTAGCATACAATGGCTTTCAATGACACACAATGGATTCTAAACCAACCACTATATTAATCAATCATGTTTATTTAAAGTATTCTTAACATCAGAAATTTTTAATGGGAATTAAAAAAAAAATCAGTAAACAACCAATTCGATTTTCCTATTCTAGCCATAAAAGCCAGCTGGGGGCTGTAAGGAAAATGCTCTAAAGCGTCACTGTCCCAAGGACTACAGAAAACTGCCACCCACGGATAAACTGCCACAGTGAAGTAACTACAGCGTGGCTCTGTCACTCAGACCAGACAACCCCATATAAATACCTTATGAAAAGAATTAAAATCTATCAAAACCACTTAAAATACTTAAATGCAGAAATCTCAATTTTCCTTCAGTTGGGCCAGAAACCACCACAGACATTACAGTCAGGGTTCCAGGGAGAACGAGTGGAATGTTTAAGCTTAGGCCAACCAACAAAGCCCTCAACTTTTCAATAGAATCATTTACTCAGGTATACTGTAAATAAGAACTGTGGCAACATAGGAAGCAAAAGGCAGTTGGCAAGTGAAATTTCTAGAAGCTCATGAAAACAATACCATCCAAACTGCAGATGGAAAAGGAGAGACAGTTAGTGCCTGGTCATCTTCAGTCGTTCGGTCGTCGTGCAGGGTGTTAACAATCGCTGCTTCCCACACCAGGACCTTAGTCCACGGGAGGGGCTGGCGGGTCCTGTCCCTGGCATTAAAAAAAGAGTGGGTTATGTGACTTTAACACATCCCATGTCCCCACCGGAGTCGCACTAAGTCTATACTCGCCACCTCCGTGGTTTTACATGGGGAGCATAAGGTAAATACTGTGGTTTAGCAGGGCTTGCCCTTTTCTTGCCCGTGTGTGGTATGGAAGGGAAGCTACAACAGTGCTGGGATTACCCCAGCCACCTTGAAGTAGTGTCAAGCTTTCTGATAATGTGACTGGCTGAGTGGAGTACACTCACAAGTAGAGACTTCTGTTTCTCACCGTGGAATGACTACCAGAATGTGACTCCAGTGCTGTGGCAACCATCCTACCACTGTAAGGGAAGCCCTCCTTACAATGAAGCCTGTAGTAAGAGGAAAAAACTGGCTATGCATACATGCATGCATGTATGTATGTATTTAGAATGGGTATGTATGTATGTATATATGTATGTATGTATTTAGAATGGGTATGTATGCATGCATGCATGTATGTATTTAGACTGGGTCTCATGTATCTCAGAGGATGGCGTAGTACACACTGGTCAAGTCCTCTACCAACTGAGCTATATCCTCAGCCCAGAAACTGGGTTTACGATAGCACTGTTAATTTTTTCCTGTTTGAGGCATCGGGGATTTGCTGGGTAGCCTATGTGCTGGGGTTACAGTTGTGTACAAACACAGTCTGCTTCATACTGTTGAACTTTCTCAGCACTGAACCTAACTGAATTTTTGGTGTGCAAACCAATAAATCCACTTACTCAATCACCTTTACACTGGTTTTTGCAACTTGCAAAGCAAGCATCTGAGTTAAAAGAAAAGATGAAAGCTATGTATACGGGCTGAGAAAGGAGGCTCAAGGGTTTGAGGCTAGCTTGAGCTACAAAATGAGTTCAAGGCTGGGGGCCATATAGTGAGACTTTATTTCAAAGGGGGAGGGGAGGGAGGAATGGAGCTTTGAGGATTGCAGGAAGGCTTTATTTATGTAGCCAGCATGCTCTGTAAGGTGAGCAGCCTTTCTATTGTGGTTTGGTTTTTTCTGTTTCTTGTTTAGGACACAGAGACTATTGTTCCTAGGACCAATAAGGTCTGCCACTTGTAATGACTTCTAAGTCAGATTAAGTTGGATTTCTTTCTCTAAACATTGGAGAAACTGCTCCCTGACACGAAAATACTAAAGGTGTACACAGAATGCAAGGCACGGGGAAAGGCTGAGAAAGAAATACTTTACGTTTGCAAGTCTTTTATGCACATTCCCCTTGCCAAGAAAAGCTGAAAGTACACTAGGAAACTTTCTCTCCTTTTCTTCTAAGACAGACAGCGTCTCACTGTGTAGAGTAGGCTAGCCTTGAACTGCAAATGAAAACCTGTGTGTGCCAATAAAGCCATTCTTAGTTAGCTCAGCACAGGGCATGTCTCTACACTCTCTCCTAAAAGCTCCATGGTAGAGGCCAATTCTCACTGTATGCCTGCTTTCCTCTTATATGAAGAATTACTTAAAAAGTCTAACATTAACAATGTAAGGCTGCACATTGTGAAGGCTGAATAACAGAATTAATAGAGTAATTTGGTGTTCCAACATGTGGTTTCATCATGAAGAAAAGTTTTTTTGAGACAGGGTTTCCAATAGGAAAGCAAGCTAGGTTCTAACTTGCTATGTAGCAAAGGATGGTGTTGAATTTTTGATGTCTTACCTCCAACCTCCCCCTGGAATTACAGGTGTGTGCCACTGTACTCTGTTTATGAGGTGTTGGGAAGCCAAGGCCGGTTTCATACATGCTAGGCAAGCAGTCTACAGACTAAATCACATCTCTCGTGATGGATGCCATCATGGGTGCAGCAGTATTTCATTTAAAGCCAGACATAAAGGCTTTACTATACATATCACTACACATTCCTAGCCTGAAAACTTTTTTCTTAATTATTTTTATTTTATGTACATGTTTTGCCTACATGTATACTTGTGGAAGGGTGTTGGATTCCCCAGAACTGGAGCTACAGACAGTTGTGAGCTGCCATGTAGTTCCCGGGAACTGAACTCTGGGCCTCTGGAAAAACAGTTAGTGCTCTTAGCCGCTGAGTCCTCTCTCCAGCCCAACTTTTTTTTTTCTGGATACTGTGTAGTTTTATAGATACTCATGCCCTCCCCATCAAGATCTCATTTTGTAGTACAAGGTGGCCTAGAGCTTGTGGCAAGGCTCCTGGCACACCCTCCCAAGTGCAGGGATTGCTGAGCCACCTCTAGCTCTGTTTTTTATTTTTTTATGTTAATCTCCACAGAAGACAACTGGTGACTGAAAATTTTATTATGACTACACTGAAAGGACTCAGTCCAAGAATTAAGTCTTCCTCTTGATAAAGAAACACCCCACACCACTCACAAAGGATAGCAGTAACTCTTACACTGTGAGGACTGGAGGGCTTTCCAGGAAGGCTGGAGCCTCTCAGGTTAGGAGGCCTCAGTAGGAAGAGGAGCACGGCGATCACCATCCAGGCCATCAGGATCACAGTGATGCTGATGCCACTGTCACCGGACGGTCCTGGCACTAAAGGCAAACAGAAAGACCATCTGTAGCAAAACTGCATCCCAACTGTAACACTGCACGATACACCTAAAAACCGATTCCACTGTGTAAGTGCTAGCTTTAAAAATCACATTAAGAAAACCGGGGCTGGAGAGATGGCTCAGCGGTTAAGAGCACTGACTGCTCTTCTGAAGGTCCTGAGTTCAAATCCCAGCAACCACATGGTGGCTCACAACCATCTATAATGAGATCCGATGCCTTCTTCTGGTGTGTCTGAAGACAGCTACAGTGTGCCCATATAAATAAAATAAATAAATCTTAAAAAAAAAAAGGAAAGAAAGAAAACCACTGATAAGTACAACTGTCAACTAGTACATTTCAATTTCTGTCTTTCAAGCAACAAAATATACAAGGTAACTGCTGGTAGTCACAATCCAAACTGTAAAGACTTTGATTAGTCTAATAGTACTTTACAGTTTTATTTATTTATTTATTTATTTATTTATTTATTTATTTATTTATTATGTTTGTATGTCTCTGTGTGGATATGAGCATGCGCATACGGGTGTCTGTGGAGGCCAAAGGAGTTGGCTTTCCAGAGCTGTAATAATAGGCAAACTGTGAGCCATCTGAAATGGGTGCTGGGAACAGAACTCTGGTCCTCTGCAAGAGTAAGTCGTAGATGCCCTTAACCAGAGAGGCACTTGTCCAGCCCCACGTAGTAAGTTAATAATTTGTGTTAACAGAATCCTGAGAGCTTGGGAGCAGTTAGGAACACTTATCACTGCGAAACTGCATGGCCTACACACATTCAACAGTTTTGCATTGATTTGCAAGGACCATGGACTCAGGAAACCACAAATGCATAGATCTGCTGAGAGCTAAGATTAAGAACAGCTAGTGATGGGCTGGAGACATGACTCAGGATTAAGAACACGTGTTGCTCTTGCAGAGAGAGGATCCCGGTTCAGTTCAACACCCACGGCGGTGGCTCACAACTAACCATCTGTAAGTCTATTTCCAGGTCTCCAACACTCCCTTCTGACCTCCACAGGCACCACAGACATGCATGTAGGCAAAGCATAAATAATTAAATCTACAAGAATTTTAAAGAATACACATGTGTTTACTCCCAGGACTCAGGACATAGAGGGAGGTGGATTTCTGAGTCTTAGGGCAGCCTCATCTACATAGAGAGTTTCAAGTTGGTGAAGGCTAAATAGTAAGTCTATGTCCAAATAATAAAACCCAAAACCCAAACGAAAAAATCCAAAAAAAATAAAAACAAAAACAAACCAACACTCAATTTTCAGAAACTAAAATTATTGACCTGATTTAAAGAAAACCCCGCAGATTGCAAAAATGGCCTGTCAATATGATGGCTAGTTTTGGTTTTTCTGCATCAGGGAAAGTAAAAGCTACCCAGACAGGATGCTGAAACTAAGCTGATACATTGTAACAGGGTCTACTCGCCCAGGGCGCACTCTCAACACAGAGTACTGAGGCGGAAATTCTAGCAACGGAAACGCAGTCATCTTAAGTATTTAGCTGGTATAAGAGGAATGCAGTTTCAGGTCTAACCTCAGTCACTTTCTGAGCAGCAGCTAACTCAGTGGGGCAAGGGTCATCAAACCATATGCTTTATCGGCACTGTTTCTTTCTCCCTGTGCTTGGACACTGGGTGTTGAACCCAGGTCCTTGCCATTCTAGACAAGCAATATGCCACTGTGCCCCACCCAACCCCCACAGCATGCGTCTCTTGTGGGCTTTAACATTTTTTCTGACAGTTACTCTTTTATATCACAGGATGTCTTTCAGGGTCTGCTTCTTTCTTTTCACTGTGTGAGTTCCAGGAACTGAGCTCAGAAGCCTGGGTGGGTAAATGCCTTTATAGCTGAGGCATCTGACTTGAACTTTGTTAGATCCTATTCCTCGTACACAGGGCCTGTCCATTATCCATTACCCTCAAGTCTCCAGGGTAGCCTAGGCTGGCCTCAAATTCCTGATTTTCCTTCCCCTAACTCCCAGACAAGTATGTGTCATCATACCCCAAAACACCAGAAACACCAACATCTCTGCCGACCCACCCAGTGAGTAAGCGGACCGACTGAGCTCTGGGGATCCGGCCTGACCTTTGCTGGGATGACTTGGGCTTGCTTCTCTAACCTTCACGCTCTCCAACATTATCTTTCCAGTTATTTCATTCCTTCTTCTCCAGCCAATGTTTCCCTCACCTGGCTGCACATCAGGAAGACCTGTGACCTACACACAGATTCTGAGGCCCTGTGTCAGACCATCTGCTTCAGCAGCAGCATAGGGCTGTGGGCTAGTTTTTTGTTTCTTAAGCCTTCCCAAATTGAGTATAATGTAACACCAATTCACTACTTCTGTGGCGGGGAGTACTGGAAGGAGTCCTTCCACAGCCCAGCATGCGGTGAACCAACCTATTTACTCTCTACCTCCCTCTCTCCTATAAACAATCCCATTGCTTCTGCTACTGTCCTGCCGCCTTCTTCAAAATATCATAGCATTTCTCAGTTGAAGAAATGGTCTGCCTAAGTCATTACATTTTTAAGAGCAGGGACCCTCTGATGGCTATTTGATCTTGGTGCCTTGGTTTCTTTATCTGTGAAAGTTAAATCTCCCCATCACCTCAGAGGGAAGCAATGGGTAAGGGACAGGCAGGACATTGAAAGCAGAACGGCATGCTACCCAGAGTGGCACTCAACAAACAGGGAAGGGCGGGAGAAGTCAGGCAGCAAAATCCCTCTACTTCAAGTACCCCCCCCCCCCCGTGCGTGCTGGTGATCTAACCCATTCATGGCTTCCAGCGAGTTGGGTGAGCCCTCTATCCCTGAACCCCCATACCCATATTTATTTGTGGGATGTGGAAGGGAAACATGCCGTGGCACCCTCTGGGGAGATAAGATAATTTGTGGAAGTCAGTTATCAGTTTTAAGGCTTATTTACTTTAAATGTTAATCATACAGTTGGTCTCAGGACCTCAGTGCCACAGGAGAGCTGCCGGAGGTGAGTCTGCTGTATATGAGTCCCGAGGACCACCGGGCTATGTGAGGTCTGCTGGAAATGAATCTGTGAAAAGTCTGAAATATCCTGTTAAGAGAGAAATGCCCGTGGAGGTCATGGAGAGGTGGGTAGGGGTGTGTGTGTGTGTGTGTGTGTGTGTGTGTGTGTGTGTGTGCGTGTGTGTGCGTGTGCGTGTGCGTGTGCGCGCGCGCTCTCACTCTTGCATCTGTGTGGGTGCCAAAAGAGGGCATCAGATGCCCTGGAGCTAGAGCTGAAGGTGTTTGTCAGCTGCCGGACACAGGGTCTGGAAACTGAACTTCCATCCTCTGCAAGAGCAGCAAACATTCCTAACTGCTGAGCCATCTCTTTAGCTGTACACCAAAGCTTTTAACTAAGGGAATGTCATAATCTAGTCTGATTTTTTTTTTTATTTAAAAATAACGTATTTATTTACTCACTTTGTATATGTATGTGTGTAAGCACACATGCCACAGCACACATGCTGAGGTCTGAGGACAACTTGAGAAAGTTAGTTCTCTTCTCCCACAGCGTGTGGTGGGGGAGTCCCAGGGAACTGAACTCGGATCATCAAACTTGCAGCTTTATCTGCTGGGCCAGCCTGCTGGTCCTTGCTTGTCTTGAGATCTCATGTTTCCAGGCTGGCCTCAAATACACTGCTATGTAGCCATGGCTGGCTTGAGCTGTCTAGAACTGTTTCTAGAATGCTGAGACAGCAGGCCTGTGCTGCTTACTCCTGGTTTGCTGAATTTTAGAAAATAATTATGGTGCCATTCTAGGAAGTAAATTTGATATATGAGACCCACCCAGTGAGACTCCACAGGCCAGAGGTAGAACAGCAGGTGACAAGGACACAGTTAAAGCAGCAGTGGCAGCGGCACCAGCAGCGGCAGGTGGAGACAGGTGGAGAGGGAAAGAATGCTGCTGAGGCATTAAACGTGCAGATTAAAGAGAATCTGAGGAGGTCAGGCACAGTGGGCACGGCCAGCCTGAGCTAGACAGTGAGTTTGAAGCCAGCCTAGGCACACAGCGAGACCACAGAGACAGGTTAAAGGTGCAGTTCAGTGGTGGAACACTTGCCTGATATGCATGAGACTTGGGTTTGATCTACAGCACCACAAGAAGGAAACAATAGTCTTTCAAAAACATTCTACAAAGCTCTAAAACATTCTTCATGTTCAGACAAACTTCTGAACTCTTTTAAAGTGGTTCTATGAAAAACCTAGAAATGCTCTTCAGATGGCTGCCTTCTGTAATGAGAAAACCATGTCCAATGGTACCTATAAAATGCAGGGGCTAGAGAAAGGTGCTGAAGCATTGCAGGGTTTAGCTCCAGACTGGGAAAACTGCCAGCGGACACAGGGGGGAGACCACTGCCTGGATGCCAGCAGACACAGGGGGGAGATCATTGCCTGGGTGCCAGCGGACACAGGGAGGGGGACCACTGCCTGGGTGCCAGCGGGCACAGGGAGGGAGACCACTGCCTGGATGCCATCGGACACAGGGAGGGAGATCACTGCCTGGATGCTGGGAATCTAGAAGATAGAAGGGTCTGCCTCCAAGTATCCTTGCCTTCACGGAGCTTAGAACCAAGACTGACATAAGATGCCCAAGTAAAACAGTCTCTAGATACATACACACAGGACAACAGAGGATGGTACCACTGAGAAGGTAAAAGTGTCCCCAACGTAGATAGAGTGAAGCCAGCAGGACAAGGCTCCGCAGCTAAAGGCCCCGTCCCCAAGCCTGATGACCTGAGTTTGGCTCCCACACCCCCAAGATAACAAATATATTTTTTTATAGCAAATGTAGAGTGAGAGGGAGCTGCGAGCAATTGGAGTCAGGAGCCAACAGAATGTGTTTACTGCTGACTACTGCAACTGGAGTGAAGTTCAGAAGCCGGGTGAGATGTGGAGACCAGAGAGACTCAGTAGCCAGTCACAGCCAGAGCATAGGCCTCATGGGTCAGAACAAGAACCTTCTATTATGCTTCAAACAGAAAACCCCTGAAAAGTTTTAGGTGATAGAAGCCAAAAGCAAACTCTTTGTGTTATGCAAAACAGAGCAACAGGGAGATAAACAGCAGGGAGAGTTAAGGACATATAAGGCTGTGCACCACGACACTCACCTTTGACCCCACCGCTTGGGAGACTGAGACAGGCAGATCTTTGTAAATCTGAGGTCAGCCTGTTGTACACAGTGAGTTCTAGACCAGCTAAGGCTACATAGTTAAGACCCTGTCTCAAACAAACAAACAAAACCTATTGTAATAGCCTAGATATGAGATGGTGAACAGGGAGGAGGCAGATGGGGCATCATGTACAGTGTTGGTTACACCTTGAAGGCAGATATACTGGGTGGACTTGAGAGCCAAGGGCCACTTTCAGACTGAGTCACCACAAACTTACAGTACAGACAAAAGAAGAAAAGCAGCTGTGACAGAGCTACTAGGAGCTCAATTCTGAAGATGCTGGTTTGGAGACTGCCCAAGAAGCACCGCAGTGGACATGTCCAGAAGACAGTCACCAGCACCCACATAATGAGTCCTGAGACAGGAGAGCATCATCAAGGGAGTGCTGGGGAGAACAGCTCCAGGGAATGAGCTCAGGAGGCCAGAGGGGATAAAGAAACAGGGTGGTTGAAGACAGAGTAATTAAAAAGTTACAACTGGAGGGGAGATATGGCTAGAGAGCTGGAAAACTGTAAGCCTGAATAATTACAGGTTCTGAGTAGATAAGCAAAGGCATTGTCTAGAAACAGGAAAAGAGAGGAAATTCTGTCAAGGGTTGTGCTGGGTAGGGAGCTCCGGCAGTTAGTGCTTATCATGCAAATGTGAGGCCAGGAGTTCAATCAAAACTCACTTAAGAAAAAGGAGGGCACGGGGCAGGCATGCTTGTAATCCCAGTGCTGGGGAAAAGGCAGCCGGGACTCCCTCCCTGGGGCTCACTGGCCGACCAAGCAGCGGAGCCTACACGGCGAGCCACTGATCCCACTAAGAGACCCTGGGTTTTTTTTTTTTTAAAAAGGTGGAAGGCTTATGAAGAAGAACATCTTAGGTGGATACCCGGCATCCATATTCATGTGTGTACACATGGCATGTGCACCAGTACAAAGGTGCTCCTGCATACATGAACACATATCATGTCACAAAGTAATAAATACAGCTGTGTATCCTGACGCACAACTTAATCCTATCACTGGAGAGGCAGAAGCAGAGGGCAGATCTCTGAGTTAAAGGCTACCCTGGTTTATGCTTATATAATGGACCCCAGGCTAGCCAAGGCTATAGAGAGAGACATTGTCACGAGATAAATAAGTAATAAAACAAAAACTATGTCAAAAGTTAAATTTCGCCAGGCAGTGGTGGCGCACGCCTTTAATCCCAGCACTTGGGAGGCAGAGGCAGGTGGATTTCTGAGTTTGAGGCCAGCCTGGTCTACAGAGTGAGTTCCAGGACAGCCAGGGCTACACAGAGAAACCCTGTCTCGAAAAAAAAAAAAGAAAAAGAAAAAAAAAAAGTTAAATTTCGATACAAATAAATAATATAAAGTGGCAGAGAATTATCAAAGAGAAAAAACCACGGGAGCCTTCAGCAACCTTGCAAGCAAATAAAAAATTAGAACTTAAAAACACAAATCATATTCACTGACTAATGCCAAAGCTCAAAGAGTCTACAAACAGGAGCATAAATATTTCTCTACCATTTATCCTTTTGGCTTATGTTTACACTGTTTTATACCTCTCCAGAAGTTGGTTCTATGAATGACTTGAGTAAATGATTTGTTGGAGACAAGGTCTCTAACTCCGTGAGTAACAGCGACTGACCCTGCACTTCTGACCCTTCAGCCTTTGCCTCCTCGGGGCTGGGATTATAGGTATGTATAGGTATGTATATAGAGCTATGTATCCCCCCAGGCCTTGTTTATTTGGTGCTGGAGGTCAAATCGGGGACTTCATATATGCTAAAATAACAGAATTGAGAGGACCTGCCTCAAAGACATAACACGTAGAGTGACTGAATATTCTCAGTGTCTAGTGTCTACCTCTTGCCTACACAGAGAGAGAGAGAGAGAGAGAGAGAGAGAGAGAGAGAAAGAGAGAGAAAGAGAGAGAGGGAGGGAGAGAGAAAGCGCATGCACACTTGCGTCTGATGCTAAAAATAAGCAACTGACCTATTAATAAGTGTAACTTGGGGCTGGAAATGTAGGGCAGACATGGAGTACTTGTCCAGTACAGACAAGACCCAAGGATAGAAAACTAGCACCCCTCAATAAATGAAGGCAATCTAATCCAGCAACCAAAGCCTTCAGATGTGTGCAGGAGACCTCAGAATGGCTGAAGTACGCTTTTCAAATTAAAGAAATTTTTTGAGCTAGAAGCAATTTAGAAATAACAAAGGCAAACTCCCACGAACAGGTTTTTCCGTCTAATGATGAAACAGAAAGTCTTTACTGAAGACGGAGATCTACAGGAGAACACTGTAAATTTCCTTCACAAATTCCCTCCCATGCATTCCCTCCCATACTCTCCCACCCGTGGAAGCCTACAACCCCTTTAAGTCCCATTGGCCTCCCACAAACTTAAGTTTTTAGCTGAAGAAGTTATAAAGGAACAGCTGTGTTGTTTTTTTTAACATGGTGTCTTGACATGCAGCACAGGACAGCCTAGAGTTCACCATTCTCCTGTCTCAGCCTTTCTTCCATGTGGTATTTCAGGCATGTACGACCACCCACGGCAGCAAGAGTTGTGTTACAGACTCTTCCTTGAGGAGCCGGTAACCGCACTTGAGGCAGACAAAAACACTTTTGAGTCTATCAAGCAGCAAGTATACAATGGAGAAACACTTGCCTTAAAATAAACCAAGTCAGGCATGATGATACACGCCTACTAGCACCCTGGGAGGCAGAGGTCATACAATCAGAGGTTCAAGGCCAGCCCGGGCTATGTGAAACCTTTTTGCCTGTGTCGTGCCCCAGGCCCACCCTCCTGCTGCCCGCTGCTACTTACACTCCCGAAGGCATTCTGTGTCGGTGCAGTAGGACTGGGACTGCCGGAGCTGCAGTAACAGAAAGGAGAGTTAGCTGCTGAGCCACTAATATGGCAGGGGCAATCAGACTGGGTTTGGGGGTTCATGGGGTGGGTAGGTGCAGGGGTGGACAGACAGAATGCAGTGTTGGAGCTAACTCAGCATGCATGCAGCCCTACATGTAATTCCTAGCACCACATAATAAACAAGCAAATCATCTTTTTTAAGTTTAGACATATTTATATATTTTGCCTGCATGTTTGTCTATGCACACATACATGCCTGGTGCCCAACAGAGGTCAGAACTGGCATCGGATCCCCAAGATATGGAGTTACAGAGGTTGTAAGCTACTATGAGTGTATTAGGAATTGAACCCAGGTCTGGTCCTCTGGAAGGCAGCCAGTGCTCTTAACCTCTGAGCCATCTTTCTAGGCCCTTTATTTTTTGTGACAGGTTCTCAAACTCACTACATAGCAGATGACCATAATAAACTCCAATCCTCCTTGTCTCTACCTCCCCAAGGCTGGGAATAAAGAGCATGTAACTTTTCAATTTGTCTCATTATGAACGGCACCCTCTTACATATTCAGTAACCCACCCTGCAGCTGTTTGCACAGCAGCCTACAGAACAACTGCTGTGCTGGCTAAGCACGGGGGCCACAGACTGACAAGTCAGGAAGGCAACTTTATAGTGTTTCAAGACTTTGGGCAGGTAACGGGTACTTGACATCTCCAAGCTTTAGTTCTTTTTACCTATTAACATGGGGACAAGAAAACTACCTACTTATCAGGGGACCATCTGGATTAGCACAGACAACGAAAGCGAAAGGCAGTAACAGCCCAATAACATAATCACCATGTTCTGCACGAAGTATGATCTCATCCGAGCAGGGCTGTAATAACCAACAGACTGTTCTGTAAGTTACCCTCTAAGATGATCAGTCTTGCTGAGGCAGAAGTAAAGAGATCTTAACTAATGTGAGATTATGCTGTATATATTTTTTGTTCATTTGTTTTTTCGAGACAGGGTTTCTCTGTGTAGCACTGGCTGTCCTAGAACTAGTTTTGTAGACCAAGCTGGCCTCGAACTCACTCTGTAGACCAGGTTGGCCTTGAAGTCAGAAATTCACCTGCCTCTGCCTCCTGAGTGCTGGGATCAAAGGCGTGCACCACCACTGCCCGGCCTATTAAATCTTTAAAAATAAGGTGAAGGGAATGAAGATGATACTCAGTGTCAGAAGACAGCTCCACAGCTCTGTGCATGCATACACACACAAGCACACACACACACACAGAGCTCAATCACAGACCTAAAAAACTTAAAACAAATTTGGGGGCAGTGGGGTATAGGGTTTCTTTGTGTAGTCTGGGTTATCCTGAAACTCATTCTGTAGACCAGGCTGGCCTTAAACTCAAGAGATTTGCCAGCAGCTGCCACCTCAGTGCCAAGATTTAAAAAGTGTACCAGCGGCTGGGCAGTAGTGGCACACGCCTTTAATCCCAGCACTCAGGAGGCAGAGGCAGGTGGATTTCTGAGTTCGAGGCCAGCCTGGTCTACAGAGCGAGTTCCAGGACAGCCAGGGCTATACAGAGAAACCCTGTCTCGAAAATAAAATAAAATAAAATAAAATATAAAATAAAATATAAAATATAATATAAAATAAAATATAAAATAAAATAAAATATAATATAATATAAAATAATATAAAATAAAATAAAATAAAAATATACCAGCACTTCCTGGCAATTTAAAATATTTTTTATTTTATTTATTTTCTTTCTCCCTTCCTTTTCTTTTTCCTCAGACTGATTCTCAGCCCTGGTTGTCCTGGAAATTGCCATGTAGACCAGGCTGGTATCAAACTCAGAGACCTACTTGCCTCCTAAATAATGGGATTAAAGGTGTGCATGCAGCACCATGGCTCACCTTCAAAGACATCTTTAAAAAGAGAACTACCCACATTCCATTTCTTTAGGTTACAAGAGAGAAAAAGTAAAACCAAAAAGAATTCAAGTTTACATTTCTAAATCCATGTGTCCTTCCAGAAGTCTCATCACTAAAGAAAGACACTCTATACCAAGAGGCTATAGGAGAAAGTAGGTAAAAAGTGGGGAGACAGACCAGAAAAAGTAGCTGGGGAGATGGCTCAGCGGGTAAGAGCACTGTTCTTCCAAAGGTTCTGAGTTCAATTCCCAGCAACCACATGGTGTCTCACAATCATCTGTCATGGGACCCTCTTTTGGTGTGTCTGAAGACAGTGACAGTGTATTCACATACATACAATGGTGCTCTCATCTTTCCATTTGTGCAGTAAATACATTACATGTGACATAATGAGCACCTATTCCAGCTGAAAGGAACTCACGGTGCAACTATTCTCATCCACCCTGTTTTAGAAAACATTTCAGAAGCCAGGTAGTGTGGCTCACAACTTTAGGCCCAGGACTGGGGCCAGCCTGTTCTATACAGCAGGTTTTAGGCCTGCCAGGGCCACATAGTAAAACCCTGTCTCAAAAAAGACAGACAGACAGACAGAAAGAAAGAAAGAATTTAATAAGTGAAGCCTAAAAGGGTTACACTGGGAAAGAGAAAAGGACACAGTCCACTGTGAGGATTGGTATGGTGTGTGAGGGTGCATGTTTGCGTTCCCATCCCTGCACAACTGGGGACCAAAGGATAACACTGGGTATCTCTATTGTTCTCTAATTCAGTTTTATTTTTAAAGATTTATTTATTTTTATGTATGTGATTACACTGTAGCTGTCTTCAGACAAACCAGAAGAGGGTATCGGATCCCATTACAGATGGTTGTGAGCCACCATGTGGGTGCTGGGAATTGAACTCCAGGACCTCTGGAAGAGCAGTCAGTGCTCTTAACTGCTGAGCCATGTCTCCAGTCCTCCAATTCAGTTTTTGAGACAAAGTCTCTCACTAAACCTGGAACTTTTTGACCAGGTTAGCCCACAGTGATGCTTCAGGGCCTGTCTCTCTCTGTCCCCACAGAACAGCTTGGGGAGGGAGTAACAGACATGGTCCGGCATGCATGGTTTTATATGTGCACCTGGGATCTGAACCCAGGTCCTTGTGCCTACGTAACTCACTGAGCCAACTCACCAGCCACCATTTAAAAAAATGTTTCTAACACACACACACACACACACACACACACATACATACACATACACCACACGTTTTAAAACATCCCCAAAACAAATAGAAACATACATGCAACTCCCAGAGTGCAACTGAATTACAAATATTCAATACACATCTAGGAGATAAGGGAGGGAGAAAAGGAGAGGGATCTTAAACTCAAGTAACTCAATAATATAATTAAATCATGAGCACCCTAATCTGGCCATTATTTGTATTGCAGTTACAAACAGCTCTGAACTTAAAGACTCTAGGTTTATAACAGACAGTTGCTTGCTTTATAGCTAACAATCCAACACTGTAGGTAGATAATAAAACGAATGAACAAGTTTATGTTCCTTATACTAAAACTTAGATATGCAATGAAAATGCAGTAATCCGAATTTACATTTATGTCCACAAAAAGGGGCACCCAAGGTTTCTATATTTCTAACTTTTTAAATTATGCTAAGAACAAATCTCATCAATTTAGAAATCAAAGGTAACAAAGCTTTATTATAATTATTGAAAATTGTGATGGAGGGCTGGAGAGATGGCTCAGCCCTGACTGCTCTTCCTGAGGTCCTGAGTGCAATTCCCAGAAACCACATGATGGCTCACAACCATCTGTAATAGGATCCAGTTCCCTCTTCTGATGTGTCTAAAGACAGTGACAGTGTACTCATACACATAAAAAAAAATCTTTAAAAAAAAAAAAAAATTGTGATGGGGAGATGGCTCACTGGTTAAGAATACTTCCTGCTCTTCCAGAGAACCAGAGTTGGACCCCCACACCCATGCCAGGCAGCTCACAACCGTCCAACACCTGGAAACAGCTTCTGGAAACTGTGAGAACTGAGCTCACATGTGCAAACATGTGACTCACACGTAGAACTAAGTTACAGATGGATGTGCTGAGAACGGAGCTCTCATCCTGTGTAAGAGCAGCCAGTGCTCTCAATCACTGAGCATCTCTCCAGCCCCTACAGTTTCCCCTAATCTCTACTCCAGTAGTTTTCAATACATCTTAGGCTTTACACTAATCCCAGCACTCAGGAATTTGAGGCCAGCCTGGTCTACGGAGTGAGTTTCAGAACACTCAAGAGCTACACAGAGAAGTCCTGTCTCAAAAAAACAAAACTAACCAACCAACCAAAACCTCCAAAAAACAAAACAAATAAATAGACAAATAAACTTGTTTTTTGTTTTGTGTGGTGAGCTAAATGCCTAGTTTTGATCTTCTACATATGGATATCAGTTTTTCCATAAGAAGTTATAGAAGGGTTAACTTTTTTAAAACTTATGTGTATGTGTGTACCTGTTTGGCTGCGTGTGTATCATGTGCATGGGGTGCCCGTGGAGGCCAGAAAAGGGTGCTGGCTGCCCTAGAACTCAAGTTACAGATGGCTGTGAGCAGTTTTGTGGCGCTGGGACAGTGGGTCCTCTCAGAGCAGCACTGCGGAGCCATCTCCAAGGCTATCCTTAATAGACACTTGTTCTTATCACCTCTGCTAATAACCAGTTAACAGAAGACTCTGACTTCAAACTGTGCTTCCCTGGTCCACGTGTCTGCTTGTGTTGCTTTGGCTACAATGGCTCTCCAGAATGCTTTGAATCTGGTATTACACCTGTTAGTATTGTTTTTGCCACGTTGGGTCTTTTGTGCTTCCACAAAGCCCTTACAATTTTTTCTAGTTTTACAAAGTTACTTAAGTTACCCACTATTACACTGTAGCCTGAGTCTCCCATTTTCTAGTTCTTGCTTCATAAAACTAGGTGTTCCAACTCCTTTGTGTGACATATTTTGTCTTTAAGTCTGTTTATAGTTACTCTACTCCTGCTTGCTTTTGGATTCCATTTGCTTGATATATCATTCTTTACTCTTCTACTCTGTTTACGTCCTCACAGGTGAGCTGAGTTTCTTACAGGCAGCATTCTGTTGAGCGCTGTCTTCAATCAGGCAGTCTACAGTGAGTTTATTTTTTTAAATACATGTATGTGTGTGTCTGTGTATGGGTGTGTGCATGTGAATGCGGGTGCCTGTAGAGACCAGAAAAGGGTGCTGGAACCACAGTAGCTAGAGTTACAGGTAGTCATGATTGCCTCACGAGCTGAGAAATGAACCTGAGTCCTCTGGAAGAACAATAAATACACAATCACTGAACCCAGCCCAAGTCTGTGTTTTATTTATAAAATTATAACTGTAGTCCCTAAGCTTCAAACTTTAAAATCCATCAAAACAGCAGCAGGCTTCTCCTTCCTGCCCCAGCCTAAGATGTCCCCACAGTAGCTGTCAAAACGGGTGCTCCTGATAGCAGTGTGACACATCTCAGCCTGCAGCCATCACAAGAGCTGTCCTACTAGAGCTGTCCAAGGTGGCTCATCTCCTTCCCTCCCTCAGCCTACAGCTCTCATAAAATACCACTATAGGAGCTGTCCACAGTGGCAGCACCTCCTCTCCAGCCTCTTAGCCTAAGCAGCTCCACAGAGATGGCGGCTCAGTCAAAGCCACCTACAGGCCAGGAAGGACTTCCCATCCTAACCCATGGGCCCAGTGCAGGGAAAAGGGGGTGAAAAAAAGCCATCAATGCCCAAGTAGGAAAAATCCACCAATCCCTGAGTTTCCTACAAAAACCCACCAATCACTGAACATGAAAACACACAAGTTCCTGAGCTCCCCAAACTCAGGGCTTGAAACCATACCAATCCTCACTCGGAAATCTCTACCCCTAAGAAATCCTATATAAGCCCTGCCCTTTGTTCAGTTCCCTGTTGTCCACTCCTGGGAGCAGAGAGCAGCCATCCCTGGATTCATCCCTCCATACCATGGACCTCCAATAAATCTCTCTCCTGAGAATTGCTGCCTGATGGGACTCATCAGAAGAAGCCAGGAAGCAATAAAGAGAAGGAGGGAAGAAACATACAAGTGGAGCAGCTGAGGCCTCTGAGCTCCTGAGCTCAGCGGGGGATGCCCTCTCCGGGAGCGGCAATGCCTCTGCTGAAAAGGGTTTCTTTCTCTCAGGGCTGTGTGGCTCCTGAGCTCCTGTGTCTCAGGATGCCCTTCCACTGGGATATCTTCTCTCAGAGCTGCATGGTTCCTGGATTCGAGTCACAGGATACCCTTCCATCTGAGCAGAAACACAGTGACTATACACAGTCAGGGTTTCTGTTGAAAGCAATGTATACGATCCTGTCATTTTGCTGATTTTCTTCTGATAGTTTTGAATATATTTTGCCCATTTACCTTGTAAAAGTGATGGCTTAGTGTACTGATACCTAGATTCTTTCCTACTTCTCATTAGCACACTTAGTCTTCCTCTAGCATTACTCCCATGTTTGAATGACAGCGTTTATCACATTCTCCCTCTTGTGGGTTGCAAGGTTTCCTTAGCATTTTTTGTAATTCTGGTCTAGTGGTCATGAATTTCCTTATTCTATCCTTACCAAAGACAGTCTTGTCTTCTTCATCTGTGCTGAGTACCCTGGATAGTTTTCTGTCAGGCTGACACAAACCTGACACATCTGGGAAGAGAATCTCAGCTGAAGAAATGCCTCCATGTGGGTTGTACCATCCCTAAGTTCCACAAGAAGGCAGGCTGAGAAAGCCATAGGAGACAAGCCAGGAAGAAGAACCCTTCCATGGCCTCTGCTTCAGTTCCAACCTCCAGGTTCCTTCTCTGATTTCTCTTAATGATTGACTACAAACTGTAAACTGAAATAAACTCTCTCTTTCCCAAGCTGCCTTTGTGCACAGTGTTTTATTATAGCAATAGAAACCCTAAGGAAGACAATAGGTATAATCATCTTGGTTGATATCACTTTTTAGAGCAGTGGCTCTCAACCTTCCTAATGCTGTGACCCTTTAATACAGTTCCTCATGTTGTGGTGACACTGACCATAAAATTATCCCATTGCTACTTCATAGCCACAATTTTGCTGTTTTGAATTGTAGTATAAATATATGATATGTGACCCCATCAGGGTTGAGACCCACAGCTTGAGAGCTGCTGTTTTAGAGACTGCTCTCCTGGCATTTAGAATTTCTCCTGAAAAAAAAAAAAAAAAAACAAAAAAACAAACAAACAAACTGTTTAATAGGTTTGCCTTGTTATTTGTGGCACTTCTCTCTCACAAGTTCTGTCTGTGCTTTTGACAATTTATGATATAGCATAGAGAAGAACTTCTTTTGTATAGACAAGGTCTTACTCTGAAGCCCTAGATGACCTGGAACTTGCTATGCAGGCCAGGCTGGTCCCACACTCAGAGATCCACCTGCTTCTGCCTGGAATTAATTACCTGTACCATCAGACACAGCTAAGAAGTACTTTTAAGGTCATGCTTATTCCAAGTTTTCTAAATGTTTCTTGTGCCTGCATGACTGTATGGGTTCCTGAGACTTGGGAAAGTTTCTGGTGTTTGTTTGTTTAGTACATTTTCTATACCTTCAACCTGAGGCTTTCTTGACACAGCACCTCAATGAGCCAAATACATGGTCTTCTGAAGGCTTCCCAAACCATTCACATTTTCTCTTTATTCATTTTTTTTTTCATTTATGTCTGGCACTAACATTTCAAAAGTCTTGTCTTTCAACCTCTGTTATTTCTTTCATCTGATCAACTGATCTTGCCATCTGACTTCATGAGCCGTTCATTCCCATGGTTTTTGTTTGGGTCTCTGACAATCCTCTACACTTCACTGTGTATGCAGACAGGCTCTGTCTTAACTTGAACTGCTTATATTCTGTTTTAATGCAGTGAAACATTTACTCATATGATCATCTAATGCACTGGCTCTTTTAAAAGCAACACCCTGCATTCTCTGCTCTACCAGGCGCCATCTTTGATGTCTCTGGAGTCAGTTATAAACTTTAGGTGATGTATATTTGCCCTTACATTTCCATCTGGGGAAGCATCTGCTCTATGGACATCTCTTACATTTTTACTTGACCCTGTGTGCTGGGGTACCAGTCCGAGGCTTGACTCATACAGGCTGTCTTCCCTCGTGGCATAATCTGCATAGCTGCCCACTTCCACCACATCCTCCTCATATACTCTGACTTAGAAGCTGAGCTAAAATTAGAAACCTGCAGCATGGTGGAGGATCACGTGCATACGACCAAGAAGGGGAAGGGCTGGACATGCCCCAGTGTTAATTACTTCTAAAATGTGGCCAAGTTGGAACAAAAAAAAAATCATTATACTAAATTAAAACATAAGTTTTTAAAGAGAGATAGTAGTTTTTAATTAAAAATGGATTCCCTGTTTCATCACAGTTAAATTGTAGGACTAGCTTTTGTTATTAATATCAAAGTTTTTAAAAATAATGTCTTCTATGTTGTGCTAAATTTAAGGCTTAAGGGTTTAAGGCTTAAATCTAAGGGGCTGGGGTGATAACTCCGTGGTCGGAAGCACTGGAGACTCTTCCAGACAACACTGGTTCAATTCCCAGCGCCCATACTGAGACTTACAACCAGGGGATCTGAGATACTTTCCTGGTGTGCAAGAGCACCAGGTATGCATGATACACAGGTATATTCAAAACACACACACACACACACACACACACACACACACACACACACACCCCTTTTAAAAGAGATTGAAGATAGCTCAGCAGCGAAGCTGATGTTACCTAGTGTACCTGAGACCCTGGATAAATCCCTAAATACTTCTAAAAAGTACTTTATTATTGATAGTGCTCAATTTTCTGTAAAAAGTATGCACTAGGATATAAACAGTATTCATTTCAAGCTTAGGAACTAGGAAAAGTCTTAAAATGTTCTAAGTTAAGTCATATTACAACAGATCAATAAGACTGTCTGAATTTCCAGATCAAAAATCTGCTTTTGGAGCTAGGCCATGGTGGCCATACCTTTAATTCCAGCACAAAGGAGGCAGAGGCAGGCGGACCTCTGTGAGCTTGGGTCCAGCCTGGTCTACAGGTCCAGTTCCAGGCCAGCCTTTGCCTCCTAAGTGTTGGGATTAATGATGTTGTACCACCACTGCCCAGATCAAAACAGTAATTTTTTTATACTTTTGTCAAACAACTTACTAGATCTAGAACTGTGTTCTACAGATTCTCACTGGTGATTTATGTTGGAGAGGAATGAACTGTGTAGATCAGGAAAGAGCTCTGGTTTTATAGTAGCTTGGCAGGCAAGCTCCACGTAACTAAAACTACAATCTGTTCCAGCTGGAATACAACAAGCTCAACATGACTGTGGTTAACACTGCAGCCATGATGGCCAATGTCCTTAAAAGAAATCTACAGAGGTAAGAGAATACTTGGACCCATGATTTGGACTACATATGAGGCAGAAGAATCACCTCGATGGCCACCAGGGAGAAAGGAGAGGACTTTGGGCCTGAGGGTGCTAGTGGCCCCAGTAAAAGGGAATGTCAAGGTGGGAATATGGGAATGGGTGGGTGGGTAGGTGGGAGGAGGAATTCTCTCACAGAGGCGGGGAGGGGGAGGGGACACGGGGTTTCCCAAGAAAAGGGGAATCATCGGAAATGTAAATAAAGTATCAAAAAAAAAAAAAAAAAAAAAAAAAAAAGAGAATACTTGGTTTTCATCTCTAATAAAACAGGTACTGGCAAGTGTTTTATCATTGTCTTAATTGACCATAGAGTCTCCATTATCAAATACTTTTTAGTATCTGGAGAAAATCCTCTATTAACCTTGGTGCGCTAGTTTTTTGTCTATTACACACAAGTTATGGGCATCTGGGAAGAGGGACCCCCAACAGAGAACATGTCTCCATTACGTCAGCCTGAGGTGAGTCTGTGGGGCATTTTCGTGATTAATGATTGATGTGGGAGGGCCAGGCGACCATGGCAGTGCTGCCCCTGGACTGGTGGTCCTGGGTTGTTAAGAGAGCAGGCTAATAAGCAAGGCCTGGGGGACAAGGGTGGCCTCTCCTTCAGTGGCTGCCTCCAGGTCCCTGCCTTGAACTCCTGCCCTGACTTCGCTTCATGAGGGAAAGCTGAAATAATCCATTTCCTCCGCTAGTTGTCTTTGGTCATGACCATCACTGCAGTAGAAACGTAACTAAGAGAAACACTCATTTCACAGAACCAGGAAGAATCCAGATCAGCTGGAAACTGGACTGATCTGTTCATCTCACCAGATTGATGAGTCTTCTCATAGCATGTTCATGAGAGCAAATACATTCACAGGGATCAAATCCTCCTTCAGCCATGGTTACCAGCTTGATTTTACTCAACTATTTAAACCTAGGAATAAAGAAAAAGACATGTAAGAGTACTGTTGAGTTTCTCTTCAGTTATGAAAAGTTCATATACTGCATAAGGTATACGTAGTCTATATCTATTAATGGCATATACCTTACTAATATGTAATAGCTGTAAGTTTATCATATGAATTATGAACCTAAACAAGCTACTGGCTCCTTCTGGCACCAGCCAAACTTTCTATAAAGTATCTTTGGGTGCTCTAATTGGCCCTGTCTCTGATGCTAAGGCCTATTCTAGTTAATTACTTAATTCCTAAACTTTATTTGCTACTGAAATAAAATTTAAAAATTTAAAGCAACCTTTATGCTAACAAAGAAGACTGGCTGAGCATGATGGCACATGTGTAATCTCAGAAATTAGGAAGCTGCAGAAATCTGAAACCAGCCTGAACTACAGAGCAAGTCTGAAGGTAACCTAGGCTACATAGACTCTTCTCAAGAAAAGAGGGAGTAGGGGGTAAAGAGAGATAGCTCAGTAGTTAGGAGCACTTGCTACTCTTCTGGTAGACCTTAGTGTAATTCCAAGCGCCCACATTGGGCAGCTCATAACTGCCTGTAACTCCAATTCCAGGGGATCCAGCATCCTCTTCTGGCCTCTGTAGGCTACTGCGTGCCTATGATTCACATAAACTCATGCAGATACACACATATACATAGATAAAAAATTTTAAAGAAAAAATCTGAAAGAAAAGTGAGGTTTATTAAATAATATTAATGTTTATGGAATTAAATTAATGACATCAGGGGTAGGAGAGATGGTTCAGCATTTAAAAGCACTTGTTTCTCTTGCAGAGGATCAGGGTTTGAGTCTCAGCATCCACAAAGTGGCTCAAAACCATCTGTAAACCCAGTTCCTGGGAAGCTAATGGCCTTTTCTGACCAGGCATGCATGTTGTACACATACTTACATACATAATCTATATATATACATATAGGCAAAACATTCATATACATAAAGAAACCTAAATTCTTTTTTATTAATGACAACAGCTAGAGATACACTGTTACTTTTTAAAAAACAAATAGAAATCAGATTCTGGGATGGAGTACTAGCAACCAGATTTATCCTTCTGTCTAAAACAATTTTTAGAAACTGTTTAAAATGCATAAAACGGGTCAGAGAGATGACTCAGCAGCCAAGAGCATAAACTGCACTTGCACAAGGAGTTTGATTCCAAGGACACACACTGGGCAGCTCAAACAGCCTGTCATTTCAGTCCCAGAGGTTCTGATGTTTGTTTTCCATGGGCACCTGCACTCAGTGTACATATTCACACACAGACACAAGTGTACGTGTACACACACACACACTTAATAAAATAAATCTTATTAAATACAATAGTACATTTTAAGCTAAGGCACATCAGGCAATTTTTAAAAGATTTATTCATTCATTTGTTTATCTATTTATTTAATGTATATAGAGTTTTGTCTGCTTGAGTATCTGCATACCAAAAGGGAGCATTGGATCCCATAAGACTACAGTTATGAATGGTTGTGAGCTACCATGTAGGTGCTAGGAATTGAACCCAGGACCTCTGAGCCATCTTTCCAGACCCCATCAGGCAATTTTTTAAAACTTCCCTGAGCAATGGGAAATCCAGTGAATACTGGGATTGACTCATTTTGCTGCCTAAGGGAGTCTTTAGTTCAAAACCCAAGCAGAGAGGAAGGTTGAATTCAAATAAAATTGTGAACAGGAGGAAGGACAACAGGAGTCAGGCCGCAGAGGGTCTTTGGGTTCCACTGGGGATCAGGTCTTTATTCAAAGAGCAATGTAGAGTCCACCGAGTTGGAAAAAAAAAAAAAAATCACCTCCTCTGTGCCATGGAAAGCTGGGAGGAGAGAAACCAGAATACATAAAGGAAATCTGGCCAAGCCTAGCAAGGAAGGCTTGCAATCCCGGCTACTCAGGATACAAAGCTGGAGGAATGCAAGTTCAAGGTCTACTTGAGACAGGAGACAGAGAAACTGTTAAGGTCAGTCTAAGCAACTTAGCAAGATCCAATGTCAAAAGTTAACAGTGACCTTTAGTTAATGGTAGAGCATGTGTTTGCATAGCATGTAGTAAGGTTTAAACTTAATCCCCAGTATCCACGGGAGGGCTGAGGGAGGAGCAGGGGGAGGGGACTTTGTGCACATGCTGCTCTTTGACCAGACCATTGCTCATGATGTTTATGAAGATGGATTATTTCACAAACAGTGTTAGAGGAACTGGCTTCCTACCTACAACCTCACAGCAAAATAAATTCTAGATGCACTAATGATTGAAAAAAAAAAAAATCAAAAGACCACAACAGTGTCCACAGACTGACCCGTGTAAAACTACATGATGACCGGGGACATGTTGAAGGACAAGCAAACAAAACCATCAACAACTTTGACAGCCAATAACTCATAAGCCAAAAACGCAGAGTAAAATGAAAAGACAACCTTTGAAAAAAGCGGTTGCAATCTCTATCGGGGCCAATTTCCTTGGTTTATAGAAAACTCTGAAAAACCAGTATGAAAACAGCAACCTTGCTGGGCAGTGGTGGCACACGCCTTTAATCCCAGCACTTGGGAAGCAGAGGCAGGTGGATTTCCGAGTTCGAGGCCAGCCTGGTCTACAGAGGGAGTTCCAGGACAGCCAGGGCTACACAGAGAAACCCTGTCTCGAAAAACCAAAAAAAAAAAAAAAAAAAGAAAAGAAAAGAAAATAGCAACCTTGCCTGGGCAGTGGCAGCATGCACCCAGATACTCAGGAGGCAGGCAGACCTCTGAGTTCTAGGCCAGCCTGATCTACAGAGCAAGTTCTAGGATAGCCATAGATACCTACACACAGAAACTCTGTCTCAAAATAAATAAACAGACAGACAGATAAAAGAAGAATATTCACTGAAATGTTCTAAAAGCCAAACTGGTGGACCAAAATGTCTTACCAGCATAGTTCTGAGTAAATGAATAATAGCATGACTATAGGAAATGCTATAGAGCTGTGGAAAATAATTCCATCTTAGTGTGGGGATTTGGAAAATCTTTCTAAATTTTTTTTTTATTTGGGGGGGCTGGAGAAAAAGGTATTGATTGCTCTTGCAAACGACTCTAGTCAATCCCTAGTACCCATGTTGGCTGGCTCACAACTGTAACTCCTGCTGCAGAGGTGGTGACACACTCTTGAATTATGTGGTACCTGTACTCACGTGTACACACGCGCGCGCACACACACACACAGAGCCATCTTGCTGGCTAGTTTGAAGACATTTCTTTTTCTTTTCTTTCTTTTCATTTTTATTTATTTTTTTGGTTTTTCAAGACAGGGTTTCTCTGTGTAGCCCTAGCTGTCCTGGAACTTACTCTGTAGACCAGGCTGACCTTGAACTCAGAAATCGCCTGCCTCTGCCTGGGATTAAAGGCATGTGCCACCACTGCCCGGCTTTTAAGACATTTCTAAGCTGTCCTAGAGTGAAGCTGCCCAACAGTCTGTGACCTGTTTCTTGCCATCTAAACCCTGTTTTTAGGAGCCAAGGAGGAGGAGAAATAGAGCTTGCAGCCAGCCCCTCAAAAGCTAGGAAGCACTGTGCACAAACTCTGGCTCATTCACATCTTTACAAGGGGAAGCGGGTGCAAGCATGGGTGGCAGGGGGAGGGGACGGTCGGGGTCAGCTTTCTCCTTAGTGAACTGTGTACAATGGCCACAGAAAACTCAAAGCAATATAATCTACTTTATAGTAGATTAAATTTGTCCTTCAGATCGTGCTGGTGTGGACATAACCAGTGTCCTTTAACAATACTAGTCTTTTCTTCCTCCTGTCTGAGTCTTCCTTGGAATGAAGTATTGGTTAAAATTACTTTTTTGTTTGTTTGAGGCAGGATCTTCTGTAGCCCAGGCTGGTCTGGAACTTGATATACAGATCACAACTGTTAACTCTGAGCTTTCTGCCTCCACCTCCCAAGTCCTGGGATTACAGGTGTGTGCCATCACACCCAGCTTCTGAAATTCAAATACCAGAATGTCCAAGCCTTTCCAGCGCCACAGTCTCTGAACATGGAGGCACTCGAAAAGCACAGGGCAAAGAGAGGCTTCCTTCTACAGCCAACAATCCATCACAAATGTAAGCCCTTCTCAACTCTGCCTTTCAATTTACTCACAGACTCCCCCTTGAACCCCTCTCCTCCGAAGGACTCCATCTTAGTCACCACCGCCCTCACCACCACCCCACTGCTTCAGCCTCGGCACTCACTGAAGAAGTTATGTGCTAGGGAAGGATCCACAGACTGGGGTCTTAAATTATACTCATCTTGATTGGCTTCTATGTGAAAGAGTGTTTTTAGACCAGGACTTTCTACAGGTAAAGGCGCTCTCTCAGTTCCAGGCAGCCTTCGCTTTACCGCTGCCATCTTTAAATAACCTTTTTTTTTTTTTTGGCTAGGTGGTGGTGGCTCTCGACTTTGGTCTCTGCACTCATGAGGCAGCAGCAGTAGGATCTCTGTGAGTTTGAGGCCAACCTGGTCTACAGAGTGAGTTCCAGGGCAGAGAAACTCTGTCTCCAAAACAAAAAACAATAACAAAAAACAGGGGTACGGGGTGGGGATGGACAAGACATACAACAGAACAGGTACGACAAATAACCAAACCCCAACCAGACAAAAAGACTTTTTTCAGTAGAACAGACTCAGTTGGTTAAGAAACAAGGTGTGCCAACTTGCAACAGAAGCTGAACAATGTAACCAATTTCACCTCACATTTGCTTCACAGCAAATGAAGCTGTCCTGTGCAGGGCAGGACTTAACAGGCCCACTGAGTCAGAATGCTGGAAATCAGCTTGGAGGCCTCTGATGGAGTCACTTCACACCCTGCTCTCTCACCTTTCCTGCTGCCAAAGCGGCTTGCCACCTTAGCTCACATCCTTGAAGTCAGGCAACAATGCCAACATCAAAGGAATGGGCTTGCTTCTTAAGACAAACCCAGCTCCACTCCTGGCTCCCTTACAATGTGCACAGAGCTTGGGGTGCAGTTTGGTCTACAGTGGGCCTGTCTAGCATGCAGGGTTTGATCCCTACCCCCCAACCTCATAAACACAAAGGACATGTTACAACATTCCTGTAAATGCCAGAACTCTGCAGGAACATCAGAAATTCAAGGACATCTTGATATTTAAAAAGTGCAAGTGATTACAAAAGGCCTAAGTCATAACGACATGAGAGGGCTAGGAAAAATGGGTCAGTGGCACCCTCTTGCAGAGGACTCAGATTAGAATCCAAAAGTCACAACTACCTGTAACACCAGTTCCAGGGAACCCAATGCCCTCTGGTCTCCATGGGTCACAAAGGCACACAGAGCTACATAAATCAATCCTTAAAAAGTTAAGAAACACACACTAAATCTTTCAGCAGTGGTGGCATTCACCTTTAACCCCAGCACTTGGGAGGCAAACACAGGCAGATCTCTGAGTTCAAGGCCATCATGGTCTACAAAGTGAGTTCCAGGACAAACAGGGCTACACTGAGAAACCCTGTCTCAAAAAAAAAAAAAAAAAAAAAAAAAAAAAAATCAAGATAATCTAGGGAAACTGAAGGAATTTCATATGAATTAAACAAAATGGGCCCTGAGTGGAGAATGAAATCAGGCAATTAATGGCTATTTAGAAGCATCCACTTTAAGTTTTTACATTTGGAAATAATACACTAAACATTGAACTTACAATATCAGTACTTTCCTAATGAAGTTAGTATGTGAGGCGGCTATCTGACTGTAGTATATGATCAACAGTTTGCGTGGTAAAAGGGAGAAATGGGCATATATACAACATGCTCTCAAGCCCACCCACTCCTAGACAATTCCAAGAAAGGAAAAGCAGCTGTCTGTCAGTCACAAAGCAGAACCATCCCTAGTGCTGCGGAAATGGTCAGCCTCTCTCCACCAGGACTTCTCTTGGTGGATTTGGCAGCTGAGTCATGCTGTTTCTATATCTAGTGAAGAAAATTTCCAGTGTTAATCAATTTATAATCTGCTGTTGGAAACAAATATTCAAGCCTGCCTCATGAATTCAACTTACCTAAGTTCACCTTTGCAAGGGTCAAATTTAATGGCCTCATCCAACTGTGGAGGTTAGGAAAGAGACAAGTAATTCTACTAGTGTGCTTCTGAGAATGATGCTTATGGCCAGGATTTGATTCCTTAAAAGAAGCAAACTTACACGTTGTTTGTAACTAGCAATAAGTATCACGAACTAGCAATAAGTATCAAGAACTAGCAATAAGTATTAAGAGCAAAGCAGCTGATCTTGCCAGTCTTCAGATCAACTAATTTCAATAGCCCCAGAAGTATAGAAATGTCAACCTTCCTCTTCTAATCCACTTCCTTGCCCCAGAGGCACCAGAGGAACAGTCTAGTTCTACATCCTTTTATGTGAACCCTAAAGATATGAACTCTGCTTAGGGCCTTGCCAATTTAAACCAAAACCTGCAGCATTTACCTTAATGTTTAGACATTTTAGAATGGAATATTAAAACTAGTATGTTTCAGTTTAAGGGCTTATATAAAAAGAACTTACTGCTTCCCTTTTCCTTCAATGCTGAGGGTCAGAGCCAGGGTTTCAGGAGGCCAGGCAAGAGCTTTGCCACTTTTATCAATACATTGCTAACTATATAGTAATAGAGGCCCACAAATACTGCTACTCTAGTATATGAGCATAATCTATTTAAAAACTCTTTCCCAAGACACAATCTCTTAAGATGTCCAAGCACACCCAAGGGGCACACTACGTTGAAACCATTAATTTTCATTTTGAACAAGGTCTCACTATACAGCTATGGCCAGCTTGCAACCAGCTGTGTAGACCAAACTGGCCTTGAATTCGCAGAGATCTGTCTGCCTGTCTCCTGGGTACTTAAAGGTGTTCACCACCACAAAACCCTTTGCTAGGATGTCAAAGCCCCAAAATATATTTCTTGGGTTTTCTTCCCTAATTTTAATGACACTGAACATCTTGTCAGTTTCTCCTTTTTCAAATTCTTGTCTAACTGATTCCAGGATTTTTTTCTATTATTGGCTTTTAATCACCTGTCATGTAAAATTAAGAATTTCTTTTATAGGGCTGGAGAGATGGCTCAATGGCTAAGAGCCCTTGCTGCTTGTCTATAGGACCCAAGTTTAGTTTCCAGAAACCATGTCAAGTGGTTGACATTGGCCTGGGCCTGTAATTCCACTTCAAGGAGTCCTATGTCCTTTTCTGGCCTGGAGTCACATGCACATACATGTATGTGCGTGCTCACACACAGACACATAGCTTATTTGCTTTTCTATTACCTAAGTGGCTCCAACACTGTATTAGAAAGTGGAGGAGGAAATCGCTCAGGATGTAAAGCACGCGCTCTGCAAGACTAATGGCCTGCGTCTGAACCAAAACACTATGAAAGGAGAGTACCAACTCCCAGAAGTTTTCCTCTGCCCTCCATCATGGTATATGTGCAAGTACACACTCAGATCTCTCTCTCAAACATACATACATATGCAAAAATACACACACAAAGTAAATTTAAAAATAACAAATTATTTAAATCCCAGCACTTGGGAGGTAGAGGCAAGTAGATCTCTAGTTCAAAGCCATACTGGTCTACAGAGAATTCTAGGAAAGCCAAGGCTATACAGAGAAACCTGGTCTAAAGATAGGTAGGTAGGTAGGTAGGTAGGTAGGGAGATAGAGAGAGAGAGAGAGAGAGAGAGAGAGAGAGAGAGAGAGAGAGAGAGAGAGATACATACATACATACATACATACATACATATATACATACATACATAAACTGAAAACTGAATGTGGCCCACACCCTCAATCTCAGAGGTCAGGAGCAGAGGTGGTTGGAACTCTGTGAGCTCAAGGCCAGGCTGATCTACTCAGCAAGTACCAGGTCAAACAGGGCTACAAGGTAAGACTCTTCTCAAATAACTGCTTTAGAGCAGGGTCTGGGGCACAAGTAGTACCAGCTACTTCGGAAACTGAAGCCATAAGGTTCCATGTTCAGGATGTCTGGTCAAAGACAGTCTGATCAGCTTAGCAGGAAAAAAAGAAATGCATTCTGCTCCAAGGCCCCACATGACTGATGCTCGGATTTTCCTTAATTTTTGAGATTTTATTCTAAAAATATACACCCTTATTTAACCTTTCTTTTGTCAATCCTAAATTCTCTTTCTTCAATAAATGCTTGTTCTCTGCTCCAAGAGAAATCTTGAGAAGACTACACAGAGAAACTTTGTCTCCAAACACACACACACACACACACACACACACACACACACACACACACACACACACACAGACGGGGGGGGAGGTATCACTGATGCTTTCAGTTTCCTCTTAAAGCTATAGATTTCCATGTTCAATGTGAAATTCTTGTGGTTGAGGCTTTTAAAAAATATGCAGGGCTTGCACATACCCAGAATTTAAACTGGGGAAGTGAAGAGAGATTATTATTTGAAATAATCATAGTGGTCAGATGATAATAGTTCCCCCTTATTTTCCTATGTATTTTCCTATTCGAATGAAATTATACTTTGATACATGGGTATGTATATGTTAATATACATGTTCATATTTGCACATACACATGAATGAAAGATATTACTGAAAAAAAGTGTTGGCTGGCTAGAGAGATGGCCCAGTGGTTTGGACCACTTGCCGCTCTTCCAGAGCAGTCAAGGTAGAGTAGCACCCATGGTGAGCAGCTCCAAACTCCAGCTCTAGGGGGATTTAATGCCCACTTCTGGCCTCTGAGGGAACCTACATTCATGTGGGGCATACATGCACACGTGTGCATACACACACACACACACCAATAAAATTAAAATAATTTTTTTTTTAAATGCTAGGCTGATGTGATGGCCAGAAAGGTGCCTGCTACCAAACCTGACGACCCGAGTTCAGTTCATGAGAACCACTTGGTGGAAGGAGAGAACTGACTTCTACAAACTGTCCTCTGACTTCTACCATGACATATACCAGAGTACACACACGCATACATTCATGCACACACACAATTACTGTAATGGGATCTGATGCCCTCTTCTGGTGTGTCTGAAGACACTGTACTCATATACACAAAATAAATCTTTAAAAAAACAAATCAAAGCCCTATACGAAAAGCTACCCTGTCACTCAGTAACTAAAGGATACTTGTTTATAGAAAGATAAACACAAACAGCCCAAACCCAAATCCTCACCACATTGGTATGTGAAAGCATTCTGTAATTGTTTACCTATGGGTTATGTGCCTAGGGGACAGAAATAATGATACTTCTCATTGTACTGTGAGGGAGAGAAAGCATGAGCAGGTAGTCCCCATTACATGAGAAGATGAGACAAGGCCACGAGAGCCCAGGAGTTCTGGGTTAGTCTGGATAGAACAAGAACCTGTCTCTTAAGACTGTGTCTTCTGAATTTACAAGTGTATGTTCTAAAGGCTTCTAATTTGGGGGGCTGGCAAGATGGCCAGAGCTGTTAAGAGCACAGGCCTTAAGAACTGTTCTCCTAGAGGACCTGGGTTCAATTCCCAGCAACCACATGGCAGCTCACACCCATCTGTAACTCCAGTTCCAGGGCTTCTGACACCCTCACAGATGCACATGCAGTTAAAAAAAAGTGAACATAAAATTAAACTTTAAAAGAATTCTAATTTTTTTTAAGCCTACTTGGTGTGTGTGTGTGTGTGTGTGCGCACGCGTGCGCGCGCACGGCGCAGAGGCCACAAGAGGGCACTGGGTGTCCTTCTCTGGTACTCTGCCTAATCCATTTGAAAAATCTCTCCCTGAATATGGGCTGCATTTTCTCAGGGAGGCTGGAAACCAGCAAGTGCCAGCAACAGCTTTGCCTCTGCCCTCCTCAGACACATACTAAATGTGAGGCTTGTCACACGGGCACTGAGATTTGAACCCCAGTCTTCACTACTACGCACCAGCACTCTTCACTTCCCACTCATTTCTCCAGTCCCCTATTTTTCTTATGTGGACTGAGCCCAGACACTTGTATTCTGTACTCTACTACTGAGCTATAGTACAAACCCCTAGAAAGGAACTTTCTTTCTCCTATTAGAGGTGTGACCTCCAGGGACAAATACATCTCACGGTTCTTGCATTGAGCATGTTAAGTTGTCTGAATTCTTTTATCAATCAGTAAATTTGTTAAGTAAATTTGCTGGTTAAAGTTAATACAGAAGTACTCTATATCAGTTGGGTGGTGGTAATGTATACCTTTAATCTCAGCACTCAAGAGGCAGAGGCAGAAGGATGCCAAGTTTGAGGCCAGCCTAGTCTACAGAGCAAGTTCTAGGCCAGGGCTACATAGTAATCTTAAGAGAGAGCTGCCTGCCTCTGCCTTCTGAAAGCTGGGATTAAAGGCACTACTGCCTGACTCTCTTTTTTCCTTTTTTTTTTTAATAAAGTATTAATTTGTATTTTATATACATTGGTGTTTTGCCTGCATCTATGACTGTGTAAGGGTGTCAGATTCCCCAGAACAGGAATTACAGATAGTTGTGAGCTGCCATGTGGGTGTTGGGAATTTAACTCAGGTCCTTTGAAAGAGCGGCCAATGCCCTTAACTGGCTGTGCCACCTCTACAACACCACCCCCACCCCCACCCTCACTATTTTTTTTTTTTTAGAGGTTTCATGAAATGGCCTTAGTACTCCTGGGCAACCTAATTCAGCCTCCTACGTGCTGTGATTAAAGCTAGAAGGATGTTTTTGTTTTGTTTTCTACATTTATTCAGCATTGTATGATTGCTACTCTCTAATTGTGCCTAGTATATACAATTATCTTTATAACTTTTTCATAGAAAGATAGGGTTTAATGCTTTATTGCCATAGAACTTACTGACATCAGCAGTTTTTTTTCTTTATGAAATTGAAAATTTCTACCTTTCACTGAAAGGAACTCTTTACAGCTTCTTTTTGGCATTTCAAATTGCCAGGATCATTACTCTTACACGCAGGCCTGATACTGAAGTTAAACACAGTTTTCTTGAAGACAAGTACTAGCAGTCCGAGTTCTGGTGAGTAGCCGGTAACCACATACAGTGTGGATACACTGAGACAAAGGTGATTCACCTCTTGGGTGGACAGAAAGGAAGGGGTGAGTTGAACTGTGCTGTTCCAAGTGGGGGAAAACATTGACCTGTGCCTCGACTGCCCCGAATGATGTACACTATGTAATTAGCAAACCTGTCAGTTCTGGAATTTTCTACTCATATGTTTGCATTCAGCCCCATCTTGTTTTAAAGCGGAATCTCCAATTTATGTTACACTCTGTACTCCAAGTTTGTTAGCCTGTAAGCTTCTAGGTCGGAGATTCTCTTACCTGCCATTCTGCCTCAGGTGTGTTGAGATCATGGATGTGTACCACTGTATCCAACTTCTTTTACAAAGGTTCTGGGGCTCAAATTTGGGTCATCAAGCTAGCTAGAAGCATAGGGTGAGACCCTGCCTAAAACACCAGTACTTAGGAAGCAGAGGCAAACAGATCTCTGTGTTCAAGCAAGTTCTAGGTCAGTCAAGTGCTACATAATGAGAACAGCAAACTGGGGGCTGGAGATGGCTCAGCGGTAAAGAGCACTGAGTGTTCTTCTAAAGGTCCCGAGTTCAATTCCCAGCAACCACATGGTGGCTCACAACCATCCGTAATGGAATCCGATGCCCTCTTCTGGTTTGTCTGAAGACAGCTATAGTGTACTCATATAAATAAATAAATAAATAAATAAATAAATAAATAAATAAATAAATAAATAAATAAATAAATAAATAAATAAATAAATGTTTTGTTTTTTTTTTAAAGGAGACTGGGCTGGGGATGCAGCTCAGTGGGGAGAGAGTTTACAAGGCCTAGTCTTGACCCTCAGCACACTGCACAACACTGGGAAGACTGAGGAGGAGATGGCCCTATGATGGCTCTGTGGTTAAGAGCACATCTGGGTCTGGCACAAGACCGCACCTCTGTTCTCAGCACCTAGGTCAGGAGCTCCAGAGAGTTGATTACCTCTTCCGCATGCCCAGAGCACATACCCACATAGTTACATACATATAACTAGGATTGAGGAAGACAATCTTCAGGGACCTATGGCTTTTAGATGCATACACAAACACAGGAAATACAAGTCTGAGATTAACTTTGGCTACACAATGAGTTTGAGGACAGCCTGAGCTTTTGCTAGCCTGAGCTACTGCTATCTCAAGAGGAAAACTGGTTCAGGTATGAAAACCATGATTACACTGAAATAGCTCATATGTCACAACCTTGGACAGGAAGTCACACTGTGAATGACAGAAGAGATCTCAGTCTCCATTTGTGAGATAGGACCAATCATGCAAATTATAGCTGTTTCAAGTTCACAAAGACAACTTCATAATGCTACAAAAATTAGACAGCCAGTAGTGAGCTTCCCGCTATTTAAGGATACCCTTCTGAACAACACTTGAATGTGTGCTGGGAAATAGACAGGAAAGACACAGTCATGCTGAAGCTGCTCCGCTGCTGTTTAAAACCACTAGAGCTGCACCAAAGACATTTCACTTACTGTGGAAATAAACCCAGTATGAACCTGAGAAATCAGTTTTGCCTAGGAGTTAAGATTCCCTAACTCAGCCAGGCAGTGGTGGCGCACGCCTTTAATCCCAGCACTTGGGAGGCAGAGGCAGGTGGATTTCTGAGTTCGAGACCAGCCTGGTTTACAGAGTGAGTTCCAGGACAGCCAGGGCTACACAGAGAAACCCTGTCTCGAAAAACCAAAAAAAAAAAAAAAAAAAGAAGAAGAAGAAGAAGAAAGAAAGTGAAGCAGATGGAGAGGACAACAATATCTAGTTGCACAGAGGCAAACGGTCTATGGGACTATAAAGAAGTAACAGAGCATGGTGCCTGGGAATGCTGTGCTAGTGAGCACTGTGTAGCAAGGTTCAGAGTAGACAACACAAACTTTTAAGTATATGGCCAACAAATGGCAAGTTTACAAGTGGTCCTATCACAGCCTAAGAGGGACAGCAATTCTCTCCTATTTGTCCTTTTGTTTTTAAGACAGGGTCTCTGGGCTGGAGAGATGGCTCAGTGGTTAAGAGCACTGGCTGCTTGCTCTTCCAGAGGTCCTGAGTTCAATTCCCAGAGACCACATGATGGCTCACAGCCATCTGTAATGGGATTCGATGCCTTCTTCTGGTGTGTCTGAAGACAGCTACAGTGTACTCATATAAATGAAATAGATAAATCTTTAAAAAACAAAACAAAGAAACACTCAAAAGGAATAAATATGCATTAAAAAAAAAAAAAAAAAGACAGGATCTTCACTTCATCAGCCTTGGCTGTCTTAGAACTCAATATGTATACTAGGCTGGTCTCAAACTCAGAGATCTGACTGCCTCTGCCTCCTGAGTGCTGGGATTAGGGGCCTAGCCCTGAATGTCTGACCCTTTGCCTCTACCTCCCAAGTGCTTAGATTATTGGGATTAAAGTCATGGACTACAAGGCCCTGGTTCATATAGTGCTGAGCATAGAATCTAGGATCTCATGCATGCTAGGCCAGTACTCTATTAATTAAGTTGTATCCCCCAGGCCCTCTCCTACCTACTTATTTAAAGAAAGAACTAGCTGGGCATGGTGCCTCATACCTATAATGTAATCATACATAAGTGATTTCCAGGCCAGCCATGGCTACACGGGAAGACCCTGACTCGAATGAATAAATGGATGGATGGAGGGAGGGAGGGAGGGAGGGAGGGAGGGAGGGAGGGAGGGAGGGAGGGATGGAAAGAAGGAAGAAAGAAATAAGCAAGAGAGAAGGGGAGGGAGACTAAAGTAAAGAGGAAGGAACTAAGGTCCTGAGAGTTTCAGTGGCTTGCTCAAAAAGACACAGGACACAGTGGAGCCATTCAAGCCTGTGTCTTTTCTCATTTCTCCTTTCCTGAAAACGATTTAGCTAATAAATCCTTAGGGACCCCAAGAACAGGCAGAAAAGTTTGCAGAAAGATACAGAAGAATCAAGAGGCAGCCCCTCAACTTTAAGAGCTGAATTACTAATGTTCTTAGCACAATGCAATTTCATACTAACAGACAACTGTTCAAATAAACATGCTGGTCCAACCTCAGTAAAAAGATCAGAATACACACACACACACACACACACACACACACACACACACACACACACGCACGCACGCACTACTCTTTCCATCCAGCCCATTCGTCTAGCCCATTTCTACTAGGGTAAATTATGTGCAGGCTACATATGTGGCAGAGTCTGGACATCAATGGTACATTCTCACTGCATTATTGAATGGCAAGAAAGGTCATGTTCTGGGCCTCTTTCACAAGGACGCTAACTGTATTTCGAAGGCTCTTTGCCCTCTTTATCTACTTACCTCCCAAAAGCCTTACCCCCTTGGACCACTACACTTGTGATTAAAACTTCAATATATTTGGACAATAGCACTTTACCTCTGCCAACTCTCAAAATTCACAAAACTCATGCCCTTCTCAGATATAAAGTACCTCAGTCTAATCTAAGAGCCCTCCCAATATTCTTCTGTATCAAGTCAGAAGTCTGAAGTCCTGGCTCAGATAGCTCAGTGGGTAAAGGAGCCTGCTGCCAACACTGACAATCTGAGTTTGATCCTCAGTCCCACATAGTGGAAGAGGACAGGCTTTCTCAAATTGTCCTCTGACCTCCACAGAGGCATCACTCTACTCATGCTCACCCCCAGGCCCCTCCCAAAAATGTAATTTTAAAAAAGTCACCGGGCAGTGGAGGTGCATAGCTTTAATCCCAGTATTCAAGAGGCAGAGGCAGGAGGATCTCAGTGAGTTTGAGGCTAACCTGATCTAAAGAGTAAGTGCCAGGACAGCTAGAGCTACACAGTGAAACCATGTCTTAAAAAACAAAAACAAAACAAAAAAGTCTAGGACCTGGGAAATGGGCTTAGTGGTTAAACACACATACTGCTCTTCCAAAGGACCCAAGTTTAATTTCTAGCACCATATCAGGCGGTTCATAACATTACCTCCAAGGGATCCGACACCCTGTTCTAGCCTGTGAGCTCCTGTATCCTTGTGCACACACCTCCACAGAACACACACACATAAACCAAACTCCTAGATAGTAAGAAAAGTCTGAAGCACAAACGCTTACCTACATACACCACAAGGCTGGGGATGCAGTTCAGTGGTACTGTCAGTGCCTGCCAAGCATGGGGTCAGCGACTGGAGACTGAATGTCATCTAAACCAGGGTCAGACTCAGGAGATGACTCACCCTAAGGCAGAATGTTCTACAGATATGAACCTGTGCTGGGCAGCAGGCAGCTACCGGGATTTCCTGTTGTCTATGAAGGGAAGGCTTCCACAGGAGGGCAGCCTTCCACAGAACAAGCTATCCTTGGTCCTCTGGGCCTGAGAGCACCGAAAGGCTTGCAGGCCTTTTGCCCCCAACCTTCTGAATTCTAGGCTGGCTGGCTGATGGGAGGGACAGCCTCATACTTTCCAGAGTGCCCTTGGGATTGTCGATCTGGGAATGGTACCCACATCCTTATCAAAAGGCAACTTGAGCTCCAATGCCCAGCACAAAACAAAAAATGAAAGGTCTGAACGGCCATACTCTTGCCTCTCCCAAACACAGCCAGGTTTTCTCACCCGTCTCAGTCCCCACAGGACTACTCAGGGAGGTATTCTCTAAGAATGAGGGTTACCACCAGCTCTCTTTTCAGCCCTCACCAAAATCACCTTGCAAGGTTGCCCTTGTGAACAAACACATAAGCTTACTAACATAGGCTTTAAAAACTCCAGTTCTATGCACTGGACAGGGGCGCAGCTATTTCACATCTAGGTGGTTGTTCAAGTCCTGCTCTTGCTTCTATTCACTCTTAGTATGTTTGACATGCTATAGCAAGTGCCACAGCCTGGGAGCTTACAAAAACAAAACTGCCCACACTTCAGAAGCTAAGTCTCTCTCATGGCAATGGCTATGTCCATAAGACAGAAGCAGCAAGCTTCTCTCTAAGGCCTAGTCTGGGGGAGGAAGAAGAAGAGGGAGAGGGGGAGGGGAAAGAGGGGGAGGAAGAGGAAGAAGAGGAGGAAGAGAAAGAGGAGGAGGAAGAGGAGGAGGAGGAAGAGGAGGAGGAGGAGGGGGGGGGGAGGAAAGAGATGCTAAGACAGGGGTCTCATGCAGCCCAGGATGGCCTTGAACTGACTCTGTAACAGGAAAGCCTTGCTTGAACTGCTGATCCTCCTTTGTCTACAGTGAAGTGCTGGGGTTGGCCGCCACACCAGGTTCCCTTACAAAGGTGCTAGTCTTCCTCCTGATGTTCTCATGTGGCAGTCAAGGTTCTAGATACACTTCCTGAGGACTCACAGACATCCTTGATAACACTATGTTTTCAACGCTGCCTTTTCTTTAAGGTTTTTTTGATTTGGTTTTTGGAGACAGGGTTTCTTTGTGTACCTCTGACTGTCTTGGAAGTCTACAGACTAGGCTAGCCTCAAACTCTCAGAGGTCTGCCCTCCTCTGCTGGGATTAAAGATGTGCTCCACCACCGCCTGGCATGCCTTTTCTAAGTGATTTTTTTTTTTTTAATCCTTACCAATAATTGATTCATATTCCAGGAATCACTTTAGACAACTTACCAAGTCATCAAAAGATTAGCTCATAAAATGTCTTAAAGGATTTCAAGTTATTAGCATTACTGAGAGGGATAAATTACTTAGCCTCTGTAACTTTGGTTTATCTATAAAACGGGACTGATAACTGAAACTATTCACTTTAAAGGAGAGTGCAAGGGTCACGTGAGGATTTTTAGGAGTCCTTCATAGGCTGAAAATGCCGAAGGCCAACTCAATGGAAGGCATCTTCATCCCTTGGCAGTAAACTAACTGCCTTATACTGCTCCCATTCCCCTGGGGACCTGCATGGGGGGAAGGGAAGTAAGATGTCTACCTACCCTGAAGCCCCACTGATTTCTTGTCTTTTCTCAGCTATACTTTACCTGTGTGCAATTTCAAAGAATCTCTTTACTTGATCAAGGTACAGGAGTAAAATTTACCATAAAATGGCCAAATAAATATTTCAATTAAACTATTTATATTCAGTATCATTATAGTTTCAAATTCTGAAAATAGTTCCTAAAATTTCTTCTCAAGAGTGCTTCCTACCCTGCGGAGCAGAGCTATAGGTCAGACTTGCCTGGCACGCACAAGCCTTAGGTCCAGTCCTCAGCAATACACACACATCCAGAGGGCATGGGGATAGAACTAGTCATATACCAAAGAAAATTTTCAACAGATTAAAAAAAAAAAAACCAGCTGGGCAGTGGTGGCGCATGCCTTTAATCCCAGCACTTGGGAAGCAGAGGCAGGCGGACTTCTGAGTTCGAGGCCAGCCTGGTCTACAGAGGGAGTTCCAGGACAGCCAGGGCTACACAGAGAAACCCTGTCTCGAAAAAAACAAACAAACAAACAAAAAAAACAAAAAAAACAAAAAAAACAAAAAACCCATACTGGCCATCTGTAATTACAGTGAATATGTTGCATATAAATGCTAATAAAGTAGCTTTTAATAGCTGTGTTACAATTTATAGATGAGCTCTGAAATAGTGAGCTCTATCAAATGTAATGACAGCTGAGAGTGGTGGCAGACACTGATAGATCTCTGTGAGTTAGAGGCCAGCCTGGTCTACAGGGTGAGTTTCAGGCTAGTCAGGGTTACATAGACCCTGTCTAAAACAGACCAACAAATCAACCAACAGAAAGAATAAAAACCCAACTGTCCTATAAGACAAAAGACACTAGCCACCAAAGCACTGACCTCTATAGAGCTCTGGAATGTACGCCATGAAGATGCTTACCACACCTATACCCTGACTAGTTTGGAAGTTCTACGAAGGGGTCAGTGAGCGCGGGTGAGCATAAAGCAGCTCTGCTCCTCGGTTACCCAAAGCTGATACATGTGTTTTGACTGCAATTTAAAAAAAAAAAAAAAAAAAAGCAAAAAGGGAAGTGAAAATCCAGTGTGAAAATAAGTAACAGGGGAAACTTTCTCCAAAATAAAAGCAGTGACATTAAAAATATTATTAAATATGTATGTGTGTAAGCTCCACGATACACCCAAATGTCGGTTTAGAAAAATGTACATGTTTTCAGAGTTGACTATTTTAAAACAATACATATTTCAAATTATAGTTCCCAAATACCTCATCCTGTCACCCCAGGAAAAACCCAAATTGAAAGTCTTCAGAGGCAGCTCTAACACAAATGTTTACACAGATTTTTCTAGCCACAGCCAAGTACATGCCTAGATTTTCTGGACTGCTATTAATTTCATTTTGAGTCATTAAAGTGTTTTAAATATGGTTTATATTTATTTAATTTACTATTACCTTTTTTTTTTTTTTTTTTTTTTCGGTTTTTCGAGACAGGGTTTCTCTGTGTAGCCCTGGCTGTTCTGGAACTCACTCTGTAAACCAGGCTGGTCTTGAATTGAGAGATCCACCTTCCTCTGCCTCCCAAGTCCTGGGATTAAAGGGGTGAACCACGGCCTGACAGCTATTACTTTTTTTTTTTTTCACTCTTACTGTGTAGTTCCGGTTGGTGTGGAACTCACTATGTAGATCAAGCTGGCTTCAAACTCACAGAGATCTGCCTTTCCCTGCCACCTAAGTGCTGAGATTAAAGGCATACCACCACACCCTGCTATGGCTTATTCTATAATTAAACTGGTTACTATAATTCTTTAGTTTGAGTTAACTAAACATAATTCTTCATGTTATTTATATGCATGGCAATTATTTTCATGCCCAGATAAACTGAAAACTTCAAGTGATTTTACTCAAAATGTTTTATTATATAAAGCCAGTTGAAACTATGTTTAGTGTGGTCTAGGTTGTAGCTTAATGGGATAGTCTTTGCATAACATATAAGAGGTCACAGGTTCAATTCCCACCACTAACAGAAGAGGGAAGAGTTAACAGGCTACCATGGGCTACATTGAGACTCTTTCTCAAAAAAACGAACAAGAATGTCTAGAGAGACCTCTCTGGGCTTATTAAGAGCATTGGCTGCTTTTCCAGAGGACCCCGTTTTGGTTCCTAGCATCTACACAGTGCCCCACAACCATCAATAACTCCAGTTCCAGGGGATCTGATGCTCTCTTCTGACCTTCTCAGGCACCAGGCACTTACATACAGGTGCACAGACATACATGCAGGCAAAACATCCACGCTCATAAAGTAAAAATTAATAATTAAAAAACAAGAGACAGGGAAAAGGCAAGTACTTCTGAGAGCATGTACAGCATGGCAGCTGGTCTTAAAACATCACTGCTCATTGTAACTTCTTAGTAACTAGGAGAAGAGGAGGAGGGAGAAATACAGGGCTATTAATAGAAGCCCACGGCCCCTAAGTGGGGTGAGAGCTGGTGACCTAAGCCTCCACAGAAAGAGCGAGGCTAAAAGAGGACACAAGACTAAACAGTAGCTCTTGTCTGTGTTGAAGTCTCACACTTCTCTTCTCCCTCACTTGCAAAGGGGTCTTGCACTGAGAACTCTCTGCAGTTCACGCTTACCCTAATGCAGTCCCAAGAGTAAGGCGCTCACACCAACAATGTAGAAACAAACGACTCATCAACAAGGATATCTTTTTGACAGGAGAAACGTAAAGAGAGGAGGAAAATATTCCCAAACTTACTTAGTGCTAGCCAGGTAGGCTCTCAGAACAAAGAAGACCTGGAAGGTTTTAGAGGGTTCTTTGTGGTTGCTGCCGTTTTGTTTGTTTTGTTGGAAATAAGGCCTCACTATGCTGCCCACACTGGTCTCAAACCGTCTTCCTCCCTCAGCATCCTGAGTAGCCAAAAATAGGCATACCTAGAGTATTTCTCAAAATTGTCTCCTAATTCTGCAACTTTGAACAATAAAACATCAACTTTTTTTTTTCAAAAAATAAAAAATCTTTCACATAGGTTGCAAATAGGACAAAAACCACTATTTTGTCCTTAACTAAAAGCTTAGGGCTGGAGAGCTGGTTCATCAGTTGAGAGCACTGGCCACTTTTCTAGAGGACCTGACACTCACACAGTAGACAACAGCTTCCGTTCCAAGGACCAGATATAGTCTTCGACCTCTGTGAGTACTGCACGTACATGGTGCACATGCACGCAGGCAAAACACCCATGTGTAGAAAATAAAAATAAACACGTCTTCATAAAAACTAGCCCAGTTTATTGAAAGTAGTGTGTATAGTTAGTTCTAAATGCTGTAGCTCACAGGGAGGAGGAAGACATACTGAGGAGGAACAGACTTGGGATTAACCACTCACTATGTCTCAGCATCTGCATTTATAAGATGTGGGTAGGATTGCTCTGTAGCTACATGAAAAAAGATGAAAAAGTAATATTTAGCATAGTAACCTTGTCTAACACACCCCAAATCAGGACCACTATAAAGGAGCTATCTTCTGAAAAGGAAACATTAAAAACCAAGAAACATTCTCAAACTTTAATGTACAACAAAATCACCCAAAGGGTTTGTTGAAAGTGCAAATTTGGAGCTGGGTGTGGTGGTTCATGTCTGTAATTACACTGGGGAAGCCTCTGGGGGAGAGACAGGAAGACCTCCAGTTAACCAAGGCCAACCAAGCTACGGAGCCAAGACACCGCCTCAAAAACCCAAAGCCTGGTGGAAGCAACAGGATCAGAAGTTCAAGATGGGCCCAAGCAGTCCAGGCTCCATAAAACCCCACCTCAAAACCAACAAAAGGTACAGCCAAGGCCTGCGGTAGGACTCAGTGGTAAGGCACTTACCTACCATGTACAAAGGGCTGGGGAAGGACACAGACGCTGGGGACCCACTTCTCCCAGGTCCAATAGGTCTAAAGAAGAATGATGCTCTTGGCACAAACACCAAAGATTATAAAAACAGAACTAAGACTGTCCTATAAGAAGCTGCTGAAAATTAGTTTTCTGAGAATGAGCAGGCCTGAGGAGGAGGAGCATAGAAATGTTCACAAGTTCTTTCATTCAGCAACAGTCACCGAGTTCCTATTATGCCATTTGAAGAACTGCCAGCATAAGAAGCATTAAAAAAAAAATAAATTAAGGCAATCCAGGTAGTGGCAAATGCTGTGAATAAGATAAAAAGAATAGAGAAACGGGGTGATTTCTCTGAAAAGCCAACTTCTGAACTGCAACTTGAATGACAGAAATGAACTGGCCAAAGCAGACGGCCAGAATACTGAAGCAGGAGGGTACAGGAAGAGCAAAGGCCTTCCTTCAGGCAGTGGCTCAAATGCTAGTAGATTCAGACATAACAAGGGATGAAAACCAGGAACATACTGATGTTCCAGGCTCCAGAGTACAGGACTAGGTGGGAAGTGCCTAACAAGCCTGATACCCAAAGGCTGACCTCCAACTCAAAGACACCTGCTTGCCTCTGCCTTCCAAGAATGCTGGGATCAAAGGTGTTTGCCACCATGCCAGGCTAGGGTCTTATACTGAATGAGGAGACTTTCAATCAACTGTGTGGAGGGGGGGGTGGGAGAATCTAATCTAAAATTTAAGGAAACTCTTAGGTTGTGACATGAGGAATGTACCATAAGTAGCCAAAGTTGGCGACAGGCCAGGAAATTACTTCAGTTGACCACAGAAGAGACTGTGGTAGTCTAGCAAGGGCGGTAGCACTAGAGATGGGAAAGGAATGCATACTAAGTGCTGTAATTTCTTTTAATTGAAGGGGCTGGAGAGATGGCTCAGTCATTAAGAGCACTTGCTTCTTGTCTAGAGGACCCCAGTTTGGTTCCTAGTACCCTTATCTGGTGGCTCAGAAACAAACTCATAACCACCTTTTTTAGCTCTAGCATTAGGGAATTCAGTACCCTCTTCTGGCTTCCTCTGGCAGACAGACAGAAAGACACACACACACACACACACACACACACACAGAGAGAGAGAGGCACATTAGATATAGACATTCACAAAAAATAAATCGTAGAGACTTGTAAAAATTAAAGAAAAAGAACCAAGTCACAGAAAGTACTAACCATCTGGAATTAACTACTCAGGAGATAATGACTGACAAAAGAGATTTAAAGGTCTTAGGGAAGCTTATGAGACATCAGCCCAAATTGGCATTAGCAGACTTAGGATAGAGACTTCATGGTACTTAGCCTTTGAAGCTGGGCTGAAGAGGGCAGTTCATTTCTGGATAGGCTCCTTTGGTGTCAGTGGTTAAAAATCAAACAACAAAAAAACCTGTACCAGATGGCATATACCTAAACCCCAAAGCTAATAAAGTAATTAAGTATGCTATGCAAAGTAGATTCCTCCAGACTCTTATGGATGGGGTGGTAACAGGTATATGGTATAACTAAGGGTTATACCTAAACTTACCTGTGGAACCATTATATAAGAAAAACTTCACTAAAATTCCACATTGTACTTGCTGCCCCGAGGGTTTAACAAGCTAAATGAAGCCTACATGTCATTCAGTGTCTGTTTTATTAAGTCTCACAGTATTACTGTAGAGACATAGGGGAAATTTTACACGCCATGGCTTTAATAACTATTGTTTTTCCAACATGGTGAAATTTCACCCTAAAAGGTCCACAGTCCATAGCTGCAAAGGAAGAGAGAGAGAGAGAGAGAGAGAGAGAGAGAGAGAGAGAGAGAGAGAGAGAGAGAACTCAAAAAAGTGCCAGTATGTAAAGCCCACACAAATGCACGGGGTGGCTCAGGGATTACAGCATTACCTACTCTTCCAGAGGACCTGGGTTTGGGTCCCAGCAACATAGCAACTCATAATCCTCTGTAACTCCAATCCCAGGGAATGCAACACCTCCTCCGGCACCCAGGAACGCACAAGGTGCACAGACATACATATAGGCAAAGTACCCATACACATTAAACAAATAAAATTTATTTTAAAAAATGTAGTATGATACCGTATTTTTATAAAGCAACTGCAAAAGCATCTGGAAGGAGATAAACTAACATTCTGGCGAGAGAAGCGGCGCGATTATCATTCTTTTCTCCTCGTGTTCTTCTATCAACACTTACTCCGATCATCACAAAACTTTTTTTTTTTTTTTTGGTTTTTCGAGACAGGGTTTCTCTGTATAGCTCTGGCTGTCCTGATCACAAAACATTTTGCAAAACAAAAAATAGTGTTTTATATAGTAAAAAGGGTGTTTTGTTTTGTTTTGTTTTTTAATCTGAAATGGGGTAAGTGCAAAAAGAAACTCCCCCTTTGTCTATAGCAACAGGATTCCAAGTATGGTAGAAGAAAGTGGGGGAAATCCATGACCTACACAGGAGGAAAAGATTTGATAAGAGGTCCGTTACTGCTCAAGGGCACACCCTTCAAAGATAGGAGTCTAAATTCCTAAGAATTCTTCCCAGATTTGATGGAAAGCAATCATCTGGTTTTGTCCTTCTTTCCTGCTGCTTTCCACAGAAACACTTTAAGTATCTTGGAGAGGGGGGAAAATGTCCCTTTTTAAAACCACGATGGAACATCCAGGCTTGATTTTCTGGTCTGTGTGAGGAGGGCAAAGGGGTGGGCGGCTACACTAAAGGAATCTGCGTGAACAGTGAGTCACCTGAAGCAGGAGCATGCAGCTGCTTCCCCTAACCTCCACATCAGACACAAGGCAGTCCTCCTGTGCGTTTCCACAGGAGTGCCTAAGCGTTTCCAGACTAGAACCCATGTAAATTGTAGGTTTTTCCAAAATTCTGGTACGAATAGCTGCCAACTGACAACACAGCACAAAATCGGGAGGGTGTCTTCCACAAATGCAGGTATAAATGCTTCCTTAAGCTCATCAGGCACCCCAGATGTAAACCCAGGACATTCCCTTGTTAAGGCCGCATCTTGGCTTTTCCAGCTGGGGCAACTAAAAGCATCCTTTCGCCTCTCTACAGTTAGCAAGTATCATCTTGGCTAAAATCCTAACGTGTAAGCAGCCGCTTCGGAAAACTTCGGCTTTAAGCAGCGACACGAATCTCAAACCACTGCCAGGCTGTTGCCCTGCATTCCTTCCAATAACGGTGCTGCTACCTGCTCCACTGTCAGCCCCAGCTCCACATACTAAACCAAAAGAAAAGGGGAATCCTTTAAATCCGCAACACAATGGAGGCTAACAGAAGAGCTCTGGCTTTCAGGATGGCAGCTACCACACACAACAAAGGGCCGCGTCCGGGTGACTTCAACGAACCCACCAGGCAAACGCCACCAGGCAAACGCCACCGCCCGGCTTTCGGGGTTCTGTCCCCAATCCCCTGCACGCCCGCGCCGCCTATGTGGCCCTAAAAGTGAAAGCACCCGGGCTGCGGATGCCTGTCCAGCCCAGCTTCAGGCTGCCCGGCCAGGGGCTGCGGGCTCCCTGGGTGCAGCGCCCAGCCAGAGGCGCCCGCTGTGCCGCAGCGGTCCCCGGGAGCGCGCGGCCACAGAAGTGGCGACGCGAAGAGGGTCGCCGAGGAGGGCGGTGGGCCAGGGGGACACTCACCCGCCCAAACAAGCGGCGGGCGGGGAGGGTGGCGGCCGGGAGCGTTCCGGACGCCGCTGTCGCTGCCGCTGCTGCTAGCCGCCGGCCTCCTCCCCTCTGTTTGGATTCGATAGACCACGTCACTCTTAGCCACGAGACCCGGATCTGCCGGCTCCCGAGGGTGGCGCAACAGATTGTAGCGCCCCGAGCCTCCCGTGACCCTACCTAGTGAGCATGCGCGTGTCGCGCGGGCCACCTGCGTCGGAGGGGGGCGGCTCCGCAGCTTCGGCGCTGACGTGCGTGGGCGCGCCGGGCGCGGAGGAGGCAGTTCCGGTGTGGAGGGGTGGGGTTGCTTCACTGTGAAGGGAGGGCGCTCGGGCTGTTGAATTGTTCCACGTAGTCCCCGTGGTGTCTTCCGTGGTCATTATCGTGTGACGTGTGTATCTGTTTGCTGAGGGAATGGCTTCTGTCCACCGCAGTGTTTGGTCATACGTAGGTGGAGGGGCGCGCGCACAAATGGATGTCAGCTGAGACCCGGTCTACCTGCAGAGGTGGTGGTGGTTCATCATCAGGCACACGTGAAAATCGGAACTCGAAGATTACAGAAGCATGTCAGCTGTGGGGGTTTGAGTGATCCTGATGACGTTCGAAGTTTGGATTGGAAAACAGGCCTAAATTAAATTCAACATTAACGTTAAAAGAGATATGTTAGAAGCCGGGTGTGATGGTTCAACAGCACTGGGAAACGGAGACAGGCTGGTCTACAGAGTTCCAGGGCTACACACAGAAACCCTGGGGGAGTGTGTGGGACTATGCGAATTTGAGCCCAGCCAGTGCAGCATAGAATATGCCTGTTTTTTAAAAAGTGAGGGGAGCCTACCCATGGGTTTGCCCTCCTGGTGAGGGAGGGAATGTAGCCAAAGGAGGTAGCAGCACACCTTTCTTGGGCGAAGAACCTAGGAAGCATTATTTCAACAATCCAAAAGCAGCTTAATTCATGTGTAAGAAAAGTCAGGAAATACCAGCAAATAGAAGTGTGGAGCCTTTTACTCAAAAAGAGCCTCTCTGGAAGCAGTTGTAGAAGCCCTAATTCTGCAGATGTATCCAATGATCTCAAGGAACTCTGGATGAAACTAAGCATATTTTTATAAGAAAGTACAAGAAAAAAAAATATTATGAGAATATAGTCTGGGCAAAAAATAGTGAACTTCAGAAAACATCCACTTGAAATTTCATTTCCTTTCCTAATATTTTAACAATCTGACAATAAAAAGAAAAACAAAACCCTTTAAAACAGTGCTTTCCAGTCTGTCTTCGGCTACGTGGTTCAAAATTTCCGTGTTCTACTGAGGTACAGCCTGCACACTTTGGTAAGTTTACAAGTTAGAAAAGAAAACAAAACCTGACCAGCCAAAACAAGCACGGGAGCTCTGTCTTCCTCGGTACACACTGTAACTACAAAATTTCAATGAAGAAACATCCCATATAAAAAAGAAGAAACAAGCCTTCATGATTCTCTGTTGCTGAGTTGAGAAAAACAAAATTGACCGTGCAGTGATGGCACACGACCTTAATCCCGGCACGAGGGAGGGAGGGAGGAAAGGTCTGTGGATCTCTTGAGTTTGAGGCTCCCTGGTCTACAGAGTTCCCGGACACCTAGGGCTACACACAGAAACCCTGTCTTGAAAAAACAAAAAAAGAAAATCGTCGTCCACTTGCCAAGCAAATACACCACCACCGACGTGACTTCCCAACTTGTAACCTACTTGTATGCGTTATTTTTACTTTATTCCTTAAAATCACCTATTGTTTTCTTTGACATCTGCATGAAATATTTTCAGAGATTCTACATCAACCAAGTAACACTATCCTTTTTCATGTAATACTAGCACTTTATGAAGACAGCATTTCATACATATATATACATATATATAATTTATTTTTACTTTATATGTACTAGTTTTGCCTGCATGTATGTCTGTGTGAGCATGTCTGATCACCCTGGAACTGGAGCCACAAGACAGTTCTGAGCCATCATACGGGTGCTGGAAATTGAAACCAGGTCCTCTGGAAGAACAGCCAGTGCTTTCTAACTCGGAGCCATCTCGCTAGGGCCCAAGATGGCATTTGTAATTGTTCTCATCCTATTGGATGCTCTTGACATTTCTTTCTTTTTCTGAGACAAGGTTTCTCTCTGAAGCCTTGGCTGTCCTGGAATTCATTCTGTAGACCAGGGTGGCCTGGAACTTAGAGATCTACCAGCCTCTGCCTTCAGGGGCTGGGATTAAAGGCTTGTGCCACCATGCCCAGAAATGTTTAGTTCAAGTATTGATAGGTTACAAACATTACAGTTATTACTGCTGCCTTATGCAAGTATATTTTACATAAATAATGAAAAATATTTGTTTATTCTTACGTATCTTGTTTTCTTCAGGTAACACCAAATTTGTCTATCTCATTTTTCTTTTACCTAAGCATATGTTGTCTAATTCATTTCAGATTTACTGGAAATTAATTTCCTAAGAATTCTTTCATGCCGGGCAGTGGTGGCGCACGCCTTTTATCCCAGCACTTGGGAGGCAGAGGCAGAGGCAGATGGATTTCTGAGTTCGAGGCCAGCCTGGTCTACAGAGTGAGTTCCAGGACAGCCAGGGCTACACAGAGAAACCCTGTCTCGAAAAAAAAAAAAAGAATTCTTTCATATTTTAACATCTTTATTGAGGTATAATTCACATCTAATGCTGCCCTTTCAGTTGCATAGTTTCAAGGGAATTTGGGGCTCAGAATTTTACAACTGTTACCAGTGTTAAAATACAACATATTTTTATTATATTTGTGCCTTTTTTTTTTTTTTTTGGAAGCATGAGGCCCTTGTACTCACAAGGAGAACCAGGAATGTTAAACACTCGGTTTCTTCTCAATGGAGGAGATAGAATTGAATATCCACATTCCATCCAGAAAGCTGAAAGTGGATGTTGTTAATGACCCCTGACCTTTTCGATATCAGTAGGAGCAGACCTCACCCTAGTAATTCCCTAGAATGATTATCTCAGGCTCTCCCCTCCTTAGACTCCACCTATTCTTAGTTTAGATGTCACAAGTACTTCGTGGCCTGCTGACCTCTATGCTGTCAGAGACCACACAAGATTCTAGGCCTTTTATTATAGAAGCCATCATCATGGTCACATGTGCCTTGTAAAGAGTTTCTATGTTAATCTTTATTGTGCACCTGGAATTGGGCTGATCGGACTGACTGGTATCTGGAAACCTTTCCCCAGATTCTCTTGTGCTTTAAATATGTTGGAAATGAACTACCTCCTGAGGTCTGACCCAGGTTGACAAAGCCGATCTGCACCAGGATTTCATTCTCTCCTCTTCGAGGGGTTCACTTTCCTGTATTACACCTGCGGGGGGGGGGGGCCTCACTTTTTTTCTGTTTGGGGGGAGTGAGACAGGGTGCAGCTCCAGCTGTCCTGGAACTCACTATGGAGACCAGGTTGGCGTCGAACTCACAGAGATCTACCTGCCTCTGTTGGGGATAAAGGCGTGCGACACCACTACCTGGCACATATGTGCTTTTGAATGAAATTTTATAGATACAGATTTGTATCGAGTTTTTTCCCCCAAGTATCTTGACTTCACTTTCTTTTTGATTGATTTCTTTTTGAAAGAAGGGATCGAATAAAAGATGAAATTTGTAAGTTTAAAAAAAAAAAAAAAAATTTGAGGGCCGGGCAGTGGTGGCGCATGCCTTTAATCCCAGCACTTGGGAGGCAGAGGCAGGTGGATTTCTGAGTTCAAGGCCAGCCTGGTCTACAGAGTGAGTTCCAGGACAGCCAGGGCTATACAGAGAAACCCTGTTTCAAAAAAACCAAAAAAATAAATAAATAATAATAATAATAATAAAAATAAAATAAAATAAAATGAGTGGGGTTGTTAGGAAGTAGTAGGGAGAACCCTTGGGAGAGCAGGCCTGGTGGGCGGCCATAGTCCACTGTACATCCTTAGTACTTGCTTTATAAAGTAAGTTACAAGAAAAGATGTGGGGCTGGAGAGATGGCTCAGTGGTTAAGAGCACTGACTGCTCTTCCAGAGGTCCTGAGTTCAATTCCCAGCAACCACATGTGGGTCACAGTCATCTGTAATGGGATCTGATGCCCTATTGTGGTGTGTCTGAAGACAGCGAGAGTGCACACATATACATAAAATGAATAAATAAATCTTTAAAAAAAAAAAAACAAACAGCTGGGCAGTGGTGGCGCATGCCTTTAATCCCAGCACTTGGGAGGCAGAGACAGGCAGATTTCTGAGTTCGAGGCCATCCTGGTCTACAGAGTGAGTTCCAGGACAGCCAGGTCTATACAGAGAAACCCTGTCTCAAAAAAACAAACAAAAAAAAAAAAGAAAAAGAAAAACCAAAAAATTAAAATTAAAAAAAACAACAACTCAGCAACCACTTGAAAGTAATAAAGCTACCTTAAAACAAACAAAAAAAGAAAAGATGTGGGATCCTAGGTCAGCAGCCAACATGACCTTTAGTGATCTCACCTCTGTTACCTCAGGATTTGTTGGATCAATAGGATAGTGGTAAAAATGTGACTTCTGAAGGCAGGTCATAAATGTGCTCATTCCACCCCCTTTTAGATTGCCTGTTTGGAGGGAAGCCAGTCACCTGTCACTCTTTAACATCAGCTCTATGAAGAGGCCCAAGAGGAGAAAACAGAGTCCTGCAGCAGGGCTTAGTGGCATAGAACTGTAATTCCAGCAGCTATGGAAACTTAAGGCAGGAAAATTAGACATTCAAGCCCTGCCTGAGCAGGTCACTGAGAACCTGTCACTGCAGAAAAAGTAAAGCAAAGGTCTGGGGTGCTTTTAAAGGCTTGGGGTGTAGCTTAGTGAAGTGTTGGTCTAGCATGCAATAGACCCTGGGTTTCGTTGGTTTGGGTTTTTGGTTTTTCAGGTCAGGGTTTCTCTGTGTAGCCTTGGCTATCCTAAAATTCACTCTGTAGACCAGGCTGGCCTCAAACTCACATAGATCCTCTGTCTTCCAAGTGCTGGGATTAAATTTGGAGGCCACTGCTCTGCATGGACCCTGGTTTTAATCCCCAGTGCAACATTTAAAAAAAACAAACAAAAATAAAAGAGCAAGGTAGTGGTGGCGCACACCTTTAATCACAGCACTTGGGAGGTAGAAGCAGGGGGATCTCTGAGTTGGAGGCCAGCCTGGTCTATAGAACAAGTTAGAAAAACCTTGTCTTGAAAAGCCAAAAAGAAGAAGAGGAAGAGGAGGAGGAGGAGAAAGAGGAAGAAGAGGAGGAAGAAGACAAAAAAATTAAAAGTCTTCCATACATGCACACAAACCCAAGTTGCCAGCCATGTGTATGTACTGCTTTGACTGATGTACTCAGTTCATCATGCATGTAGATAATTTCATCCTTGCCAAACGTCTTATCACTCTCATACAAACCTTACTCTACAGACACGGGGAAGCTGTATAGGTTCTGCCTGGATCTTTAAAGTCAATCTTTCTAAACTCCAATAAATGAAAAAGATACATAGGCCAGGCATGGTGGCACATGCCTCTCTTCCTACCACTCCTGAGGCAGAATCAAGAGGATCTTTTGTGAGTTTGAGGCCAGACTAGTCTACATAGTTCCAGGTCTGCAAGGGCTACACAGTGAAACCCTGCCTCAAAAAATAAGTAAATATTAAATTTTAAAAAAGAATGTAGATGTGATTCTATGTATAATTTAGCAGAATTCCTACCACAATGTCTACATGTCTGGGACATGGTAGAGATTGTATAAATTTAGATGGACTTTAGAATTAAAGAAATATAATAATGGCAAATTGGCACAAATATCAATAAAGAAGTGACATCATAATATATGAGCACAGCAAATCAATAAGTTGACTTTAATGCCAGTACATGCATATCTTATAGAACATAAGCTGTTAATGGACACAACAAAGGAGCTACAAATGACTAATATTTGAAAATCTTCAATACAGTTAAACAAAATACAAATTAAAGGTTTATTTTTTCTTTGACATTTGTATTTATGTGTAGTATGTGTGAGTGTTTAGGCTGTGTGTGTATATACCCATGGAGGCAAGTAAGAGGCCCCTGTGGAGCTAGACTTACAGCTGTAAGCCACGCAGTGTGGGTGCTGGGGTCTGAACAGACCACTGCAAGAACAGCATGTGCTCTTAACTCCTGAGCCATCTCTTCAGCCCCTTAAAACAACTTCTTGACTACTAAAAAAATATTTTTATTTTCAAAGATTTTGAAAACTGTATTTTAAATACAGGTACCTGTGTGTATATTTGTATACATTAGTGCCGCGCCTGGGGGACATGGGTGGTATTGGATCACCTGGAGCTGGGATTACAGGCGGTTGTGAACTCCTGTGGGCTAGGCACCGAACCTGGGTCCTCTGTAAAAGCTGCAAACTCTCCATCTGCCCAGCCCTGAGGAAAAGATTATTACAAGGAAGATTTGGTATTAATACTTTTTTTTAAATTTATTTTATGTATATGAGTACATTGAGCTGTCTTCAGACACACCAGGAGAGGGCATCGGATCCCATTACAGATGGATGTGAGCCACCATGTGGTTGCTGGGATTTGAATTCAGGACCTCTGGAAGAGCAGTCAGTGCTCTTAACCGCTGAGCCATCTCTCCAGCCCCCAGTATTAATACTTTTAACTGCTGCTGGTAGACATGTGAATTGGGCTGTATGATTTGAACATTAATTTGACAGTATTTCAAATTCCATAAAAATATTCATATGAACTGGTGTGGTGGTCTAACCTTGTAATCAGTCTCCTTACACTGGAAGTGGGGTAAGTAGAAAGATCTTGAGCTGAAGGCCAACCTGGGTTATATTGTGAGAACTTGCAGGTGAGATGGCTCAGCTGGCAAAAAGCACTCGCAACTAACTAAGCCTGTCACGTGAGAAAGGTCAAAGTGATTCTCAAAAGTTGCCTTCTGGCTTTACATGCACACCATGACCTGCTTGTAAACCCCTCTCCTCACATAAATATTCCTAATAAACCACAGTAAAGAGCCAGGTGAAGTGGCACACACTTTTAGTCTCAGCACTCAGGAGGCAAAGACAGGTGAATCTCTTGAGTTCAAGGGCAGCCTCGACTACATAGTGAGTTCCAAGACAGCTACACAGAGAAACTCAGTCTCAAGAAAACCCACATATTTTTTCTAAAGCAAAAAGTGGCATTACATTAGTCACCCCTGGAAAGGGGTAGGACAAAAACAAGAGACATCCTTATCATTTTTTACCTGCGTTTGGTTCAAAATCTTTCCGTATGCACGTATTACTCCTATAATACAAAAGTCATACATTAGTATTTTCATTATTTCTTGCAATGCTGGGAATCAATCTTTTGTGCACGCTAACAAATAGTCTACTGCTGAGCTAATATTCTCAGCAACACATTAGCAGTATGGTTAGCTTATGTTCCATGGGCTTGTGTCACACTCTAGGCTCAAGCAAGCCTCTCACCTCAACCTCTTGAGAACTGCAAGCATGTCCAACTACACCAACTTGTTTGTCTGTTTGTTGAGACAAGATCTCACTATGTAGCACTGGCTGGCCTAGAAATTGCTATGAAGACCAGACTGTCCTGGAACTCAGATACCTACCTACTTGTCTGTCTGTCTCTTCCTGTGCCCCCTTCCTGCTGTGATTAAAGGCATAAATGAACATACCCTGATTTTTTTGTTTGTTTGTTTGTTTTTGTTTTTTTTTCGAAACAGGGTTTCTCTGTGTAGCTCTGGCTGTCCTGGAACTCACTCTGTAGACCAGGCTGGCCTCGAACTCAGAAATCAGCCTGTCTCTGCCTCCCAAGTTTTTTTGTTGGCTTTTTTTTTTTTTTTTTTTTTTTTTTTGCATTCCCCAAAATTATGTTTGCAGGCCCGGCACTCAAAAGGCAGGGGCAGGCAGATGTCTGTGAGTTTAGTGCCAGCTGGGTCTACTTAGTGAATTCTAGGACAGCAGAGCTACAGAGTTAGACCCTGTCTCAGTTAAAAAAAAAAAAAAAAAAAAAAAAAAGTTGCTGCATTAACCTATCCAGGTTACCACAGTGGAATAACTAACTTTACTGCCTTTTCTGGAGGCTAGAAATCCAAAATCAAAATACTAGACAGGTTGGCTTCCAATGAGGTCAAGTCCTCCTGGTTTTCAGATGACCTCTTGTTGCTATGTCCTAACAGAATCTTTATACGCACACCCTTCTGCTGCCTTTAGTAGGCTTAGGTTTTTCAAAACCTACTTTTAATAAGGGTTCTTAAGTGCTTTAACCTCCATTCTCGCCCACCACCCACCATTGGCAGCGGAAAGGAAAGGTTAATAAAACAAGGAGGTTGTGGGCCTGTTTGGAAATAGTTCTTTGGAACAAATCTAATCTGTGTTGTCAGGATATCAGCAGTTCAGTTTACATAAATCCGCAGTGGCAGCCAGATCCACTTGCAGACACCATTCACAAATCAGCAACAGCAGGTTGATCCAGAAGAAACTATAAGGCTCCATCGCCAACTGGCCTGAATCTGAGAACTCAGCAAAAAGCTGAGTGTAGTAGTGCACTTTTTTTGTTTGTTTGTTTGGTTTTTTTTTGTTGTTGTTTTTTCGAGACAGGGTTTCTCTGTGTAGCCCTGGCTGTCCTGGAACTCACTCTGTAGACTAGGCTGGCCTCAAACTCAGAAATCCACCTGCCTCTGCCTCCCAAGTGCTGGGATTAAAGGCGTGCGCCACCACTGCCCAGCTAGTAGTGCACACTTTCAACTGTGGCACTTGGGGAGCAGAAGCAAGTGGATCTCTGTGAGTTTAAGGTCAGCCTAGTCTACATAGTAAGTTCCAGACAGCTAGAGCTACACAATGAGACCCTATCTCGAAAAAACACACTCCCCTGCCCCCAAAGAAAAAGGTTAACAGTGTTAGCTGGTTATGGTAGCCCATGACTTTAATCCCAGAACTCAGGAGATGAGGTAGGTAGATCTTTTGTGATTTTGAGGCTAGCCTGGTCTACATAAGGCCTCTGAAACATGCTGTGTGGCTGAGAATAATATCCTTGAGCCACCTGCCTCCAATTCGAAATAGAAGGACTACAACAGAATATCACATGTCCAGATTGCCATGTAAAATTAAGATTTATTTTTAATAATGTGTGCTTGTCTTTGTGAGGGTGTGTGCACATGTGAGTACAGGTGCCCACAGAGGCCAGAGGAGGGCACTGAATCCTGTGTCATTGGAGTTACAAAAAAAATCATGAGCCCAGCCTCCCTTGTGGATGTTGGGAACCAAACCCAGGTCGTCTGTAGGAGCAGTGTATGCAGTAACCACTCCCCAGCTCTCGAATATAAATCCTGAAGGGTTCCCAAGCATTAGAAGATAATCTTTTTTTTTTTTTTTTTCCTCCTTGCTCTGGCCCCTGATCACTCTGGCTCTGCTCACTCAGGCCCAAAGATTTATTTATTTTTTATGTGGGTATACTGTCACTGTCTTCAGACACACCAGAAGAGGGCATCAGATCCCATTACAGATGGTTGTGAGCCACCATGTGGTTGCTGGGATTTGAACTCAGGATCTCCGGAAGAGCAACCAGTGCTCTTAACCACTGAGCCATCACTCTAGCCCCAGAAGATAATCTTAAGTGTCACTTTTTGTTATCCATTATGTTGTTTAGCTTGTAAGAGGTCCTGTACACAGACAGACAGACAGACACAGAGAAAGAGAGAGATAGAGAGAGAAAAAGACAGAGACATACATAGACACAAATATACAAACACATAAACATATATACACAAGAGATACATTGCCAGGCAGTGGTGGCGCATGCCTTTAATCCCAGCACTTGGGAGGCAGAGGCAGGTGGATTTCTGAGTTCGAGGCCAGCCTGGTCTACAGAGTGAGTTCCAGGACAGCCAGGGCTACACAGAGAAACCCTGTTTCGAAAAACCAAAAAAAAAGAAAAAGAAAAAGAAAAAGAACTAGGAGAAGTTGTGCATTGTGGCACATGCCTTTAATCCTAGCACTCCAGAAGCAGAGGCAAGTAGATCTCGGTGAGTTCAAGACCAGTTTAGTCTACAAATTGGGTTCCAGGTCAGCCAGGGCTACATGGCAAGAGCCTCCCTCCAGGATCATTTGAATTAACTCAGGCGTGGTGGTGCATATTGCACTGTAGGCATTTGGAAGGCACAAACACAAAGATTAGGAATGAGAGGCTGTCCTCAGCTATATAGTGAGTGTGAAGACAGCCTGGGTTATAGGAGAACCTATCCTTTAAGAAAACCAATTACACTGAGGGCCTTCTGTGAGCAAACCGTTTTCTGGAGTACTGGTGGTGGGACACACCAAAAATCCTACGTATGCATTTTAAATTTGTTTGTTTTAAATGTATTCTTCTTTCATACATTACATCCGGACTACAGTTTCTCCTCCATCTTCTCCTCCCAGCACTGCTCCCCATCTCTCCGAAATCCACTCCTCCTTGGTCCCTTCAGGAAAAGGCAGTCTCCCAGGAATCTGAACCCAACAAACCATCCCAAGTGACAATAACACTAGGCATAACATATCAAGGCTAGACTAGGCAGCCCCAAAGGAGAAAAAGGGTCCCAAAAGCAGACAAAAGAGTCAGAGCAGCCCCCCCCCCCACTAATGTTAGGAGTACTTCAACACTAAGCTACACCATCATAGCACATGTGCAGAGGAACTAGCTCAGACCCACACAGTGCCTTGACTGTGGTTCCTGTCTCTGGGAGCCCCATGAGCCCTGCTTAGTTGATTCTTTAAGGTGTCTTTGACCTCTGTACATAGTTATGTGAACCTGTTAACACGATATAGGGCATCGCTTAATGATTCTTCTCCTCTTCTCCTTCTGTAGAGATGCCTTGTTATATCTTGCTTTCTTTTATAAAGTCTTATTGGGCCGGGCAGTGGTGGCGCACGCCTTTAATCCCAGCACTTGGGAGGCAGAGGCAGGCGGATTTCTGAGTTCGAGGCCAGCCTGGTCTACAGAGTGAGTTCCAGGACAGCCAGGGCTACACAGAGAAACCCTGTCTCAAAAACAAAAAAAAACAAAAAAAAAACAAAAACAAAACAACAAAAAAAAAAGTCTTATTGGATCTGGACAGATGTCTTCACAGAAAAAAAACAAAGTGTATGGCTGTGGATACAGTTCAGCCATGGAGTGATTGCCTGGCACACAGGAGGGTTCCATTTATTTCCCACCACCATGAAAGAAAAAAGACAGAGAAAATGAATTGTAGGGAATGTATTAATGAGAAAAATAGATAATTTTTGCTAGTATTGAGGGCCTAGGAATCAGACAGACTCCCAGATAGGCAGACAGATAGGGAGAGGGGCCATGACTAGGAAATAAAGGGGTGAACTTCCAAGATGGCTGACTTCTTCACCTGACCTGAGACAAAAGCCAGGTAGCTTAAAATAAAGGCCTTGTGGGCTTTTTCTCCGGCCAGTAAGGTTCCTGCTGATGGACTGGCTCAACAAGCTCAAGGCCAGATCTGACATGTTCACAACAGTTGACCAATCAGCCTTCCTGTCTCTCTTCAGACTGACCAACCCCTAAAGTAGGAGAGGACGGCCCTTCAGAGACTTTAAAAGTCCCAGGCCTCAAGAGGAACCTAAGCTTTGGCTTCCAGAGTCCCCAGCTCAGCTTTGCAGAGGATCTTTTCTCTATGTACCCAAAATATGTATGTGTTTCCTCACTCCCTTAGTAAGGCCTTTGTTTACTGGATGATTCTGTCTGCTCCCGTTTGCAGTGTTTAAGAATTTACTGGCCACTACTTGTCTCACTGGAGATGTTTCCTGCCTGTGAATTCTTTACCTGGCAGAGAAAACAAGCCCAGTCAATATCCCTAGACTAAGATGCCCAGAGAGCAATAGTGTGAGACTAACCAGTGGCTTGAGGCTCAACAGTTGAACATCTTGTTGCCATTAGCAATTTTTTAAAAAAATGTTTTGTTATTTAAAACAGGTTCTCACTGTTAGCATTCTGTCTAAACTCCACCCCACAGTTACCTGGCAATAGCCAGGTGGGCCTGGCCCACTATACCCCTCCTCTCTTACCCCTCTCTCTCCCTCTTTCCCTCTCCCTCCCTCCTCCCCTCCTCCTTTTCCTTTCGCTACCACCTTGCTCCCCTCTCTTTCAATAAACCCCACGTGGAACTGTTTGGCCTGGTGTGGTTTCTGGAGCCATTTGACCATTGCAACACAACCACAACACTCACTATATGGCCCAGGTTAGCCTCAAACTCAAAATCTTCCTGCCTCAACTTCCCAAGTATTAAGATTACTGGAGGCCGGGCAGTGGTGGTGCACGCCTTTAATCCCAGCACTTGGGAGGCAGAGGCAGGCGGATTTCTGAGTTCGAGGCCAACCTGGTCTACAGAGTGAGTTCCAGGACAGCCAGGGCTACGTAGAGAAACCCTGTCTCGAAAAACCAAAAAAAAAAAAAAAAAAAAAAAAAAAAAATTACTGGAACATGCCATTAAGCCTAGCTGCAAAAATTATTTTCTCTTTGTTTGTATGCCTGGCAAAACTTCTTGGTTTTTTTTTTTTTTTTTTTGTCAACAATTTGGATGCTGTTTTGTTGTATGTTACAGCCACTGTATATAAAATAGTTATAACTCCCTAGCAAAGGCAGGCAGATTTCTGAATTCTAAGACAACCTGGTTTACATAGTACATTCCAGGCTACCTGCTGAGACTGTCTCATTATCTATCTCCTTAAGAAACAGACATCCCTGAAAACTCAGAGGTAGATATTAAGGGCTGGCAAGTAGAAGACTGTATTTTATAATACAGGTTACAGAAAGGTTTTGGTAATAGGTTTCAAATTATTTTTTATTCTAAATATTAAATATTTTATTTAGTATTCATTAGTTCATGAAAGGTCAAAAAAATCTCTGAAAGATTCAATCAAAATGGTATAGACTTTTGAGGTCTGCAGGATTTGTTGAAGACACTCCAGTCCGCAGAGGCTATTTTAAACATTCTGTTCTCAGTCTGAAGCTTTGAGGAAACCTTCCCAAATTGAACTGGACCTTCATGGTGGAGTAAAAAATATCAAATATGAAAGTGTTTTTTCCTATCAAATACTATAAACCTGTGTTTACAAGGAATTCAGATCTTTTCTTATCTCTCTCACCTTGTCAAACCTTTTTTGCAAAAGTTTTAAACCCCACCACCACAAGACAAAAGCTTTATTTACACAAGGTTCCTTGTGTTCCAGAAACCTGATAGTCAAAGGCATCTGCCCCTCACCCCTTTGGTTCCTTTGTCCCAATCTCTAAAGACTGAGTTTAGAGATCAGGCCCCAGCCAAAGGCAAAACGGTAGAGTCAGCACCTTTGGAGTATAGTCCTGTGGAGTGCACTGCTTGATCTGAGTAAAGTTTTGCTTCGTTAAAACACGTTAAAACATGTTAGACAGAGCATTAATCAGTTTCTTTGCAACCAGAACTTGTTTCTAACAGTACTGGAAGAGCCCCTACATGGTGCACTCGGGAGTCTATGCAAGGGTCAGCAGGTCACAGCAGCCAAAACATTCTTTTATTTTATTATTATTTTTTTTAACTTATTTTCCAATAATTTTTTATTGGTTATTTTATTTATTTACATTTCAAATGTTATCCCCCCTTCCTGGTTTCCCCTCCCCAAACCCCCTATCCCATCTGCCTCCCCCCAAAAAACATTCTTAATTTAAAAAAAAAAAAAAAGCTCAGATTGAGGGACAGAGAGATAGATGGCTCAGGGGGTAAGAGCACTGACTGTTCTGTTCTTCAAGAGGCCCTGAGTTCAAATCCCAGCAACCACATGGTTGCTCACATGGGATCCAATACTGAAAGACCCCCGAGCTGGGGAGACCCTCACTCAAGTCTCGGGACGGTGCGACCCCCCAAGAACTCACGAAAGACCGTCCTTGCTGCAATCACATGAGGTTTATTGGGGGGGGACCAGTGCACTGGGGTCGAGCTCGTAACCTACGCAGAGGCAGAGGAGTTCGACCCTGAGCAGCTGAAGTCAGGGGTATTTAAAGAAAAAACCATAAAGCAAGGAAATTCTATGCGTCATGGGAAGGTATAGAATGTTCTAAGTTCATCATTCCTAAAGTTAGCTATTTCCTGCGACAAAATGTGTAGGTTAGCCATTAGGCGGTTGTGATAACTATCCTGCTGTTAGCTAATTTCCTGGGACAAAAGATGTAGGTTAGCCATTAGACGGTGGAATATGGCTATATTATCTCTGGCTTTAATTTTTCTAAGGGGGGGGTCTAACTTCCTTATAATGGGCTCGGGTCTTTCAACACCTTCTTCTGGTGTGTCTGAAGACAGCTACAGTGTACTCATATACATAAAATAAATGAATAAATCTTTTTTAAAAGGCTCAAATTAAAAAACTCAATGATATTAAGGAAATATTAGTAGTTTTACAATGTGTAACTTTGTGTAATTCTTACTTCTAGAAATATATAATGTTAAGCCAGGTAGTAGTGGTACATTACTTTAGTCCCAGCACTAGGAAGGCAGAGGCAAGCAGATCTCTGAGTTCAAGGCCAGACTGATTTTCAGAGCAAGTTCCAGGACAGCCAGGGCTACACAGAGAAACCCTGTCTCAAAAAACCAAAACCAAAATCAACCAAAACAAACAAAAATATACAAGGACAGGCTGGAGAATGGCTCAGCGGTTAAGAGTACTGACTGCTCTTCCAGAGGTCCTGAGTTCAATTCCCAGCAACCATATGGTGGCTCGCAACCATCTGTAATAGGATCTGATGCCCTCTTCTGGTGTGTCTGAAGACAGCTACAGTGTACTCACATATAATAAATTATTTATTATTTATAAATTAATAAATCTTTGGGCCAGAGCGAGCAAGGACGGAGTGAGAAGAAAAAACAAGAAGAAAAATATACAAGGACAACCTTCACACAGTGTACAAAGAGTTACCCAAACAACACAGTGTTTTATTTAAAGGAGAAAAAAAGGCTCAGATTTGCTTCTAAATTTTCTAGCAAAGGGGGAAATGGGTTTACTGATGGTGGCGAGCCACCATGTAGGTGTTGGGAATTGAAATATGGTCCTCTCTTACCACTGTGCCCTTCTCCAGTTGCTAAACAAAAATCTTAAAGGCCTTGACTCAGCCAAGACAGTGGGTTTTATTATGAAGCTTGTTCTCAGGAGGCCAAGAATAAATACAAACTATTCCTGAAGCTCTTGCACCAAGCTCTGGCCAAGGCACGAAACATTTGATTAACAGTGTTGCGCTGCTATCACGGGCTAAGGGGCACTGCTGTGACTGTAGCTTAAATTGCACCTTTTCACCGTTGATCATTAATATCTGTCACAGTGATGCTTCACACCTGGTTTCAACTATACTGTGGGGATGGTAATTTTGCAGAAACTTACCTACATAGCTAGCAAATTACAAAACTCTTTGGCTAAGACTCCAGTTTGGACTGTCTGTTTCCAAAGCATTCTGAGAAGATACAGTGATTTCTGATCTGAAACAGAAACTACATCTGGTTCCATGCTTTAGACAGAGTAGCCAGGGGCCCTGGAATGGTCAGTCACTCAGGAGTCCTTACTGAGAGGCAGCCTTTGCAGTATGAAATCCTTACTTCCCTGCAGAAGCTGTAGATGTGTAAGGAGTGTCATTTGAACAAATCCAGTCTTCCTTAGCCATTGGTATAGTTTGCTTTTGGGCTGCTCTATGCATTAAACTTGGTCTCCAGCTTAATGAGGTGATGCATCCTTTAAGAAGTTGAACCTAGTGGGAGGTCTTAGTCCACTGTGGGCGAGTCCTTAGTAGGGACTGCTGGGATTTCAGCTGAGGTGGAAAGGGTTTCCTCTGTGTATTCCTGTGAGATGTTTTGTCCCTACACTGGCACAAAAGCAATGGGAACAAACTAACTATAGAGTGTAGCTTCCAAAACTACAAACCAAAATACCATTCCTCTTTTTAAGGTGATTACCTGAGGGATTTTATTATAGTATTGGAAAGCTGAGGAATACAGCAATAGAAGAACTCCATTTAACTATGACTACTGACTGAGAGATGGCTCGGCAGTGTAGGCTGTGCTGGCAGTTCTTCCAGATGTTTCCGATTGATTCCCAGCACCCATATGGCAGCTCACAGCATCTCCAGTTCCAGGGAATGTTGCCCACTTCTGATTTCCTCAGGTACCAGATAGGTGTGCGGCATACGGATATACACATAGACAAGGCTTCCATGCATAAAAAGGGAAGTAAAGGGAAAGAAAATGGAAATAGAAATCTCCTGTAGAAGAATTTTCAGTATTTTGTAACCAAGTATGTAGTAAACTAAGTTAGAGACACTATAAAATCACTAGGATCCAGCAGACGAACAAAGGACAGGTGGGTGTGGTGGTGCACACCTTTAATCCCCTCACTGGGGATGGAGAGGCAGGTGGATCTCTATGAGTTCAAGACTAGCCTGGTCTACAAAGAGAGTTCCGGGACAGCCAGGACTACAGAGAGAAACCCTGCCTCAAAGAAGAAGAAGAAGAAGAAGAAGAAGAAGAAGAAGAAGAAGAAGAAGAAGAAGAAGAAGAAGAAGAAGAAGAAGAAGAAGAAGGAGAAGAAGAAGGAGGGGGGGGAGCCGGGCAGTGGTGGCGCACACCTTTAATCCCAGCACTTGGGAGGCAGAGGCAGGTGGATTTCTGAGTTCGAGGCCAGCCTGGTCTACAGAGTGAGTTCCAGGACAGCCAGGGCTATACAGAGAAACCCTGTCTCGAAAAACCAAAAAAAAAAAAAAAAAAAAGAAGAGGAGGAGGAGGAAGAAGAAGAGGAAGAAGAGGAAGGAAGAAGGAAGAAAGGAAAGGAAAGGAAGGAAGGAAGAAGAAAAGCAAAGAAAACTTACCCCTTTAATTTAAAAGGAAACACTGGTAATCTATAGCGGTGGTGGCCTGTTTTTCCCACCATAAGACAGACCCCATTAAGGAGCATAGAACCTGACAGTCATTTCCAATGATTAAATCATAAAACTACTGAGAAATATAAGGCCAGAGACAGACTGTGGTTAAGGCCTGAATAAGCATGACAGAAACAGAACACTCAGTCCTTGGCTTTGTGAAGTAGTTCTCCTCCCAAATCCTGGAAACCACACTGAGCAGCAAACTTTTTAAATTATGAACGTTCTGTCTGACAGTTACTTGCAAAGGGAGTGAAGAGTACAGTGAGACAGTGAAATGCAGGTGTTGTCAGTCACCATCAGGTCAGCACTTGTGCCTGGCCTTGACCTGTGTTAGGAACAGTATGCGATTCTTCCAACAGTGCTACCAATCACAATACTATTAGGCCGAGTGTGAGGGTGCATGCCAATAACCCTAGATTTGGAGAGGCAGAGATAGGAGAACTGTGTGCAAGTTTGAAGCTACCTTAGTCTACATAGTGAGTTCCAGGCTAGCTAGAGCTACTGGGTAAGACCTTGTCTCAAAAACAAAACAAACACTATCATAACTTTTGCAGATGAAGAAAACAAGAAGCATAAAGTTGTGTCAGTTTAGCTGGGTGGTGGTGACTCATTGCCTTTAATCTTAGCACTCCAGAAGAAGAAGCATGTGGATCTCTGAGTTGGAGGCTAGCCTGGTCTACAGATCGAGGACAGACAGAAAAACCAAACCAACCAACCAAACAACAACAGCAACAAAACCCAAAACAAAGAAAGAAAGAAAAATGACCAAGGGACTGGAGAGATGTCTCAGCAGTTGAGGACACTGACTGTTCTTCCAGAGACCCAGGTTCAAATCCTAGCACCCAGATGGCAGCTCACAACTGTCTGTAACTCCAGGATTCAGCACCCTCACACAGATATGCATGCAGGTAAAACACCAATGCACATAAGAGGAAAATAACTAGTTTTTGTTTTTTGAGACAGGGTTTTTCTGTTCATCTCTGGCTGTCGTGTTGCTTGTTCTGTAGACAAGGCTGGCCCTGAACTCAGAAATCCACCTGCCTATGCCTCCTGACTGTTGGAATCAAAGGCATGCACAACTACTGCCTGGTTGAAAGTAAATAAGTGATTTTTTAAAAACATTGTCAGTTTTCTGACTTCAGAGTCAGAACTCTTTCTCTTTCTTGTGTGTGTGTGTGTGTGTGTGTGTGTGTGTGTGTGTGTGTGTGTGTGTGTGTGTGTGTGTGCTTGTGCAGTGGACATACACAGTGTGCAGACACATACATGTGTCTAAGTGCAGTGGATGACAGTGTAGGCATTCCTGTTTGAGAGAATGTGTGGAGGTCAGAAGCTGATAACAGGTGTCTTCCTCTATTGCTCTTCATTGTAGTGTAGACAGGTCTCTTACTGAACCTGTAGTTCACCACTTTGGCAAGACTAGGGGGCTACCACACTGCAGAACTCCTCCTGTTTCCTAATGTTTTCTGTTTCCTGTAAACTAATGCTAGGGCTACAAACTATGCCACCACTTTCATGAGTGCAGAGGACCAGATTTCATGCTTGTACTTGAAGCACTTTGTTGATTGAGGCAGGTTGCAAGATAGCAAGATATTTGATCACACTGTGAACCCCAAGATTGTGTTTCCAGTTTTGGTGTGGCTCAGCCTTTAGCAGTGCAGAGAGAGAGAGAGAGAGAGAGAGAGAGAGAGAGAGAGAAAGAAGGCAGTGTTACTGGGACAATAATACAGAGAGAACAACAGTGTTTTGTATTTTGCATGCCTTTGAAGGCCAGAAGAAGGTGCTGGATCCCCATCACTGGAATTACAGAGTTCTTATCTAGGTAGTGGTGTAAATTCCAGCACTTGGGAGGCACAGCCAGGCAGATCTCTGTGAGTTTGAGGCTAGCCTGGTCTACAGTTCTAGGACAGCCAGGGCTACACAGAGAAACTCTGTCTTGAAAAACAATAAACAGGGCCGGGCAGTGGTGGCACACACCTTTAATCCCAGCACTTGGGAGGCAGAGGCAGGTGAATTTCTGAGTTCCAGGCCAGCCTGGTCTACAGAGTGAGTTCTAGGACAGCCAGGGCTACACAGAGAAACCCTGTCTCGAAAAACCAAAAAAAGAAAAAAAAAAGAAAAACAATAAACAAAGAAACAAACAGACTTCTCAAACATTCGAACCTTGGCTTCAGAGGTAACAGTAGCTGTTCCTACTTTGGATCCACATCTAACCTTTTTGGCCCTGTCTCATCTTTCTTTGCTGTCTTCCATCACCCTAGCAGTCTGTTCCTGTCTTCCTTTGTTTGTCTCACAAAACACCATCATTGTAAATAATCTCAAATTCCCCCCAAGTCTCCAAATTAACGTCAATGCAGATGCCCTCTGACTGTATCTCTTCACTCTGGAATCACATTCCCGCCTGCTTTCTAAACTCACTCTATGGGCTTTGTGATTATTTTCTCTGTGTTGTACTCTTGCCAAGGGCTCCTTCTATTATCTCTGGATGCTGGCCAGTCCCCTTGCCTTGCTAGTGATTGATTTATAGAAGCACAAACATTCTTTTGGTTCCAAGGAATAGTTCAGAGCTGATCTAATTGAGACCCAATCTAGGCACTGAAAGTGAGATGTAGGGGAAGGGATGACCTCTTTCCCCAACATAGCAATGAGCAGGAGGGAGAGGCCAGAAGAGTAAACAACATTCTCTCTGAGTGTGTGTGTGTGTGTGTGTGTGTGTGTGTGTGTGTGTGTGTGTGTGTGTGTGTGTGAAGTCACATGACAACTTGGGAGTCAATTCTGGGGATTGAACTCAGGTCATCAGGCTTGTGGGACAACATTGACATGGGGAAGAAAGCAGACAAGAGTTCAGAGAATTACTAGAAAATGGAACTGGGGCCACTGCAGGTCAATCTGAAAGCCTACTCCACCTTTCAAATTTGTGGGCCAAATATTGCCCTTAGCCAATATGTTTAGCCAATATGAGTAGGGCTTTTATCTTTTGTATTCAGGCTCATTGAGAGATAAACACATTGAAGAAGATCCCTGCCTGGCATAAAATCTGCAGAACTGATTGCATCAGGTTTCTCTAAATCATTTTGAGTACCCTCCTGTTTCAGTTACCACGTCCTGCTTCTTCTGTCTCCATAACATGCTTTGTCTTAGTTCCTGCTTTTCACCCCAATTACTATTCTCAGGGGCAACACTCCTCATTGCCATACAGTCTACAACAGAGCCCCTTGGGCTTTGATTCTTTCCTCTTTAGTGAAGTCACTCAAGCTCTTTCTGTCAGCATCTTCCAATGTCACCACCTTGCAGAAGATGCAAGGAAGAGCCAGGAATAGAGACACATGCCTGTCATCCAGCACTCCTGGGGATGAAGCAGGAGGGCTGTGAATTTGAGACCAGCCTGAGATACATAGTTAAAACTTGTTTTAAAACACACAGAATAGGGGAATAGAGAGATGGCCAAGTTGGCAAAGTGGTTATGATGTATGCATGAGGACCTAGGTTCAGATCCCAGTACCTGTATAAAGGTCAGTCACTGTAAACAGCAAAGTGGAGTTGGGGGTGGAGGAGGGGAGGGGGAAGACCAGATGATGGGACGCATGACAACCTGGATGACAGATGAGCTGCTGGCCAGCCAGCCTAGTTGAATCTGTGAACTCTAGGTTCAGTGAGTGTCCAGTTGGTTTTGTTTTCAACTCAATACAAGCTAGTGGTATCTGAGAAGAGAAACCTCAACTGAGACAATGTCACTATCAGATTGCCCATAGGTGAGTCTTTAGGAAGTTTTCTTGATTAATGATTGATATGGTAGAGCTCAGCCCACGTGGGTGGTGCCACCCCTGGGCAGGTGGTCCTGGGTTGCATAAGAAAGCAGAATGAGCAAGCCTCAGGGAGCAACCCAGTGGGCGGCACTCTTCCATGGTGTCTGCTCTCCTTCCTGCTTCCAGGTTCCTGCCCTGAGTTCCTGCCTTGGTGTCACCAAATAAACCCTTTCTTCCTTTGGTCATGGTCTTTATCACAGCAACAGAAAACCTAAGTTAGACAGTGATAGAACCTGTCATCAAACAAAAGGTGAAAAGAGACTGAGGAAGGCAGCCATTGTTGACCTCTGGCCTCCACATTGATAAGTGAATAAATACACGTACCCCACACACCTAGCTAGGATGGAAGGGACGAAGACAGTCCAGCCTTTCCCTTCAGTTGCTACATGATTAACACAAACCACAGTGGCATGGGTCTATAATCCCAGCCCTCAGAAAGCAGAGGCAGGAGAATCACCTGATAGTTAAAGGCTGAAAGTTGGAGGCCACAGGTCTACATAGTAAATTCTAGGCTAGCCACAGATACAAAGCAGTTCTGCCTCTTGACAAACAAACAAGCAAACACGTGTGGCTAGAATAGGAACCAATTTTTATTGGTTTTGGGTTTTTTTGTTTTTGTTTTTCAAGACGGGGTTTCTTTGTGTGGATCAGGGTGGCCTTGAACTCAGAGATCCACATGCCTCTGCCCCCTGAGTACTAGGACTAAAGGTGTGCACCACTACCAGTGCCCAAGAAAACAATTTTTAAAAGACATATTTATTATTTTATGTGTACCTAGCTTGTTTCTAGATTTCTTTTTAATTTTGTGTGTATGTGCTACCCAAGTGTGTTTGTACACAATGTGTGTGCAATACCAGTAGATTTCAGATCTACTGGAGGTGGAGTTACAGGCAGTTATGAACCCCCATGTGGGTGCAGAGAACCAAACCAAAATCTTCTTGCAAGAGCAGTAAATGGTTTTAACTGCAGAACTGGTGCACACCTTTAATCCCAGCACTTGGAATGGCAAGGCCACTGGTCTACTGAGTGAGTTCTAGGCCAGCCATGACTACACAGACAAACCCTGTCTCAAAACAACAACAAAAAACCCTGTGGAGCTATCACTCCAGCATATATATACACACACATATATATGTATATATATGTATATATATATATATATATGTATATATATATGTATGTATGAATGTTTTGTCTGCATGAATGTATATGTGCCATGTGCTTACCAGGTATCCACAAAGGTCAGAGGGCATCCAACAATTATTTACAGATGAGAGATATAATAAAGAAGAGACGAGGGTTAACCTAACTGCTAGTTTGAACTTCACTCTGCATTCCTGAAGGGAAGCATGCAAGACTTCATTGCCAGTCCTCTCTGGCCTCCCTTTATTACTGACATGAAGGGTTTTTTTTGTTTTTTTTTTGTTTTGTTTTTTTTTTCAAGACAGGGTTTCTCTGAGTAGCCCTGGATGTCCTGGAACTCACTCTGTAGACCAGGCTGGCCTCGAACTCAGAAATCTGCCTGCCTCTGCCTCCCAAGTGCTGGGATTAAAGGCGTGTGCCACCACTGCCTGGCGACATGAAGATTTTTATTACTATGTCCCTGGCCATGATCCTGTCCTACAACAGGCCAGCCTCTAGTTCATTGTACTCAGATGTACAACCCAACCCCCTCCCTAAGGGGAAGAACTAACTTCCTGTCTGTGAGAATCCTTTTCCTTTGGGTCTTCTCAATCAGCCCTAGTGTAAGTCCTATGGTTTTCAGCCTAGGACCTCTAAGAGTGGATAAAGGCCAATGCACACCACTGAGATTGACTGTTCCACAACAAGATTAATCAGAATCTTGGAGAGAGACTTCTTAAGAATTTTTCACCATATATGCTAAAAAAACCCAAAAATCATTTTTAAGCTGGCATGGTAGCATATATCCCATCATCCGTGGAGCTGAGGCAGACAAATCTTTGTGACTTGAAGGCCAGCCTGGTCTACATGTAGCCAGCTTCAGGTCAGCCAGTGCTATATTAGTAAAACCCTGTCTCAAGCAAACTCCTAAACAAAACAACAAACAAAAAAATGTCCCATTTACCAAAAAAAAAAAAAAAAAAAAAAAAAGGAATTTTTCCCCAGACACCTACAAACCTCTGGTCTCTAGTAACATTCTGGACTACAACTATGTGTGCAGTAATACTAATAGTCGTATATAAGTCTACTTCTCAAGGACTCACTTTAATGACTTTTTAAAAAGATATCAGACACTAAACTCACACTGAACAATGTGTTCTTAGTCATCGTGAGGATCTTGTTCAGTTAATAAGTTTCTTATGGTGATGAAGCCGGGCAGTGGTGGCGCATGCCTTTAATCCCAGCACTTGGGAGGCAGAAGCAGGTGGATTTCTGAGTTCGAGGCCAGCCTGGTCTACAGAGTGAGTTCCAGGACAGCCAGGGCTACACAGAGAAACCCTGTCTCAAAAAACCAAAAAAAAAAAAAAAAAAAAGTTTCTTATGATTTTTCTTCTGTCCCTCCAAAGTGCTTGGGGACATTACAGAATAACTAATTGGCAATAAAAATTCCCCATGAACTCAGATGGGCACTAGCTTCAAATTGTATTTCTTGGATCTCTCCTTCTTCCTGATAAGAGGTGAGAAAGAGTACTCAACAAAGATTAAAAAAAAAAAATCAAAGTCTTTAGGCCGAGGATTCTGAGTTCAAGTCTAGCCGGTACTATGTGGAAATTAAAGATGAGAGCTGGAGAGAGTGAAAGGCTCATGGCCACACGGTGGCTCAGTCAGTTAGCACTTACTGGACAGCTTCTGTGTCACTCACTGAGCAGACAAGAAGAACTGGCTCAGCAGGAAATGGGCTGTGGCACACACAGGAGCCTCCCCTCCCCCACTGCACACAAATACACTTTTTAAAAACAGCCTTTTAATAGGAAATAGGACTTGATTGTATGAAAAGTCAGTTTGACAGAGGACTGGTTATTGAGAAACTGTTCTGCCCAGGTGTTTCAACATCCAGTGTAATGCTCAATTATCTAGATGGAATATTTTGATTTATCTTTGCAACACAGTTCATATAATTTTCCAAGACCCCAACTATGACTCTCTCCATATTCTGAGACACAGCTACAAACAACATATGGTCTTTTCTTTGGACACGTCAGTGACTCTCAAATCCTGTTTCCTTCCCAGAGTAACAGCCTTCAACCTCAGGAAGCTTCCTAAACAGCTAGCTCTCTGGCTCCCTCTAGTTTCCTTGATTTGTTAAGAATTAAAGGGGTGCCGGGCAGTGGTGGCGCACGCCTTTAATCCCAACACTTGGGAGGCAGAGACAGGCGGATTTCTGAGTTCGAGGCCAGCCTGGTCTACAAAGTGAGTTCCAGGACAGCCAGGGCTACACAGAGAAACCCTGTCTGGAAGGAAAAAAGAAAGAATTAAAGGGGTGTGTGTGTGTGTGTGTGTGTGTGTGTGTGTGTGTGTGTGTTTGTGTGTGTCAGACAGACAGACAGACACCTTTTAAAAATGTGCATCAAGTGACCTGGAGAGATAGCTCAGAAGTTTGGAGCATTTGCTGTTCTTTCGGACAACCCAAGCTTCTCTTCTGACCACTGTGGACGTCTGCCCACTCACACCCATATACGGTCACACAGACACCCCACACCCATTGAAAAAAATCAAACAAAAATTAAACAAACAAAAATGTACCACTTGGGTCAGCGAGATGCTCAGCGGATAAAAGTGCTTTCTGACAAGCCGGAGGACCGGAGTTCCATTCCTAGGATCCCTGTGATGGAGGGAGACAACCAACTCCCAAAATCCCCCTCTGAGCGCCACATCTGCTGGGATGCAGTGGTGTGTGCATGCACACACTAAATACAGTTTTTTTAAAAAGCCCACCGAGCACTAGACATGGTAGCACAGTGGATTGGCGGCACAGTCCTGCAACCCCAGACGTGGGGAGGTAAAGGGAGGAGGATCAGGTTGTCCTCTACCATGGAAGTTCAAAGCCATCTGAAATACATGATACCCTGTCTACCCTGTCAACCCTGTCTAAACAATCAAGTGACTAAAAATGAAACAAAAAAGCATCAAATCAAACAACCCATGCCAGCTCAGTTTACCATTAGTCAGCATTCCTTCAACCTGAGTCTCATGGAGGAAGTGTTCAGACCCACTCACTGGAGGAAGGAGAACAGGGCATTTGTCTAGGTTCCTTCTTACCAACCCATTCAACCAAACACTTTTGCATATCCATGGAACGCCAACCCCTCACCCTTGTCTCCCTTCCGCACCGATCCTGGTGCATTTCTAGTTTTCTCCCTTTATAAATGAGTGCTTCTCAGTACAACACAACCAAGGACTGTGGCAAGGAAATTGGTTCCCTGCTGTATGAAGTACATTTGCTTTGACTTGTTTTCTTCCCTTTGCCTGATTCTTGTTACTGAGTCCTGCAGCTTTCTGGTTTCTATGCTTATTTTTGTTTGTTTGTTTGTTTTGTTTTTCTAGACAGGGTTTCTCTGTATAGCCCTGGCTGTCCTGGAACTCACTCTGTAGACCAGGCTGACCTCGAACTCAGAAATCTGCCTGCCTCTGCCTCCCAAGTGCTGGGATTAAAGGCGTGTGCCACCACTGCCCGTATGCCTATTTTTTTGACTTTACATTTTTCAGTATTATCTCAGCATCCCTCCTTTTCTGTTTGCTTTAAATTGCTGAGTGCATTGTGGAAATGCATATTTTAAAATTTGTCATGATGTACTTTTGTTCCAAGTCTTGAGTAGAAATTGGGCTAGAGGAGAAGTTTCAGAATCAAGAAATTTGTGTTCTGGTCACTTTCTGCCTCTATAGAGACATGGTGCCTTTTTGTGTTACAATAACAACATTTTGTATTTACCTCTTCTATGTGCACAACTTTATCCTCATTTCAGAGGAAAAAGTCACAAAACCTCAGTTTACTGGTAGGTTTCTGCCAGCAGTCTAAATGGCTACTTTTCACTGTCCACTTGACTTGATTTAGAATCTGGGAAATGTATCTCTGGGTGTGTCTGTGAGGATTTTTTTTTCAGGGAGGATTAAGAGAAAAAGAATGACCAACTCCGAATGTGGGTTACACCATTCCACAGTCCAGCACTGAATAGAAAGGGGACAGAGGAAGAAGCCAGCAGAGCCCAGGCATCCCCTCCAGCTTCCTGGTGGCAGATGTGAAGTGAAGGCTGACTCCAAGTTCTACATCAGAGTTCCCCACCAGGACTCTAGAGAAGCCCTTCCTTCCTGCCTTAAACTTATAAGGCATCCTGTGACTGAAAAAAGAAAAGTAACAAACACAGAAAACTGGAACCTGGAGTGGGATCACACCACGGAGATAAACTCAATCACATGGCACCAGCAGTGGGATCTCACCACGGAGATAAACTCAATCACATGGCACCCGGAGTGGGATCTCACCACGGAGATAAACTCAATCACATGGTACTTAGGCTCTGGACTGGGTTTTCGGAAAACTTGGGGACGTTTTCAGGGTAGAGAAAACCTAAATACCAGAAGCAGAGCTAATGAGGCCATTCTGGTCAGAGCTAGGGAGACCAGAACGGTGAGAGAACTGTGTTTGGTAAAGATACAGCTCATGAGGCTTTAGAGGGAAATGAAGACTCTACTGGGAACTAGGCTGGAGGCCATTTACAGTACACTCTGAAAAATACTGGCTGCATTCTAAGGTTTTGAGTTTAGATGAATTAAAAGACAATAGACTTGCAGGAAGGACTTGGGGGTGGGGGTGGTAGTGTGTGCCTTTAGACCCAGGACTTTGGAGGCAGAGGCAGGAATAAAGACTGTCCTGGTGTGTACAGCACATTCTAGGTACACAGTGAAACCTTGTTTCAAAAACAAAACAAAAACCAAGGACTGGACTACACTGTCTGGTGGAATAAGTTTTAAGACAGTGTGACAAACAAACTGTACATGGTTCCTGGTCACTGGTCTCAGTTTAACAGTGAGAGACAGCAGAAAGATATGAGTTAAAAGATGCAGTTATGCCGGGCAATGGTGGCACACACCTTTGATCCCAGCACTTGGGAGGCAGAAGCAGGTGGATTTCTGAGTTTGAGGCCAGCCTTGTCTACAGAGTGAGTTCCAGGACAGCCAGGGCTACACAGAGAAACCCTGTCTCGAAAAACCAAAAAAAAAAAAAAAAAAGAGTGAGTTCTCTACTTTCACCTTTATGTGGGGATTGAATTCAGGTCTCTGTCGCACTCTCTCCCATTGGGGGAAGTGCAGTGAGGGTGAGTCTCCGGGTCCGGGGACCGCCAGGGGTCGGGTCGCAAAGTACGCCCTGGGCTTCAAGGATCACCACCGCAGCCCTCTTTGTCGCAAATGCCTTGGGGCCTGACGCCACCGGAGTGAGATGCCGGGGTCGAGCACCCCGCCGGGGTCGAGCACCCCTGGCGCTAATGGAGTCCGCCGACTCGGTGCCCAAGCCACTGCGCGCTGCCTAGCGCTGCCGGTCTCGGCCAGTGGCTTGGCCGAGGGGTAGGAAGGGAGCGGACTGAGATCAGCCGTGGGCATCCACCGGCTGCGTTGTGCTCAGAGCTCGCCGTCCTGCGCCCCAAGAGTCACAGCTCCCTTAGACAAAGTTCTCGGATGCCAAAGTAGTTTCTATCTTTATTTGTTCAAGATGGCGGGCAGCGCTCCCAGGGCAGGCAGGTGGAGAAGGAGGGGAGAGAGAGAGAGAGCTGGGTCAAGGTGTTCTACTTATAGTTCTGAGAGAGGGAGCGGGGCTTGGTAGTTGATACTTTCCATTGGCCAGCTTGGGAGCCCTAATCGTTGCCTCATTTGCCTATACACAAGTTTCATACGCCAGGCCTCTTTCCATACAGGGGTTGTGATACTTATGAAGAATTTCCCAGGAGCATTGGCCAGAAGCATAAATTCTGGTCCCTGGTGTATGTACCACCTCTCTGGTGTACCACCGGGTCTCCCAGAGCTTCCAGCCCATGCTCAACCGGGCATCACAGATCACTGCCCCACAGGTCTCCAGCCTTACCAGGCAAGTACCTTTACCTGCTGAGCCTTCTTACTTTTCTTACTGGGAGAAATTTCTTAATGATAACAGGAGCCCTTGTACCAGAACACCAAGAACGACAAGGCTTCCCACTGTGGCACACACCTATAATCCCAGCACACTAAAGGTGGAGGCAGAAGGATCAGTGGTTTTCAGTTTCTGTCAGCTACACAGTGAGTTTAAGTTCAGCCGGGGTTACCAATGACACTGTCTCAGAAAGAGAAAGAGCAAACAGCAACAAAAAAGAAGAGTTAGAGGTGTCGGTCACTCTGGAGTGCTTGCTTAGCTTGCATAATACTCTAGGGTTCATCTCTAGCACATGGAAGAGGAAGAAGAAAAGGAGGAGGAGGAGGAGGAGAACCACAAAAGAAAGAACAGGGGTGAGAAGGGAGACAGGAAAGGATTAGAGATGAAACTCAGGAATTCAAAGATTGCCTTATCCCAGAGTTGAGCAATGAGAAAGTGATGGGTGTGAGACCTTTCTAGAAATGGCAGAGGTGAAACATCCTATAGTCCCAGCGACTTGGGGAGCTGACCACATCTCAAAACACAAGCAAACAACCCCCCAAAACCAACAAGCAAATAAAATCATCGTTTTGTTTGTTGTTCAGCTAGGGTCTCACTGTGTAGCCCAGGCTGATGTGAACTGGCACAAAGCTACCCGTCTCCTGGTATTATCAGCCTACTCTCCACCATCCAAGCAATCAGTAAATTCTGTAATGTAATCTCCTAGTCAACTTAACCTTCAGTATTCTTTCTTTTCTAGGAGAGTTATTTAGATTAGGACTAACACAAGGATTTCTTTATTGGTCATTTTGCCTAGAGGTAAGCTTTTTATATGTAACAAAGGCCACTCTTGGTAGGAGTTCTTTCCTTTGCAGAGTAAAGCCCCTCCCTTTGTCCATGAGAAGTCCTGCCGGGCCAGTGAAGTGTCCCCTGACATCTGAAAGGCCTGACCCCCTTATGAGAAAAATTAGACCCCTAGCAAACTTGGAGCCAGAAACAGAAATAGGACTGAAATTGCATGCTTGGCCAAACCCCACCTGGCTGCATTCTTTCCCCTAAGAAACGGCTGACCTTGGCCTGGCCCCAGGGCCAGAGGCGCAATGTTCCAGGAACTAGCTAACCACAAAAATGTTAGTGCAACTGCCTTGTGACTAACTTAGAACATGCTGTACTTCCCCATAACGCAAATTCTTTCCGTTCCCCACCCCTTGCTTTGTGCTTTTTTCCTTTAAACATCCCTGACTTTAACTGCTGGGGTCGAACTCCTCTGCCTCTGCGTAGGTTACGAGCTCAACCCCAGTGCACTGGTCCCCCGAATAAACCTCGTGTGATTGCAGCAAGGACGGTCTTTCGTGAGTTCTTGGGGGGTCGCGCCATCCCGAGACTTGAGTGAGGGTCTCCCGAGCTCGGGGGTCTTTCATTTGGGGGCTCGTCCGGGATTTGCGACCACCCTCGTCTCCGAAAACCTACTTGGAGGTGAGATTCTGTTTGCGTTCTTGTTCGTCTGTGCTGGCTGAAGTCTGAATCTGTATTTTCGGTTTGCGCGCAGTCTGGTTTGCAGTCACTCATGCCTCCGTAAGGGGACGACAATCTCCCAGTCTCAGGTAGAGGCTGGGGGCGTGATGGCCGATGGGCTAGGGGATCACCGACTGTCGTCCTGGGATGTAGGGAGCTGCTGCCGCACCTTAAAGCTGGCGCTGGTTTCCTGCCTGCCACCACCCTGCAGATGGTAAACATTTTCCTTATGGCTGTGGGTGGTGAATTACATAGCTTCTGCTTTAGAGTAGCCTATCTGCAGAACCTACGTGGTGGATTATGGTTGGAGGATTGTAGACTATTTAAGGGACAAGGGGAAGGGGAAGGAACAGAAGAAAAAAGAAGAAGGTAAGTAAGGAGAAGAAACAAACAAGCTTGTACAAGGGACCTGAATAAACTGCTCGAAGAAGATCTCAGTCGTTGCGTCTTTCTTGCTGGTCGAGGAGATGCGACAAGTGGTGGCCCGTACAGGGACCCATTTTTGAGAGATCAGAACTTCCTGCAGTCGGGGGGCAGCGCTGGAAAGTTCCCAAGGTAAGGTGGGACTATAAGGACCGCGGATAAGCGGCAATGAAGTTCCCAGGGTAAGGTGGGACTATAAGGACCGCGGATAAGTGGCAATAAAGTTCCCAGGGTAAGGTGGGACTATAAGGACCGCAGGTAATAAGCGGCAATGTGTGTTCGCGGAGTGAGCACGGAAAGTTCGCGGAAGTAGCGAACCGAGAGTTAAAGTGTATAGCACATTGAATTTTTGTCAGGATGGGGTCTTCCCCTTCTTGTCCAATTTTTCTGGCTCTTCAGGAGCTGTTTTTGTCTAAGAAACTTAAGACAAGGAAAAGCACGTTGGAGAGGTTTCTGAGAGAATGCGATTCCATTGCACCTTGGTTCGCAGTTACCAGGAACTTAACCATACCTTGCTGGGATAAATTAGGGAAAGATTTAGATTTTGCCTGGGAGCAAAGGGCCCTAAGGCCTGGGGTCCGCCCAGTTTGGAAGCTTGTCCGAAGCTGTCTGGAAGATAGAGAAGGCTGTATAGAGGCTTTAGAGAAAGGAAAGGTCGCTCTCGAAATGTTATAAGAGGAGAGATTGGAGGGAAAGAGAAGTGAGAGCGGAACAGAAAGTGAGTCTTCAGACTCGGAAGATGAATTACAAGCTATGATAGAAAGGCTGGAGATACAATCTTTGAGAGATAGGAAAAGGAAACTTCTAGAGCGAGCCTATTAGAGTCTGAGAAACTGTACAATATACCAGCAATTTTTATTATTTAACATTTTGATTTGAGTTTCTGAGGGGTCTGTTCTCTGTTTTGTAAGATTTTGGCATGATATATAACTGGGGAGTAAGAACATTGCACCTGTGACTTCAGATAAAACGAGAAGAACCTGTCAGAGTGGGCCCATTGCCAGGGTGTGTGGGAAAGTCTGGGTTTGAGTTAAATTGACTTTATTGTCTGCTGGTGGTGTTTACAGTGTCCATCCTCATACACTAACCACCCCACTCCTGTTTTGAAGAGGATCAGTTCATTACCA
>CM052712.1:52982656-53001868 GCA_028551405.1 Uromys caudimaculatus
ACCCCTGCCCTGCCCGGACTCTGGCAGCTTGCGTTGAAGTTCCCGGGTTTCGGCACCAATGTTGTATAAATTATTTGCTGGTACGAGTCCGGTATGTGCTGCGGTGGAGATGGCGGCACGTTCCAGAACCACACCAAGCCAAACAGTTCCACGTGAGGGGTTTATTTGGGGGGGACAAGGTAGCAGCGAGGAGAGAGAAGGGAAGAAGGGGGAGAAAAGAAGAGAGAGAGAAAGGGAAGTCTTCCGTTTATATAGGGAAAGTGACGTGGCATGACGTAGCCACAGGTAAAGGTGGGCGGTGGGTCAAGGTGAATTCTGGGAATATGGTGGCTGTTGCCTTAGCAACAGGTGGGCGGGTCACACTGTCGCCTGGATGATATCACCTGCGTGCGACATCATCGGTTTGGAGCTCCTGATGCCAACAGTCACCAAGATGGACTTGGATGGAATCCTTTCTTTGGTCTGTCAGCATCTTTTCTTGGGTGAAAAGACATAGCTTTCTTTTCTTTGGAAATCTCTCACAATAAATCTTAGCTGAACTCAGACACACAGCAGGGCCTGTAGGAGTCCTAGTTTGAGTGGGCAGAGTCAAGCAGGTGAAGCATGTTGAAGGCTCAGGGCAGTCAGATGTTTGTCATCTGACACATATACCTGTGACACATAAAGCACATGGTCTGCTGTTAGGATGCCAAGTGCCACCCTGTCCTAATGTTAGATATCCCTCCTTTACATAAACCATGGGAATGTGTTTTGGTGTTTCCAGACCATGAATTAAAACAGTATCAGAAAACCACACATACCTAAGTGCCTTAATCTGATAAGTTTGTTAAGTTGTAATACTCTATGTAAATAAGTTATCAGTCTGTACCTCATGATTTATATTGGATAGATGGTGGTTGTTCGCTTCCACAAAGAAGTTGTGGATTTGGTCTTATCATTTGAACTTAAAATGGAGAATGATGTTGTTTTATAAAATGGAGTCACCAAGGGCAATGCAAAGCCTGAAAACTACTGTTCTGTACAGTACTGTGAGTTAGGTGTAACTTCATCTCAACATAGCTAAAGAGAAGAATTCAACAGAGGTCATTGTCGACAGGCATGAAGGATGACAAAGGCTAACAGCTGCAGGAAGCCTTGGTACCCACGTGCTTGAATAAGGTATATCAGTGGGATGATGAAAGAGCTACTGGGAGAGTCACTGGACAGGACGTGTGGGCTTTGACACATAAAGGCAACATTATCAACCCTCAGCTGCATCTTCTGTCAGACCTTCCCATTAGCTACACTTAAATGGAACACAGCTTTTAATGGAGCCCACTGATGCAGCGACTACATTGTAGAATATACTTTCAGTATCTTAGAGCAGAGCAGACTAGATGAGGATGGGGAGATTTGTGAGAGTAAACAACATGATCAACTTAGCAAAGTTATGTATTTAGGAAGTATCTGTGTTCTAAATGACTGATGGGTAGCTGGCAGAGTTAAGATACTGAGTAAGTACAAAATAGTTGTGAACTTCATTGACAGTAAGTTCTCATTCTCTTTCTCTTGTGCTGGTCTTTAGGGTTGAGCCTAGAGGCTTCAGTGATTGGAGCCTCTGCTTTAGAGATGCGAAAGGAACTAACCAACTCAGCAATGGCAACTGGGATGCTCAGCAGGGTGATCCAGTGAGAAAAGTGAAGGCCTCATTAGTTACAAAGCAGAAAAATTCTGATATCCCATTATTATTATTATTTTGAGATATGTAGATCAGGGTTGCCTCGAACTCACAGAGACCCACCTGTCTCTGCTTCCAGAGTGCTGGGGTTGAAGGTGGGCACCATTATGCTTTATTTTTACTCCTTCCTTCCTTCCTTCCTTCCTTCCTTCCTTCTTTCCTTCTTTCTCTTTCTTTTTTGGTTTTTCGAGACAGAGTTTCTCTGTGTAACAGCACTGGCTATCCTAGACTCACTTTGTAGAGCAGGCTGGCCTCAAACTCTTCCTCTGCCTCCTGAGTGCTGGGACTAAAGGCTTGTACTGCTATGACCAGCCCATTAGCCTGTCGTGATTCTTAAATGAGTGTCTTCCTAAAGCACAGGCAGTTTCTCAATATTGGTTCACTGATTTACAAAGGTCTCCCAAGTGTCAGTATATTTCTTTACAACGTATCAAACATTCACAATTTTTACCAAATTTTATCACAAACATCTGGTAGGTAGGTACATTTTCTTCCTTCCTTCCTTTTTTATTTTATTTTATTTTTTTGAGATAGGCCCTCAAAGAGCCCAGGATGGGTTTCCCACTTTTTAAAAATCTCTCAAGTGCTGAGATTATAGTCGTGTGTACCATCATGTCTAATATTTTCTAAGAAAAAGACAGAATTTTCAGTTAGAAGTTGAATCTATTCAACAAATAATTTTTTGTCATGTTAGTGATCAAACCCAGGGAATTTTTTTTTTTTTTTTTTTTTTGGTTTTTTGAGACAGGGTTTCTCTGTGTAGCCCTGGCTGTCCTGGAACTCACTCTGTAGACCAGGTTGGCCTCGAACTCAGAAATCCACCTGCCCCTGCCTCCCGAGTGCTGGGATTAAAGGCGTGCGCCACCACTGCCCGACTCAGGGAATTTATTTCAGTCATTATAAACAGTAAAAACTGTGTCCCATGAATAAAGTGGCTTTTAGTTTCACAATTCAATCACACAAATGCTTTACCAGTTTGTTAAAGTACCACTTTCCCATTTAACCAGGAGAACATTAAGAAAACAATCTCCAGGCAAATGTGGAGTTACATATCTAAAATCCCTGTACTTGGGAAGCTGATGCAGGAGGGTCAAGTTGGAGGTCAGCCTGCACTACACATTGAGATAAAATACATGCTAATACAACAGGATATATGGTGGACATCCACTGACTTTTCTATTTATGTGTGTGTGTGTTATGTGTACACATGTGTGCATGCCAAGGGCATGTGTAGAAACCAGACAAATAGCAAGAGTCAGTTCTTCCCTACCATATGATGTCTGGAGATAGAACTCAATTATCAGGCTTAGCACTTACTGATCTGCCCTAACCTACTTTTCTATCCCCAAATACTTACAAGTTTCTCAAAGATGGCTACTATTGTTTACTTTCTTACATATTTTCCAGTACTATTTAAAGATTCACAAACATTACATATACAAACTCAATCTTTCCTGCCACACAAATGGTAATATAGTAATAAAATATGAATTGTATTACATTGAAGTGGAAACTTCTGGTTTGTTTGGAAAGTCAGTTATGTCAAATGATGTTTTGCTGGGGCACACAGGTGAAAGGATATCTTGCTAAAGCAAACACATGAAAGAATGTTTTCTTGAGCCAGGCAGTGGTGGCGCACGCCTTTAATCCCAGCACTTGGGAGGCAGAGGCAGGCGGATTTCTGTGTTCGAGGCCAGCCTGGTCTACAGAGTGAGTTCCAGGACAGCCAGGGCTACACAGAGAAACCCTGTCTCGAAAAACCAAAGGGAAAAAAAAAATAAAAAAAAATGTTTTCCTGAGGTGGACACAGGTGAAAGGACCTGACCTGTGATGAAGGAATGCATATATGATCCCACAGACAAGCACTGAGCATTGGTTTGGTTTGCTCTGCCTCACTCTTCTTTGCTAACTATACGCATGTATTGGTTCTCCTTACATGGCATTGTAGAGCTCAACTTGTGGTAATGCAGCCATTGAGAGAAACTCACCCAAGAACTGTGAGGTTCCTGTGGCAGCTTGCTGCTTCATCTGTCTCACCTCAGGCCGGTTGGTGAGCCTTGTGGTTTCTTCAGGATTGAACTACAGTTGCTGGTTCGTGCTTGGTGTCTGCCTGCCGAAAGGAATGGTCTGTAGCTGAAGTGCATTAGGTGTTTGCTATGAGACTGAACTGCTGCCAAAGATTGAACTCGCCCCCAAAGAACTACTGCTAAACAGATCCACTTCCCCCATATCCTAATAACTTTTCTCTCCCACTACCTCTGCTGGGTGGTGGGTAGAGAGGTTGTACCCTTATTAAAAGTAGGTTGTAAAAAAAATTTATGCCTAGATTACATAGTTTTTATTATAGCTTGGACATGAAGTACCTCCCTGAAAACATTTATGTTTTGAAGACCCAACAAGTGGATCAAATCATTGAGATGGATTATGAGGGCTCTGACCTAATCAATTTATTGAGCCAACGATGGGTTCGAAATTTCATGGCATTATGGGTGAGTTGATAGACATTTTGAACGTGGTGCTAGAGGAAGCAGTTTATCAGATCTCGGGCTGGTGAGACGGTTCAGTGGGTAAAGTTGCTTGTTGCTTTAGAAATATCAAATATGAGTCTTTTTCCTATTCAATACTATAAAACTTGTGTTTACAACAAGGAATTCAAGCTGTTTTTATCCTGTTCCCCACCCTGTAAAATTTTTATGCTAATGTTTTAATCCCTCCTTTGTTTACACAAAGGTCTAAAGCTTGCAGTATTCCAGGAACTTGATGGCCTAGGGTAGTGACCCCTTTCCTTCATTTCCTTTGCACCAATTCCTTTCATACTAATTTTTTTTTTTTTTTTTGGTTTTTCGAGACAGGGTTTCTTTGTGTAGTCCTGGCTGTCCTGGAACTCACTCTGTAGACCAGGCTGGCCTCGAATTCAGAAATCCACCTGCCTCTCCCTCGAGAGTGCTGGGATTAAAGGCATGCACCACCACTGCCCGGCTCCCCAATTCTTTCTTTTGGAATAGTTTAAAAAAACCTTTTGAGTGAAAGACTTGATATTATTGGGGTCACCTTCTGGGGTCTGCCTTTATTCCTAGAACTTGGGAGGGAGAGATGGGTGAATCTCTTGAGTTCAAGGCCAGCCTGGACTACAGAGTGAGTTTCAGGACAGCCAGAGCCACACAGAAAAACCTGTCTCAAAAAAACCAAAAAAACAAAAAACAAAAACCCAAAAACCAAAAACAAAAAAACCCCCTAAAACCCAAAACTAAAACTGATCAACCAACCAAAAAAGAGGCGTGTGTTTAATGCCAGCACTCAGGAGGCCTCGCCTACCGTTGAGCTCTGGGCCTGCCAAAGCTACATTGAGACCCTGTCTTAAAAACAAAAAGAAATGAAAAACCCCAAGGCAGGCAAGCTCTAGATTTCAGCACCTATCAGGAGGAGATAAGAGGGCAGGGAGCCATTTAAGGTGACATGGAGGTCAGACATGTGAAGACTCAGCAGCCCTACAGTGGTAAGCCTTATAGAAAGAGGAAGCCCAAAGTGTTGGGAGAAAGAGCACACATATTAAGCATACTTAGCAAACAGAAAGAAGAAAAGTAGTATTTGGAAAAGTGGGCAGACTTACAAGCATAGCTGCCACTCAGCTCCTAAGCTACTGCACAAGGGGTGGAGCTTCTGGGAAGGAAAAGTACAGTATCTCATTAAAGAGGTAATTATTCCGCCTATCTCTCTAGTATGGCTTAAGGTGGTCCCTTAGCCAAGGTTCCTGAACCAGTCCAGCTGGAGTGGCAGGTTTCCATCTAGACTACAGATTCCATTCTCTTGACCAGAAGTTTTTCTCTAGGCTACCTCAACCTCCCCTGCCCTAGCTTGCCAAATAGCTGGGGTTATGGGGTTAAGGGAGTACGTCACCTTGCCCAGTTTATCATTATTGACTTACAGGTAAGTTGCAAAGAGAGCAGAGATTTAAATATGTTCTTTACTCACCTGTTAATGTGAACCCTGAAAATTAAGGTGCTTTGTCAAGAGCAAGACATTAACATTGTTCTAACACTGCTCAGGAAATTATTCAGACATCACTAGTTACATTCGTTTGGTTCTCTAGAATGTTAATAGAGTGAATTCGAAAAGTGGGATTGTAGTTAAATATTTACTTGCATTAAAAATTTCCCAAACCTTGGTCTGGTGTGGCAAAGTCTGTCTGTAGACTGGACATTGGGGAAGCTGAGTTAGAAAAGGTTTCAGTTTGTGGTCAGCCTAGGTTGTATAATGAGAGCCTGTTTACGCATAAACACACACACAACATACACACATACAACTTGGCTAAGCTATAGGCCAGTCATAGTTCTCATACTTGGCTTGCACGGGCCCTAGGTTCAACTTTAAACAGAGAAAAAAAATTATCAAGTCTCTTTCTTTCAAAGAAATCATCGACCTTTATAACTAGTTCCCCCTGTCTGAGTACCGTTGTTTCTTGAGGTTAGGCAGAGTGGGATAGAAAGTGTTTTAGGTTGTATTGGCACAAATACCTGCAGCATTTCTAGATTTATATCATGGCACAAATCCTTTGTAGTGTTCAGTTGTTCAGTAAATAGTTGACCCCCTTGTAGCCACTAGGGGGCTCTGCTAGAAGATCTTTTATAATTTGTCAGTCTACTCAGGGAAAGGTTTTGAGATGATGTTTCAGAATTTTGAACTCTTAGAAGTTTAAACAATCTCCTTATTTCATAGACGAGGGAACCGTAGCTGGCAACGGACATGGCATGGGAGCGAAGAGGGAGTAAAAAATCTTCTGGGTTCCTGCGGCACTCTTAGACTGGTCTCGAACTCATGATCTGCCTGCTTCTGACTCCCAATCTAGGATGACAAGCGTGTACCACTACACTCAGCTCATATTAGTTTTACAATGGAATACTGAACTGATTGATTAGGTGAATACATGAAACATACTCCTAAAATAACACCCTCATTATTTCAAAATGTTATTTTCAAAGTACTTCTCAGCACCCACACTATATTGTTTTAAACTCTACTAACCACTTTCAAATAGCCTTTCAACGTTATTGCTCAATTGAAACATTTTACTTGTTTATCTTTTCTCTACTCAATTATATTCACTCACTGCTTATTGACATCTACGAGCGCCAAACACCTCTGTAGGTCTAAAGCTCTTTCGGCCTTTTATTTCTCCGTCACTATAATATATACAGATCTTCACATGCTTAAGCCATTCTCACAGCGTGGTCGCTTGAAAAACAGGCAGCAGGGAGCTGGCTGGGAATGCAAATTCTTAGGCCCATCCACACTCTAGGGATACGTCCTAGCAATCTAACCAGCTCTCCAGGGATTCCGAGGTACGTTCAAGTTTGAAAAACATGTTAGTTCTACAGCTCAGCATTGATTATCTAAACAGGTCAAAGATTTAACTCTGGCTTTTAAACCCATCACAGTCCTCTCCCTGGCAACACCTGTATCAATTACAACCCGTGGGATTCAACCACTACACAACCTTAAAAATCTGTACTACCTGAGATGACCGAATAATAGCTGCGTTATCATGGTTCCAGAACAAAAGCTACGGCAGTGGATTTCCCGGGGGTTTACCAACGGACGCAGGGCAGGACCCAGTTCCTGCATAGCTTTTTCCTCGGCTAGACACAGGGAGGCACCTCTAGCCCGTGGGTTCTGGGTCTGGCCAAGTTAGAGCGGGGCTCAGGCCGGCTGGGGCTGGGGGAACCCGCCAGGCGGGGCTCCCACCTCGGGTCCGAGGCTAGGGGCTGGAGGCCTCACCGTAAAGGGGGCAGAGGGCTAGGGGAGGACCCGGCAGGCCCAGACCCCGCGGACAGGCACAAAAACCGCACCCTCCTGGCCCCAGCCGCCGGCAGGGCGGAGCCACGCGGCCGAAGCCCCGGCTGAGACGCGCGGCGCGGCGCGGCGCGGGCTCGCTGCTGAGACGTATGGGGCTACCACTGGAGCGGCTGCGCCGCCCGCCCGGGTCAGCGTGGTGCGCATGCGCGGACCCGGCGCCATTTTGGTGGCCGGGCGCGGAGGTGATTCTACACTGAGGGGGAACGCGACGGCAAGGGTGGCAGTGGCAGCGTTCGTGTGCTCGGGTCTGAATCACTGAGGGAGGAGACGGTGGAGGAAGAGGTGGCAGCGGTGGCGGTGGTCGTAGCGGTGGCGGAGGAGGCGGGTACGAATCAGCTGCGGGCAGAGACATGGCCAACATCGCGGTGCAGCGAATCAAGCGGGAGTTCAAGGAGGTGCTGAAGAGCGAGGAGGTCAGGAAATGAGCTACCGGACACCCCCATCTCAGCCCAGGGCGGCAGGGCCCTTCCTTCCGCGACCCCAGCGGCACTAGCCGGCCTCGCTGCGGCCGCCTTTCTGCCTATGGGGAAGCGGCGGTCTCCCCTCCTCCTCCCGCCGCCTTTCCCTCCCCTCCCCGGGCCCTGGGATAGGCGGTCTCGCGGGCGGCCGGCCGGCCTGGGGAGGAACAGGGTTTGGGGGGCAGATGCCGAAGCACTCGTCGGGGGCACGTGAGCTCTAGAGAGAGCCCCGAGGCGGCGGTAACATCTGGAAGTGTGACTGTGCGGTGGGGAAGGAGCAGGCCGAGAAAACCCGGGAAGTGGGTTGGGGGAAGGGGAAAAGGTAGTAACTAGATCCCCGGCAGCAGCGCACCTCCAGGCCCACGCTTTTAGGGGTACTCGGGATATTGCCTGCCAGGCCTTTGCTGTCTTTTCCTTGGGGAAGGAGCCTCTACAGTCTTTAGGTATAGACGAGAGGAAGACTTTCAGTTATTCCCTTACAGTGTAGTGTTGGGGGAACCTATGGAGACATAATGGGCAGTCTTCGTCTTGGGAAGGGGTGTTGAAACAATTTTCACTACAGATCGAAAATTAATTCCAGATGAGATAATTATCTCATTTCTACGTACCCAACCGGTAACTAGGCCTCATCATTGACATTTAAAGCTTCGTGTCTGGTCAAAGGCCAGTTGTTTGTTAATTAAATGATTTGAAGTAGGAAGAATAATGCAGTAGCTTATTTCAAAATACTGTTTACCAGTATCAGAGAGGCTCTCCTAGGGCAATGCCTCTGTGACTGCTGGTATACTGTGAAACTTCATTATGATGTCCCTCAGAGTTAACTTGAGTCTTACTTTTAAAAAACAGGCCTATTAAAAATAAGGGATTTCCTCAGATACACATTGTTGTAGCTCATTATTGAGTTAGGTTTATTTTTCTGACACAAAATATTATAGCAAGAAATAGCATATTAAAAAAAATAACACTTACTACCTGTAAGTCCTGCAAATTTTAAGTACATTAATGCTCGCCAAATTTCTTTATGTGAAATATTGAAAGTGATTTAATAATTTTACTCAGCTGTGAAAGTAATAGAACAACTTTTTAGACCTAAATCGACAAAAATCTCAGCTTTTCTATGATTGACCTTAACAACAAAATTCTGAAAGTAATTATTTTTTCAAGGTTCACATGTTTTTCTTCTATGCTTGCTTGGTGCTTTGATAATGTCAATAATGATTTTTAAAATTAGGCATTTTAAGCATATGAGGAATTGTTATAAATCTTGTAGCTCTCCAGCTTTATTAGTGCCCCCAAGCCTGCAGATAATTATCCCTCTTTCCAAGTGGACATGTAGAAAGTCACTTAAACTTGAAGTGACAATATTAGCAGATTTAGTGAGCATACTTAAGAAATAAGTAGCGATCTGTCTTATGTAGCTTGAACTCTGACCTCTGTATTCATTTGCCAAAACTCTGAATGGAAGGATGACTTTGTATTTTTGTGGAACAATGCAGAAACAGTGTGGATGACTGTATTCACATATTTTTAACGTGATTTAAACTTTTTCTTTAATAAGCAAACTTAAGTTTGGGATTGTTGATATATATATTCTTAATGAAAGGTAACAGCTAATCTTGTTAGCAGCCTAAAACATGTATTCTGTAATAAGGTTGTAGAGTCTTTAGACTTCTCATGCTTTCTTTTCTCTAAAAGTATCAAGTTACTGCCCTGAAAATCGATATCTTCTCTTTGCTTTGTGTGGTGTGACTTTTCACCATGGTATTTGGTGTTGAAGTTAAAGATGGTCAGCATTTGTATGGTTCTAGTAGTGCACATTATTACAGTCCTACTATTTAACTGATGGGTGAGGAGACGGCTCCAAGGGTGAAGACTGTCTGATGACCGAGTTCAGACTTGAGGATCCACCCACATGGTAGAAAGAAGGTTTCTCCTTTGACCTCTACACCATACATGCACATAAAATAAAAGCTCATCCTCATGTACAAGATTAAAAAAAATTGTCAATGGTTCTCAAGAAGAAAATAGGACATGTGAATACAGGTTATTCAAGAATGGTTCCTTTAAAAATCTAGCAGGGAACTCATCTCAAGGAAGTAAGTTGCAAAGAATATTTTGGAAAAGATCACATAAAATTTAATATTGTAAAAAACCACAATCAACAGTTAACTTTATCCTCATCAACATTGTATTTCATTGACATTTTAGTAAGTCAAGTCCAATTCCGTAGATAGGTTGTGTTGATTAATTTTCACCTCAATGAAGGACCTGTAGTGCAGTCTATATATTTCCATTTTAAGTCTGTAAATATGAGCTTTTGAATAGTTGGTCAACTAATTATTTCACCGTGTCACTTCATGTAAATCTCCACAGTGTACAAGGTTTAATTCATTTGGTAGTTTTTTTTTTTTTTTCTTCGAGGTTTCTCTGTGTAGCCCTGGCTGTCCTGGAACTCACTCTGTAGACCAGGCTGGCCTCGAACTCAGAAATTCACCTGCCTCTGCCTCCCAAGTGCTGGGATAAAAGGCTTGCACCACCACTGCCCGGCCATTTGGTAGTATTTTAATAATTTTGGTGGATTTGATGACTTGTTTTTTAAGTGCCTTTGTAAAGATAGCTGACTTGTCAGAACACACCTTTGATCCCAGCACTGGGAAGCAGAGGCTGGCAGATCTCTGAGTTCCATCCAGTGTGGCCAGGGATACAAATCATGCCTCAAAAACCAGAAATAGCTGGGTGGTGGGGTGGTGCATTCCTTAGGAGGAAGAGGCAGGATTCCTCTGGTCTACAGGGGGAGTTCCAAGATGACCAAGGCTGTTAACACAGAGAAACCCTGTCTCAAAACAAACAAAAAACCCCACCAAAACCAAAAAAAAAAAAAAAAAAAAAAAAAACCCAATAACAAACAAATAACAAAAAACAAAAACAAAACCATCCAAAGATAGCTTACATTCATTGAATTCTGATTATAAGAGGTTGGCTTTAGGGCTGGAGAGATGGTTCAGTGGTTAAGAGCATTTAACTGCTCTTCCAGAGGTCCTGAGTTCAATTCCCAGCAACCACATGGTGGCTCACAACCATCTGTAATGGGATCTGATGCCCTCTTCTGATGTGTCTGAAGATAGCTACAATGTACTCATATACATAAAATAAATAAATGCTTAAAAAGGTTGACTTTAAGTAGTTATTTGCTAAGTATATTAAAATACAAACCCTTAATATAAACATGAGAGATGAATAACCAGTTACTGTGAAGAGGTAGTCACATTTGTGTCAAAAGGGGAGATGTATTTGCCAGAACAGGTGAAAGGATTTACGGAAAATTGGTAAAACTGGTGAAGCTGCGTGACTGGGCATGGGGTAGAGACCTCCCATAGATTTTGAGTCATGTGAATGGTACAAAGGCAGCGTCTATTTTTTTCATAAAGTACTATTTGGAGATTAGTCTTTTGTTTGTTAGATACTCTAAAATATGAATTTTAAGGAGTGGTTCAGATGCGCTCAGAATAGAAAATGTATCTAAAGTACATTATAGTTTTTGAGTCATGTTATATAAATAAATTGCTGATTATGAGTATAAACAGATTAGGCCATAATTTATAATATTTGTAAGTTGTATTATTGCTACCAATTATTACTGCTGCCATTTACAAAATACCTCTTGTATTATTATTCTGATATCATTGCTAATTCTATTTTGTTTAGATTTGTTTGTGTTTTTTTGAGACAGTGTTTCTTTGTATCTTTGGCTGTCTTAGAACTCACTTTGTAGACCAGGCTGGTGTTGAATTCACAGAGATCTGAGGTGCCTGTACCTCCTGTGCTAGGCCACTGCCCATCTGCTTAACAAGAGGTCTTTGCATTAGATCTTCTTTTTACATGAGAAAATTGAGGTTCAGAGAAGTTAAATTATTTGTCTGTAAACATGGCTTAAAAATTTGGTTTTACTTATGCTAATATGCACCACACTGTCATGGCTCAGTAAGGCTAGGCATACTTTATTTATTTACTTATTTATTTATTTAAACCCAATTGTCCTTCCAGAAGAAAGATTTTACATTTTTTAAGACTTATTTATTACATTTATATGACTACACTGTAGCTGTTTTTCAGACATACCAGAAGAGGGCATCAGATCTCATTACAGATGATTGTAAGCCACCATGTGGTTGCTGGGAATTGAACTCAGGACCTCTGGAAGAGCAGCCAGTGTTGTTAACCTTTGAGCCATCTCTCCAGCCCCAACATAAAATATTTTTATATTTGAAGCTCAGTGATATAAATTGACCTTAAATCAATGTATATCATCTGATTTGTATTTATGCTCATGATACCTTTTTTTTTTTAATAATCATTACTTATAGTTTGCTAAGAATTTCTAATAGTCTGTAGTAGAATTTTTTCCAGTTATATAAGCTCCTGTTTTGTGAAGATTATTTAGTGTGCCTTAGGTTCTGAAGTGGTTAAAAAACAAAAATGTGTACAAGTGATTGTTGGATTGCATTTCTTTCTTTTATTTTTTTAAAGCTTTATTTATGTATATGAGTACACTGTGGCTGTCTTCAGACACACCAGAAGAGGGCATCAGATCCCATTACAGATGGTTGTGAGTCACCATGTGGTTGCTGGGAATTGATCTCAGGACCTCTGGAAGAGCAGTCAGTGCTCTCAACTGCTGAGCCATCTCTCCAGCCCTGGATTGTATTTCTTTCTTTACCTCCCCCTTTTTTTTTTTTGAGGCAAGTTCTCTAGATAGCTCTGGATGTTTTGAAATTCACTGTGTAGAGCAGGCTGGTCTGGAATTCAAAGAAATCTGCCTGCTTCTCCCTCCGAAGTACAGAACTAAGCACATGTGCCACTACCACAGGTTTTTACTCTGGAAAAGATTTTATGAGGTAGGACACGTGTTCAGTCTTGAAAACTTGTCTAGCTTGTGGGAAGCACTAGATTCTATCCTCAGCATTGCAAAAGAGAGGTGTTGATCTCTGGCAAATGTTTGCTTTGTAAAGTGTATTTTTATTTTCTGTGAACATACTGAGCATACTTCGGTCAACCCCTCAAAGATGTATCATTATTAGAATGGTCAATTAGTAAATAGAGGGTAGGTAACAAACAGTCAGCAGTGCTAGGTCAGGACAGTATAGCTCGAGCTTCCCCAACACCTATCTGTAAGACTGTGGCTTCTGTTGTGAGCACTAGAGTAGGGAGAGCTAGGACCAGAAAATTGAGTGTCCTGGGTGTTTGGAGGGTATGTGAGTGGAAGAGGTTCCTGGGCCGGAGTCAAAAGGAGAGTTGAGAGGGACTTCAGCTCTTCAGCCCAGACAGGTGAGAGGAATGGGGTTGGAAGACATTGGTTTTTCTGTTTAGGACAGAAAGGTCTATAGCTCTTCTGCACTCGGCATAATTGTTAAATTATATTGTTATCTTTGGGGAAAAGCATCCTTTTTCATATCAAAGTAAAATAAATATGCAGTATGACTGGCACTAAAATCAAGAAGCAGAATATTAGCAGTGCCATAGGAACCTACCTACCCCTAGTTATTTTTCTTATTTTGTTTTTAAAAGTCTCAGAAGGGGAGGGTCTCACTAGCCCTGGTTGACTTGAAACGTGCTGTGTAGACCTGGTGGGGTTTGTTGTTGTTGTTTTGTGATAGGGTCTCTGTATTTAGTCTTGAGTGGCTGTGTAGACCAGGGTGGCTTCAAACTCACAGATTCTTACCTCTACTTCCCAAGTGCTGGGGATTAAAGGCCTGCACCACTATGTCCTGCCCTACTTGTTGGTTTTGAGCTTACTGCTTACTTAGTGCTGGGATAAAAGGCCTATGTCACTCTGCCTGACCTTTTCTGAGTTTGTAGAGCAGATGAGTATGTTTGAATAGAAGAGTAGATCTGAGTATATACTCTGATTCAAGTTTGAAGGTTTACGAAAAATGCCCTTAAAGTTTTTACATTTTTTGTCTGCATAGGTCAGAGGACAACTTTGGAGAGGTGATTCTCTCCACTGTAGGCTCCAGGAATCATGAGGTGTGCAGACCAAATTACCTGCTAAGCTATTTCAGAGGGCTCTAGAAAGCTTTTGTTTAAAAACAAGAACAAAAACCTGCAGTCAGGCTTGGTGACCATGCTTTTAATCCTAGTACTCACCCTGCTGACAGAGGCAGGATGATTGTAAGTTAGAGGCTAGCCTGGTGTAGATAGCAGATTCCAGGATAGTCAGGGATACATAAAGAGACCCTGTCTCAAAAAACAAAATGCTGCCTGGTCTTGGTGGTGGCATATGCCTTTAATCCCAGCACTGAGGTGAAAGAAGATCTCTATGAGTTCAAGGCCAACCTGGTTCATAGAATTACAGGGCAGCCAGCCTACACAGAGAAACCCTTTCTTAAAAAAAAAAAACAAAAACTGCCAAGCACTGGTGGCACACGCCTTTTAATCCCAGCACTTGGGAGGCAGAGGCGGGTGGATTTCTGAGTTCGAGGCCAGCCTGATCTACAGTGTGAGTTCCAGGACAGCCAGGGCTACGCAGAGAAACCCTGTCTGGGGGGAAAAAAAAAACCCCAAAAATTTAGTAATTAAGAGTGAGCTTATAATTAGATTTTAAGTCCTGGCTTTTCTACTGAGGTTTTAAACATCAATTCTAGCTCCACTTTTTTATTTTTTGAGACAGGGTCTCACATAGGAGACATACCACAGTGAGAGGACAGATAGCCTTAGGTGTCGGTCTCTACCGTTCCGTCTTGTTTTGAAACAGGATGTCTTTTTTGTTCTTCGTTGTATTGGAGGCTAGCTGGCTCAGAAGTTTCTGGGGGGTTCTTATGTCTGCCTCCCCTCTCACCATAAGGACACTGGGGTTACTGCATTTTACATGGGCTTTGGAAATTTGAACTCAGGTGCTAATGTTTGTGTTTTACTCACAGCTTATTTCCTTAGCTCCTTCATGACTGCATATGTTGAGTTTACCTAATCTTTTAAATTAAGAGCTTTGTTATGTGGGAACATCTGGGGCCAATGGCCAAATAGAATAATGCATAGGGATATAGGGCCTCAAGGTGTTAATCTTTTATTTTTTATTTTTATTTATTTATTTTTTGGCTTTTTGAGACGGTTTCTTTGTGTAGCCCTGGCTAACCTGGTGCTCACTTTGTAGACAAGAGATCTGCCTGCAGAGGCCTCCCAAGTGCTGGGATTAAAGGCAGGTAGGTGCCTCCACTGCCCACAGTATAAATTAATCTCTTTTAGAGTTTTTAAATTCAGGAAAACTGTGAAAATGTTCTCCATTCCCTTCTCCTCTCCCCCCACTTCTTGTCTTTTTGTTCGTTTGTTGTTTTGTTTTGTTTTTGGAGATCACTTCTGACTAAGACTTCTTTATATACATTTGATAGTTTCTTTTTTTTTTTTTTTTTTTTTTTTAGTTTTCCAAGACAGGGTTTCTCTGTGTAGCCCTGGCTGTCCTGGAACTCACTTTGTAGACCAGGCTGGCCTTGAACTCAGAAATCTGCCTGTCTCTGCCTCCCAAGTGCTGGGATTAAAGGCGTGTGCCACCACTGCCCGGCTTGATAGTTTCTATTAGGTGGATTTTTAAATGTATTTACTCTTTAAAACTATGGTAAAATGCATATAGCAAGAGTTTATCATCTGGGACATGTACAAGGCTCTGAGCTTAATCCCAGTACTACCCTCTAGTCCTGATAAAGCACTAAATACAGTTTACTGGGTTAATCACTTTTATGTGTACACTTAAGTGATGTTAAGTATATTTACATTGTTGTACAACCATTTCTACCATTTTCTCCAGAACTTTTCTTATTCTGTAAAACTGAAAAAAAAAAAAAAAAATCTGTACTCAATATTCTACTATCTCTTACCCCATCCCTGTCACCGTTTTCTGTTTTTATGAATTTAACTTCTTACTATATGTAACTGGTGCTTTTGTCACTGACTTTCACTTAGCTATATCCCATCTTTGCATTATAGATCTTGGGCTGAGGAGATGGCTCAGTGGGTACAGTGCTGGCTGCTCAAGTGTGGGGAGTTGAGTTCTGATCCTGAGCACTCAAGTAAAAGCCAGGTACAGTGGAATGCCTCTGTAACCCCAGCACTGGGAACAGAGGTGCAGAGACAGGCAGAATACCTAGGGCTTGCTGATTACCCTTTGAAATTGCAAGCACCAGGTTCACTGAGAGACCCTGGCTCAAAAAATAACGTGGAGTGGGGCTGACAGGAATGCTCAGGAGATAGACACTTACACCAACCCTGAGCACTGACCCCAAGGTCCAGGTATTAGGAAGAGAACTGACCCCTGCAAATTGTTTTCTGACTCCTGCACACTTGTGCCATGGCGTATGTGCGTCCCTTCTCCACAGATAGATAAGTAAATGGGAATCTGTAGAGGAATACGCTTGGTAGTGACTTCTAGTTGCATGTATGTTACACAGACAAACAGTTAAAAATAGGTGCTAGTGTTACTGTCCTCTTCTGGCCACACTGGCCACACTCACATGAGCTACTCGGACACACACCTGTAGATGTGAGTAAAAATAAAAAAAGGCCAGGTGTGGTGGGGGATGCTTTTAACCCCAGCTTGTGAGAGACATTCTCATGGATTTCTGTCAGTTCAAGTCTAGCCTGGTCTACATAGCAAGTTCCAGGCCAGCTGGGTCCTTGTCTCAAAAATACATACATGAAATGTAAAAATATACTGCTATTTTCCTTTAATTTCTCTGCTGCCTGTTTCATAGTCATAACCTTTATACCGTTGTAGCCTACCTTTCCTGTCTTAGTTATTGTTAAGGCTCAGATTTATACTTTTATTCCTATATAAATTTAAGACTTTGTATTTCAAAGGTTGAGTAATACTGAACTGCTTGCTGTTTAGTTGAACTGTAGGACCTGGACCAAGCCCTTAGGTCCATTCTGTTTGTTTGTTTGTTTGTTTTTTAAATATTTATGTATATGAGTACACTGTAGCTGTCTTTAGATATACCAGAAAAGGGCATCGGATCCCATTACAGATAGCTGTAAGCCACATGAGGTTGCTGGGACTTGAACTCAGGACCTTTGTAAGAACAGCCAGTGCTCTTAACTGCTGAGCCATCTCTCCAGCCCAGGCCCATTCTTTGTTAGTATGTTTGTATGCCATGGCAGACTGTGATTGGGGAACAACTTGTGTGAGTCAGTTCTTTACTTTCACCATATGGCTGTCCACTGAGCTATCTCAGTAGCGCTTTCCCTTATTTAAAAAAGAATTTAGTGGTGGCGCATACCTTTAATCCCAGCACTTGGGAGGCAGAGGCAGGTGGATTTCTGAGTTCGAGGCCAGCCTGGTCTACAGAGTAAGTTCCAGGACAGCCAGGGCTACACAGAGAAACCCTGTCTCAAAAAACCAAAAAAAAAAAAAAAAAAAAGATAGGGCCTCATCTAGACTAGGATGGCTTTAAACTTAATGTATAGCTAAGGCTGATACTGAATCTCAAAACATCTAGCCTCTGATTTTGAAGCAGTATGCTTATAGGTCATGTGTGTCACCATGCATGACTAAAATGCCAGTTAAGTTTTTCTTGAACCTTTAGTTTTCCCTGTTCTCTAGTGTCATTGTCATACTTCACTAGTGCACTCTATAGTAATTATTGTACTTATGTCTGTTTTTGATAGACTTCTAGAAAACTCCTTGAAAAGTCTTTTTTTTTTTTTTTAAGGTTTATTTATTTTATGTATATGAGTACACTGTAGCTGTCTTCAGACACACCAGAAGAGGGCATCAGATCCCATTACAGATGGTTGTGAGTCACCATGTGGTTGCTGGGAATTGAACTCAGGACCTCTGGAAGAGCAGTCAGTGCTCTCAACCGCTGAGCCATCTCTCTAGCCAGAACCCCTTTTTCTTAGGCATCTTGCAGTGTTCCTGGGATGTAATAGCTTAATATTTTTTTAAAGTGTTATCACTTTAAATCTTTAATAGGCACAGTTTGTTTTTGTGCCCCCACCCCATTATGGCTGCTGCAGAGTCTTTTGTATTCTAGGCTGTCCTCACACTTGAAATATGAGGGTGACCTTGAACTTTTGGTCTTCCCTCCTTTGTCTCAAGTGTTATACTGTTGTACGGAGTTGTACAAAGTACAGTTATACAATACCACGTTCTGTTTATGGGGTACAGATACGGAACCTGTAGGATTTGCTCATGCTAGGCAAGCGTTCTACCAATTGAGCTACATCCTAACCCTACTGGGATTTTTTTTTGTAAAGTAGATTTTTTTGTTTTTGTTTTTTGGCTTTTTGAGACAGGGTTTCTCTGTGTAGTCCTGACTGTCCTGGAGTTCACTATGTAGAGCAGGCTGGCCTTGAACTCAAATCTGCCTCTGCCTCCTGAGTGCTGAGATTAAAGGGGTACACCACCACTAAAATAGATCTTTTAAGGAAAATGTGTATGTGTGCATGCATGTATATACCTGAGCAGGCCAGAAGAATACATCAGGTCCTCTGGAGCTGGAGTTAAGGATGGTTGTGAACCTCCGTGTGAGTGCTGTATATACCTGAGCAGGCCAGAAGAATACATCGGGTCCTCTGGAGCTGGGGTTAAGGATGGTTGTGAACCTCCGTGTGAGTGCTGTATATACCTGAGCAGGCCAGAAGAATACATCGGGTCCTCTGGAGCTGGGGTTAAGGATGGTTGTGAACCTCCGTGTGAGTGCTGAGATAGAACCTAGGTCCTTTGCAAAAATGATCAGTGCTGTTAACCACTGAGCTATCTCTTAATCCCTAGGACTAAAAAAAGAGAAGTTTCTATATCTGTTAGACATTTAGTTATTTCCAGTTTATTACTGGTGTGCATGGGCAAGAATTTTGAGCATATATGTGAGTGGTATATACTGATTTCTCGTTACGTTTTTGGATGTAGTTTAAGTGTTTTTATAAATAGTTGTCTTAAAAATAAAATTTTATTCATTCATTCTTTCAAATGGGAAAGTGCTTAACAATTAGCCTTAGTCTCTTGAATGCTGGAATTACAAGTTTATGCCATGTCTGTTTTCTAAATTAACCTAAGTACTCCCCTAAGACATCTCAGCCTCCACGTAAACCAAGTGCCTTATGTATACCTGGCATGTTATTTCATATTCAGTTATATCCATAGCCCTAGGTATGTCAGACTGACAGACCGCCTCCCATGCAGGATAATGTGTAGCCCTG
>CM052712.1:53001968-53050365 GCA_028551405.1 Uromys caudimaculatus
TTTTTTTTTTTGGTTTTTTGAGACAGGGTTTCTCTGTGTAGCCCTGGCTGTCCTGGAACTCACTCTGTAGACCAGGCTGGCCTCGAACTCAGAAATCCACCTGCCTCTGCCTCCCAAGTGCTGGGATCAAAGGCATGCACCACCACCGGGTTTTTTTTTCTTAATGCCTCTGGATTTGATCATACTTTTTGTCCTATGATGTTTACTTTGTGAGTTGCTGCATTATCCTTTGTGTGTCTTCTTAAGAACTGGGGATGTACCAGGTGTGATGGTGTTAAGACTTTTAGTCCCAGTACTCGGGAAGCAGAGGCAGGCGATTGCTGAGTAGATCTCTGATCTACAGAGAGAGCTCCAGGACAGCCAGGGTTACACAGAGAAACCCTGTCTTCAAGACAAAACAAAACAAACAACCCCCTCCCCCCAATCTGGAGATATATTTTTGAGGGTGGAGTCCCAATTTCTTGGTAGTTCATTCTCCTTTGCTAAGTACATTGTGGGTAAGTAGGAGACACTTGTTTTCCTGAATAAATTTAAGAATTTTGGGGCCGGGCAGTGGTGGCGCACGCCTTTAATCCCAGCACTCGGGAGGCAGAGGCAGGCGGATTTCTGAGTTCGAGGCCAGCCTGGTCTACAGAGTGAGTTCCAGGACAGCCAGGGCTGCACAGAGAAACCCTGTCTCGAAAAACCAAAAAAAAAAAAGAATTTTGGGGAGCTTAACCCAACCATCATGAAAATAATACATTTTGCTCTGCTTCTGAGACTAGGAAAAGTATACATTGTTGAAGATGGTCTCCAGGTCTGTAGGCTAGTAATTTAGTTGGGTCCTGTATTTAGAAAATTGAATACCCACATCAAAAACAAGGAATCGGGGACTGGAGCAATGGCTCAACAGTTTAAAGATACTGATTGCTCTTCCAGAGGACCACGGTTCAATTCCCAGTACTCACATGAAAGCTCACAACTGTCTATAAGATCTGACACATAAAATAAAAGTAAATAAATTAAAAAAAAAAAAAAAACCTAGTTGAATTTGGAGTTTGAGGCCAGCCTGGTCTACAGAGTGAGTTCCAGGACAGCCAGGGCTACACAGAGAAACCCTGTCTCGGAAAAAAAAAAAAAAACCCAAAAACACACCTAGGAAGCAAGATAGTCAAAAGGGAATTATTTGGCTTTATTTTGTTGTTTTCACCTTTGAAGATCTCAAGGGGCACCTAAATAGTATGTATGGCATCATCTGTGTCCCTGTGGGGTTCTTTTGTTTGGTTAACTTCATATTTTTTCATTTATTCAGCTGCTTAGGTGGTTAATAAAATAGACATAGTCACTGCTTTACTGAGTAAATTTTGGCCTGCTAAGGTAGTGAGAAACTGAACAGCTAATTTTAAGAGTATGTGTATAGCACAAGGGAAGCTGTAAGGTTGAGTAATTTAATTACCCTCGGGGAGAGTTTGTCGGGAGTAAACCATATACTTTGAGGGTGAAGTTGAGTAAACTTAGTTATATGTTCGGAAGATCAGCTATATACGTATAACAGCTGATAATCATGACTAAAGATGGAAAAATTACTCTTCTGTTTCTTCCTTTCCTCTCTTCTCCCTAATCTTTATTTTGAGACAGGGTCTCATATGTATCCATGGCTGGTCTGGGACTTGTTATGTATACCAGGCTGTAAACAGTCTTTGTCCAGTGCTGAAATTGAAAGCATCAGCTCACCATGCCCACCCAGCTCAGTTTTTGTAAATATAAAAGTTACAGCTTTGCTTTGTATAGACAGTAGTAGTCTATCTGAGGCCTCCCCGTCCCCGTACGTACTTTTTTCTCTCATCCACTTGTGTCTTGGCGTCACCGTGTAGCTGAGGGTGACTTTGAATTTCTCCTTCCACTTTCCAAGTGCTGTACACCATCGTGCCTTTTTTTTTTCTTTTTTAAATTTAAAGACAGAGTTTCTGTGTATACCAGTGGCTCTCCTGGAAGTAGCTCTGTAGATTAGGCTGGCCTGGAAGTCAGAGATCAACCTGCCTCTTACCTCTTTAGTTCTGGGATTAGAGGTGTGTGTTGCTACATCTGGCCTGTTTTTTTTTTAAGTAGTAGTAGACATTGATAGTCTCACTACATTATCCTTGGACTTGAAAGTATGAATGAGTTCATACTCATTCATGAGTAAAAAAACATGATAGCTAGAAGTTTGTGGGCAACAATGAAAGATGAACTTGGAAAGAGCAGCAGGATCCAGATGACAAAAAGTTTTAAAAGAGAAATTTGGGTTTTAAGTGACTGTGGAAACCATTGGAGGGTTTAAAGGAAAAACACAAAGTTTGGGTGGTTTTGCGTGTGTGACCCCCTACCACCACTTTATTTTGTTGCTACCTCATAACTATAATTTTCCTATTATGAATTGTAATGTAAATATCTAATATTCAACCCCACCCCAAGATAGTAGTCAGTAGCTTAGACAAGTAGGGAAAAGTTTGAAGGAGGTGTTCAGGTGGCTTTAATATAATAGATTACAAATCTTTTAAATTTGTGAGATAAGGTCCAGCTGTGTTTGTGGTCTCACTGCTTGCTCCAAACTGGCTTTGGGCTGGACCTTTCTATCTCAGTCTCCCTAGTGCTGGGATTACAGAAAGATAGCACCATGTCCAGCTAATAGACTACTTCTCATGTTCAATTTATAGTCCTTAAGGATGAACTTTTTGCTTTTAAATTTTCAAAATGTTTGTCCAGACAACATGTCTGAGCTGCAGCAGGGAAGGACATGTGATAGCTGAGCTCACCTCCTTTAAACAGCTTTCTCAGAGGTTCTTTTCAATAACTTCTGATTCTACTTTTAAAAATTGAATTACTGAATTAAGGAAGATTAAGAAATGTGTTTAGGACTGATGAGAAGTTTCATCATGCAAAGAAAGGTTCTTGCTGCCAAGCCTCCTGACCTGTGTTTGATCCCTGGAACTTACACCATGGAAGGGACCACCTACTACAAATCGTTTTTTTGACTCCACATGCCCCCCATTCCATGCACAGATGAGAATGTTCAAAAATTTATTTTGACGAAATACATTGCTCCACATTTAAAACCACTGCCAAATAAAAGAGGAAATTGTTTTTTTTTTTTTTTTTTTTGGTTTTTCGAGACAGGGTTTCTCTGTGTAGCCCTGGCTGTCCTGGAACTCATTCTGTAGACCAGGCTGGCCTCGAACTCAAATCCACCTGCCTTTGTCTCCCAAGTGCTGGGATTAAAGGCGTGTGCCACCACTGCCCAGCTGAAGAGTAAGAATTTTGCTATGTCCTTTTTAGGTTTATATTGATGTTGATAGAAATAGCAGGCAGGCAGTTAAGAGTCTGGAGGTGAGATCTGGAGAGAGATTTGACATAGGGAAGGTAAGCAGGTGATATATGTAAAGCCTCATCTGGGTAATTTAGGGGGGAATTGCCTAAAGTAAAGGTTTTAGGATGAAGTCTTGGTTTTTGCTTTCAGCCCTTTGCACATACTAAATTGAAATAGGAAAACTAACAGATGACAGAGTGAGCTAATACTTATGTTAAGAAAAGCAGAAGGCCGGCAGTGGTGGCGCACACCTTTAATCCCAGCACTTGGGAGGCAGGCAGGTGGATTTCTGAGTTGGAGGCCAGCCTGGTCTACAGAGTGAGTTCCAGGACAGCCAGAGCTACACAGAAAAACCCCGTCTCGAAAAACCAAAAAAAAAAAAAAAAAAAAAAAAAAAAGAAAAGAAAAGCAAAGCAGAAGTGCGTGGTGTCACTAGAGCCAAGAAAAGAATGTTAGGAAGAAATTGGCCTGTTAGCTGCTGAAAGGAGAATGATCATTGACTTTCCAAAATAATGATCATTGGTGTCCTTGCCAGTGCACCACCACTGCCTGGCTCCTTGCCAGTTTTTATGGCAATGGTGAAAATAGAAGTCTGATTGGAGCAGGTCACTGAAAGATGGGCTGAGAAAGTAGCACGAGGAGTTTTGCTTAGCAGGAGACTAGAGCAGAGAGGCTAGGGAAGTCTTCAGGCTCCTGAAACCTTTGAAAGGAACTCTGGCAGATGATAGAGGGAATTGTATGTTGGTGGGCCGGAGAATCTGATTATGCTAGAGAGTAATCAGAATTTCTCTTTTTCAACAAGATTGTTTAGGGAAGTTGCAAAGTCCTTGAAAAAGAACATGGATAGGGTGATATTCATAACAGAATGGGAAGATTGATCTTTAATAGAAACAGACACATAGGACAATGTTAAGTTTCCGTTGGGATTTGTGATCTGTACATTACAGACCAATTAACAATGGTTTGATGGCTTGGGGCAAGAGGAAAAGATTTTTTTTTTTTTTTAATTGGAAAATGAGTTTAACTAGCTTGGGGGCTATCAATGAGTACTATGAAAAAGAAAACATCAGTGTTTTTGAGTATTTTGAAAGAGAGTAATACTAAGAAATGTCCCTGGAATCTGAACTGAGGAAAGAAATGAGGCTGTAGAAGTGGTCAAAGTGTTCATGTGGGATGGAGCCAGCTGTTGGGTTTGCAGTGCTGAAGAAAGTAAACTTACTTCAAGCCAAATGGGAATCAGGGAACAGTGACATAATTTGGGGAAAAGTATTTTTGTTGACAGAGATTAAGGAAGATTATCATAATGAGGGCTTGTATTTTATTAATATTTGTTAGGAACACAGTTCTATCTACTTGCTTTTTTGTGAAAATTTTAAAAATGTACAAAAATTTTAAAAATGTACAAAGTTCTTGCTTGAGACATGACTCAGTGGTTAGGAGCATTTGTTACTCTTGCAGAAGACCTGGGTTTGATTCCTAGCACCTATGTGGTGGCTTACAACTACCCATAACTCTAGTTTCAAAGGATCTGATACCCTCTTCTGGTCTCTGCAGGCCTAAGACATGTACATGGTGCACATGCATCCATGTAAGCAAAACACTCATATTTATAAAATCTATTTTTAAAAAAACTTATATACAAAAAGATGATAAAAGTAAGGTATATACAGTTTTTCATCTATTAGAGCAGCAGTTCTCAGCCTTCCTAATGCAGTGTCATTTAATACAATTCCTCATGTTATGGTGACTCCAACCATAAAACTACTTCATAGCTGTTTCATTACTAATTTTCTACTGTTATGAATTGTTATGTAAATATCCAATATACAGGATCTCTCATACGTGACCCTGTCAAAGTGACCCTAACCCCAGCCAGTCTATCCACAGGTTGGGAACTGCTTTACTAGATTCCTGATGCTAGTATCACTCTTATTTGTTAGTCCTGGTGATTTTCTCAATTGTAACTCAAATTTATTGAGCTAGAATTCTGGCACGATGAAAATTTTCTCAGGTATGTTGGCACATAGATCAGATCCTGTTTACTGGGATGCAGAGGCATGAGGATCCCAAGTTAAAGGCTAACTCTTTACACAGTGATTCTGGGGGAGTCAGTTCAGTTTGCCCAATTGCACATTAGACTGTGCCTTCAATTTCCAGGACGTGGGGAGGGGCTTTCCATCATCAACCAGGATAGTTTCTCTAGTGCTGACAAATGGCCCCCTTCCCTTTTTTATTACTCTAGGTCAGTTTGTACTGTCATAATCAAACTACACTATATTGGGGACTCAGTTTATTTCTTAGAAGTCTGAGATGCCAGAACTGTCAGGCTCTGGTAAGGGCCCTTTTGGCCTATATAGATTTGTCGTCATTTGGAGAGGTGGGGAGGAAACTCTTGGTTTCTCTTATAAAGATAATCCCCAGTAGTGCCAAAAGCAAAAATGGAATCATGTGCTGATTGTTCTATACTTGCCTCTTTTTTTCTTTTTTCTTTTTCTTTTTTTTAAGTTAGCAGTTTACCTTTAAGAGTTGTCTTAGTGTTTTATTGCTGTGAAGAGACACTAGAACCATAGCAATTATTATAAAGGAAAGCATTTAATTTGGTCTGGCTTACAGTTCAGAGGTTTAGTTTAGTTCATTATCATCATGGTGGCATATACAGGCAGACGTGGCTCTGGGGAGGTAGCTGAGAGTTGGCAGACAGCAGGAAGAGAGTGACACTGGGCCTGGCTGAGCATTTGAAACCCCAAAGCTTACTTACCCCAGTGACACTGTCTCCAACAAGGCCTCTCCTGTTCCAACAGGGCTACATCCTCTAATCCCTGTCAAGTATTGCCACTTCGTAGTGATCAAATATATGGGCCTATGGGGACCATTTCTATTCATATAACTACAGGGATATTGTAAATTAGTGGACATAGAGCCAGTTTAAGAGAAATAGCTATGGACTGGAGCTGGACAGCGAAGCGGTTAAGAGTACTTGTTGCTCTTGTTGAAGACCTGGGTGTAACCCCTAGCATCCACATGGTTGCTCACAAACATTGGTTGCTGGGGATCCAATGCCCTCTTTGGGCATCAGGCATGCACATGGTGCATAGACATACATGTTGGCAAAACACTCATACACATAAAATAAATCTTAAAAAAAGAAAAGTAGCTATGTAAGTGGCATTCTCCTATTGGATTATCATAATTAATTTCACGTTTTCAAGTTTTCTACCTCTTATCACCCAAGGGCAGACTGTGATACAATATTTCTCTTGAGTGGGCCTTGTTTAGGGCAGAATCCTGTGGATTTATTTCAGTACCCCACTTTTCTCTTCCTCTGTTGGAGTTCTTTCTCTTATATGTCATTTTGAGGACCAGTTTCAGAAAATTCGGGAACTTCCAAGGAATTCTTAATTGTTTGTATTTGTGCTCACTTATGCCTCCAGCCATGCATTCCTCACTATAGAGTTGTACATTGGTCAGAGTTCCTACCGAGAGCATCAGGAGAGTCTGATCTGTGATGTGTGATACCCCTTCTCGGCCCCTCCAGCAGTTTGTTCTTTGACCTGAGCTGTTGATTTTCAATTTGTTCAGCTTGCTGTGGTTGCTTTTTTCTCTCCTGCTTCTCGTCCTCTTTGTCTTCTTTGTAGTACTGTTGAATGAACAGAGGGTTTTTGTACATATTATATAGATCCCACACCCTCATTCCTCTGTTTATGTCTTCTAGAATGACTTTCAAACATTTTATATGATAAAACAGAAGATTCAGAGAGAGAGAGAGAGAGAGAGAGAGAGAGAGAGAGGGAGAGAAAGAGCAAATGGAACCCAGAGGACAATTTTAGGTATCATTTTTCAGGTTTTTATTTAATTTTACTTTTTGAGACAAGGTCTATCATTAGCTAGGACCTTGGCAAATGGCCTAGACTGGACGGCCTGTGAACTTTAGGGATCTATTGGTATCTGCCTTCCCAGTGCTGGGATTATGAGTCTTTCTCTGCATATATGTATGTGCACTGGATCCTTTGGAATTGGAGTTACAGATGGTTATGAAAGCACCATGGGTGATAGGAACTCAACCTGGGGATCCTTTCAAGAGTGGTGTCTTAAACCTCTGAGCCATCTTGCTGGCCCCCTTCCCCTTTTTTGTTTTTATTTTTGAGACAGGGTTTCACTATGTAGTCCTGGCTGCCCTTGAAATCATAGAGTTCTGCCTGCCTCTGCCTCCCAAGGGCTGGGATTAAAGGTCTGTGCCAACCCATCCATCCCATACTTCTCTAGGTTTTTTTTTTTTTAATAGCTTTTAAATTAATTTTTAAAAATTGTATGTGTATAGGTGTTTTACCTGCATGTATGTGGATGCCTGGTGTTCATAGGTGCCAGAGAGGGCCTTGGGACTGGAGTTACAGATAGATATGAGCTGCCTTGTGGGTGGTTGGACTTGAACCCAGGTCCTATGGAGGAGGTGCTCACTCCAGATCCTACCATTAATACTTTTAATACAGTATTATCTTTGCAAGCCTATTAGTATTGCTTTGCTCTGCTTTGAGATAGAGTCTTAAGATTATCTTCAACTTCCTTAAGTGCTAAGATTATAGCGAAGTGCCACTATGCCAAGACTTTTATTGAAATCCAGTTTCAAAGGAGTAAATAACATCTAAGATCCTATTATATGTGGGCTATTAAGTTCTAGCAAGTTTGTTGAAAATACCATATTTTATCTGTCATATTGTTCCTTTATTAAAGATAATGACTATGTTAATATGGCTCTGCTTTTATTGGCGTGTGTCTTTATTACTGTGCTGTCTTGGGTTTTGTAGCTATGCAGTTATTGTTTTGCTTGTTTGTTTGTTTGTTTGTTTGTTTGAGACAGTGTCTATGTACTCCTGGTTGCCTAGAAACTTTATGTAGACTAGACTGGCCTTGAACTAAAGCGATCCTTCTGCACCAGCCTCTCAGTCAGTGATGACTAAGGGTGTGTGCCACCACTCTCAGGTGGGTTTTGTTTTTAAATACTGTGTTTACTATTTTAGTTTTTTAGATAAAGTTTTTAGTGCCTATCAGCTTATTGGGGAAGTTTAATTGGCATTTGCATTGAATCTGTGGATTACATTGGGAGAAACTGGGTTTTGACACAGTTTTTTGACTGAGCCCTACTGTCCTTTAACACGGAACATCTGTACAGTTATGTAGATCTTTGATTTCTTTAGTTAGAAATTTTAGTTTTCTGCATATTTTGTGTGTGTTTGTGTGTGTGTGTGTGTGTGTACACTCCAGTGTGCCTTTGTGTATGTTAAAGTGTGTGGATTTGGAGACCAGAGGTCAGCCTCTGTTGTTTTTTTTTTTCCAGGAACAGTCTGTCTACCCTTTTTTTTTTTTTTTTTTTTTTTTTTTTAAAAAATCTGGGTTTCTCTCTGGGATCTGAGGATCACTCATAAGGCCAATCTGGCTGGCCACTGAACCTCAGGGGCAGTCCACTTTATAGTGCTGGGCTTACAAGTGTTTGTGTGTTTGGAATTACAGGTGAGCCACCTGTCTGTCCCCACACCCTCCATTCATGTGGGTTTCTGGAAATCTGAATTTAGGTCTTCAGGATTATGTGAAAAAAAACTCCAGTGTGAGATGATTTAGTGATGTTAGTAAGTTCAAGAGAAGGATCCACGAATTAAGTAATAGGATGTGGGCTTGGTGACACACACCTTTAGTCTCAGTCTCTACAAGTGAATCTATGTGAGCTCAAGGCCAGCCAGGTCTGCTTAGTATCAAGATGGCCAAGGCTACATAGTTTGACCCTGTACCCCTCCCCCCAACAACAAAGGCTCCAGGAAGTAATGTTTAGGTTTAGTCACTGTATATTAGTACATACAGTCTTAGAGCAGTGCTTCTCAACATTGCTAATGCTGCCACCCTTTAATACAGTTCCTCATGATGTGCTGACCCCAACCAGAACATTATTTTTGTTATACATTTTAAACTCTTTACAAACTTTTTCCCATTACAACTGCTGGATGACTTACAAGATTCAAATTGAATTAGCTCAGTCACTTTATTTAGTTTTTCTTCTCATCCTTTAGTCTTGCATTATCTAGCTCCTGCCTACTTCTTATTCCCTCACTCTTCCTCTTGTGTTGTCCTTACTTTTTTTATATTGGGGGCCTTTCAGTTTCCAAATATGAGGGACCCTTTCTATTTTGCTGGGGATGGACTTTCTGTGTGATAGGTCAAGTTAGGCTTTTACTATTTTTGAGACAGGGTCTCTGTGTAATCCTGGCTGCCCTGGAACTTGGGATATAGGTCAGGCCAGTCTCCTGAGTTTGGGAATTAAAAAGTTTATAGTTTGTTCTTTAAAAAGTAGCTTTCTCTTGGAAGTCTCTTTTTAGATTTTTTTTCTCTATTAAGTACTCTGATGCTTGCTTTCTTTGTTTCTTTTTTTCTTTTTTGTTTGTTTTGTTTTTGTTTCGAGACAGTTTCTCTGTGTAGTCCTGGATCACTCCAAAGACTAGGCTGGACTGGAACTCAGATTCACCTGCCTATACCTTCTGACTGTTGGAATTAAAGACTACTGGTTCTTGTGTTTGTTTGTTTGAGACAAGGTTTCTTTATGTAGTCCCGGCTGTCCTGGAACTCACTCTGTAGACCAGGTTGGCCTTGAACTCACAGAAATCGCTTGCCTTTAGCTCTTGAGTGCTGGGATTAAAGGTGTGTGTCACCACTGCCTGCCTATTCTCATGGTTTCTTATACATTTGAAAGTTATATGTTTAGTTGTTCTGTATCTTTATACTAACAGTACTGTTAATAGTGCCTTGCAAATAGTTTTTAGTAAATATTCACAATATTATTCAGTTCAGGGAACTTGCCTAGCCAGCAGGAAGGTGAGGGTTCAATCTACAGCACCAAGTAAATTGGTTGTGATAAATGCCTGTAATCCCAGCACTCTGGTGGGAGGTTGGTTAGGGTTTAGAGAGAAGGATTAAAAATTCAGAATCATTCTTGACTGCATATGTATTTTGAAGCCAGCCTTGGGACACATAAAAGAAAATTTATAATTTCATTTTGCACTTTAGGTTTTTGAAGTATGATGACTGAAATAAAGGTTGGTTTTTTTTTTTTTTTTTTTTTTTTTGAGACAGGGTTTCTCTGTATAGCCCTGGCTGTCCTGGAACTCACTCTGTAGACCAGGCTGGCCTTGAACTCAGAAATCCGCCTGCCTCTGCCTCCCAAGTGCTGGGATTAAAGGCGTGCGCTACCACTGCCGGGCTACGATTTATTCTTAATGACTGTAAATGTTTGCTTGATCACACTTTCTTTCTCATTATGTCTCAGTCTCTTAGTTTTCATGTCAGTGCTTCTTGGGGAACATTAAATGTTCCATGCTTCAGATTTTTTTTTTTTTTAAATCTGCTTAGGGACTATAGGTGTAACTCTGGTAGGACTCCTGCTTATTATGCTCAAGGCAAGGCACCTCCCCAAATGTTCAGATAAAAATCTTGGCTTATTTCTTAAGTCATTGAATAATAGGCTAGAGGTAAATAATGTGTATTAAATATTGGGAAAATAATGGTGAACGAAAAATAGAGGACCATGTCTGCTAGCTCTAAGGTGTGGTTGAGGGGAGGGCTTATTGAGGGAGAGTACAAAGGGTGCCTAGACTGAATGTGGCCATGAAAGGAGGTGGGGAGTGAGGGAAAAAGAGGAAAGGGATGGTGGTGTGGGCAATCAGAAAAAGAGACCAGGAGATTCAGGAATGGAGGCAAGGGTGGGAGGTCACATGAGAAGTGCTGGGTGCTGGGAAGTGCCACAGCTACTGGGTAAGACCTGTTCCAGATTTCTTTGAGACTTAACAAATATAGGTGCTAAGCTTTAAAAATCTTTATTTCAAACAAGCATGGAGAACCGAATTTTTCTCTTTAATCAATTTGCTGGTTCACTTTCTCTTCCTCTAAGACAAGTTCTCATTCACTGTCAAGCCCAGTTTCCTCTTGTGTAAGCTTCTCAAGTGCTGGAATTGTCCATTTGAACTACCATGCCTATTTTAAATGAATAGTCCTTTCTACTTTCTTTAGGGCATCTGAGAATTTATATTCTGAGGGTTAAGCAATATCATATGAACAAAGTTCAGGTGAGTTCAAGCTGTATACTGTCATGAGGACAGCCCCTGCTTGGAAACGTCATTTGAATAATAATAGAAACATGATGGGTGATCTGAAGTAAACCCACTCCTATTTACCATGCCTGGGAGGGCCCCCAAAGCACATTCCAAGAACAGCCCATGCACTGGAAGAACAGCTTACCAGACTCTTGAGATGGTCCTCATAGTTCTAGACATGTACTACCGAGCTCAGCTTGATATTTGGATTAAAATTTCATTTTAGAATAGATAAAGTAAGGTGTGTGAAAACTTTTTATTTACATCCTCTTCTGACCTCCACGGGCACCAGATAAGCAAGTGGTACACAGACATATGTGCATGCAAAAGACCCATATTCACAACAACAAATAATTTATTTATGAGCTAGTAATGTATCTCAGCTGGATAGTGAATTCTTACCCTAGCATGTGCAAAGTCTTGCTTTGATCCTCAATATCAAATATGTATATGGTGACACACACCTAAAATCCCAGCATACGCTAGGCTGAAGCAGAAAGATCTCCACAGGTTTAAGGTTGGCCTGCACTTCATAGAGAGACTGTGAAAGAACAGTAATAGCATCAATTGTTACTTTGCACTCAGCATTACTATGTCAAGGATTGCTTTTTTTTTTTTTTTTTTTTAAAGATTTGTTTTATTTATGAGTACACTGTAGCTGTCTTCAGACACACCAGAAGAGGGCATCAGATCCCATTACAGATGGTTGTGAGCCACCATGTGGTTGCTGGGAATTGAACTCAGGACCTTTGGAAGAGCAGTCAGTGCTCTTAACTGCTGAACCATCTCTCCAGCCTCAAGGATTGCTTTTTATACGTTGGTTTTCTTTCATCTCTGAAAATGTACTAGAACTGTGTCGACTTTTTTGGGGGGGAGGAGGGGAGGGATAGTGTTGGGATTTGAGCTTGGGCCTAGTACATGCTCTGTATATCTATTCCCAGCCTTAGGAATGCATTACATTTTTGCACTGTTTTTCTGCTTTTATTTTTACATTTGTGTGTACGTGTGTCTATATGCACATGTGGGTGCAGGTATAGAGGACAACTTGTCTTGGTGTAGGGGTTGTTGGTTCTTTCCTTCTACCATGTAAGTTCTGGAAATTACCACATTTGGTGGCAACTCCTTTTATCTATTGAACCATGTGGCTGGCCTCCTTTTCCTGTCTCCCCCACCCCTTCCGTTTCTTCTTTTGAGACAAGGTCTATGTAGTCTAGGCTGGCTTCAGATTTGCTGTGTAGCTGAGGATGATCTTCAATTTCTGATCCTCCTTCCGCCTCCCTAGTGTTGGGGTCATACTCAGCCAGGACTTCATGCGCTCTAGGCACTCTTCTTGAGCTAAGTGCTGGGCCCAGAATTTCTTACTACCAATATGTTCATTTATTTTGCTTCACCCAGATTGTCTTCAATGTTCTATGCAGTTTTGCTCTATTTTAATAGTTACATTGCTTACTAGGAGCTGTTTCTTTTATTCATCTACACCCCTGACCCCCCCAATACCCTCTTTGCCTTTTAAGGCAAGGCTTCTCTGGCTGTCCTGGGACTTGCTATGTAGTTTCAAACTCAGAGTGCCTGCCTCTGCCTCCTGAGTGCTGGGATTAAAGGTGTGCACCACCACGCCTGGCCATCATTTTGTGTTTTGGCATTAGTAATTAATGCTTTGTAGATCCAAAGGAATGTCAGAAAGACCAAGACTACTAGAAGTCCTTCCTATAGAAAAACAGCTTTGCAGTTGTTCTCACTAAAGATGCGGTGCCAAAATAACACACTGAAGGTTCTGTGCAGAAGCTACAGTTCTGCTTGTTGGACTCTTTATGGGTAACACATTGTTTTGTTTTTGTTTTCAGAAATTAATGTTTCCGTTCTTAAAACTGTGACGTGAATTATAAAATAATACTTTTTAATGGAAGACTTGTAGGTATTTGTTATTAAGTAAAGGTAATGATACAGTGTGTGCTTAGAAAACCCATTTATTCTGGAAAGTGCTGGCGACATCTTTCTTACCTAGTGTGCCCAAGGGCCCTGGGATTGATCCCAGCACCACCACTACCTCCTCTTTAAAAACAACATCAACAAGCAAAAAATTTACAGAACTAAGTTATCAAAATGATTGTATGACAGACATTCTCATTTTATACTAATAAAATTGAGAGTCAGTTACAGGTGCAGTGACATACCCTGAACTACTAAAACAAGTGAGTGGCAGAAGCAGGATTCAGCATACATTTGACTCCAGGGGCCATGCCTTCTAGTCCTCTAGTAGTGTGTTCTCTTGCTATTGCCCATGTTTCCGAATGGTCCTGAGTCACATACTGACATTTTAAGTCAACCTGTGTGGGTAGTGGGAGGTTTGGATTATGAAGTAATTGGATGTCTTAAATCAAACTGTGAAGATATAAAGAATAATTATTAACTTGATAAAAAAATGAGTTGTGAAAAATTCTCATTTTTAACTTTTAATTTTCTTTTTATCTTTAGTTATCTGCAGATAAAGACCCTACTCTAGAATGTAGAATGAATACTTCTGTAGAATGGGATTCATCATGATGATGGTATTGAGCAGATTTAGTAAATCCTTCATATGCTACTAGTATTCTTTCTCTAGAGTGAAAAAATTCATTTTTTTTCACCTCTGAATTATAATTTGGGAGAGATATGGACAGACATAAGGACAGGTATAAAAACTGATAACTAATTACTTAGTGTTTTACTAATCAGATAATTTTAGGGCAGTTTCAAGAAAGCAGTTTTCTAATTTGTTTTCTTTCCCCTTCAAAAACAACTCTAATTAGATCCTTTAGTGTCGAAGCATTTTAGCCTTATTTACTTCATTTTAGGCTGGGGAGAATTGATTGTGGGATGCTATGTAGTCTTTGAAAGCGCTGATAATTTACAAGATGCTATTTTGCTTAGACATTGTAGTGGGAGAGATGAGGTATGAAGTTGATACTTGTGGCTTCTTAAATTGGTTGGTAAAACTCAGTTTTACTTCTAATTTTTGCTTCCAGTTTTCTTAACATTGACTCTTGTTCACAATGGACAAGATATTTTTACTTTTACTAAAATACACATTTCTTCCTCCACCACAAATACAAAGAGTACTAATTTTCTAGGATACAGGGAGAAGCTTCCTGTGCATATTTATCATTAATAATCATCTTTTGAATGTTTTGAAAAAATGAGATGCTGCCATCTTAGATAGAAAAAAGGTTTTTATTAAAGTATTATGAATGATGAAAACTAAAAAAAACCTTGGATTTTGAGTTACATACTGTTTCTATACTAAAAATATTATACTAAAATGTAAAACTAATTGGTTGTCTTTATTAGAGGTGAAAAGAAGACACTAAAGACCTTAAACAATAGCCATCATTGCTGCTCCGTCCATCAGAAGGTGCCTCTAAAAGCCAACAGTTTAAGTCTTTGTGAACCTTTCTTTCATAGATGTAGGCATGTTACTTACATACAAATAATGAAGTCAAATAAAAAATTTGATCATTAGGGGTTTAGTTTTAAATTGAGAAAACCTGAAAATTAGGAGTGTTCAGAGTGCTCAGTATACAGACCAGTAAGATAACAAGAAGGGCATAAGCTGATAACTGCAGGAGCTTATTCACAGGCAGGCAGGTCCCCTGGAAGAATGCTAATGTGGAATCCTACTGGGTAGTTTTCTGAATTAAATATTAAGGTCACCATGACTTTTTTTTTTTTTTTTTGGTTTTTCGAGACAGGGTTTCTCTGTGTAGCCCTGGCTGTCCTGGAACTCACTCACTCTGTAGACCAGGCTGGCCTCAAACTCAGAATTCCACCTGTCTCTGCCTCCCAAGTGCTGGGACACCATGACTCTTGAGGATAGCCTTCCACAAGGTTATGATAAATGCTTTGAGAAGCATTACTTGCAAAATAGATACAGATAAATTTAAATTAGATTTGCTTTATTTAATCAGAAGGTAGTGTCGCTTAAGTATATAAATCTGAAAAATAAATAGAAGGCATCAGAGACTCTAGTAATGATTTGGCCATGAAAAGGAATGCTATACCTAGAGTGTTTATCATTGCAGTGAATGGTACAGTAAATCAATAAATATCTAGAGTTGTTATGATTAACTCAAATGGGAGTTTATGGCCTAAATGGCTTTTACTAACCATAAATTTTCTGGTGACTGGGCAGAGACAGTGGAGAGGTAGCATCTTAGCAGTCAACAAGCATGCATTGAATTGACCAACAGAAAATAATTTGTCTCTAATGAAATTCTTCTAGGACCAACAAGCAATTGCTCTCTTGTTCAAATTGGTACTATTTTATTATAAATGTTTAATTGAAATTTGTTTATTTAAAACTTTTTAGGCCTTAGAAAAACATAGACTTGTTTTACTAAAATAGATAATTAAACATGAAAACTGGGTGTTTAATTTTTTAATTATAATATTTAAAAATAGGCTTTCTTCTTGCTGATATAACTAATATTTATTTTCTGTTTATTTTTAAGACGAGCAAAAATCAAATTAAAGTAGATCTTGTAGATGAGAATTTTACAGAATTAAGAGGAGAAATAGCAGGACCTCCAGACACACCATATGAAGGCAAGTACTTTTTTCTGTATTAAAATATTGTGCTTATTAGAACTTGTCTGAGACATTGACTCAGAGTAATCCTGAGTCTATCTATAAAATTCATGGAAGGTAATTTTACTGGTTTAGGGTAAACTGCAGTTTTTAAAATGAAAAATTTTGATACTTAAGTGGACTGATTTTTCTTATTGTGTTTTAGCTGATTTAAAAATATTTTCTCAAATACATTTACCACATCCAAGTTACAGGTTTTATAGGCTAGAATTCAACATTCCATATGTCTTACTCTACTATGTGGTAAAGCTTCTTTATCTTGTTCCCAATTCTGTTATTTAAAATAACCACATATTTTATGGCATAATAATTAAATATAGAATGTTAAGCCTTGAATGGAGATACACTCAGATCCCCTTAGTAACAATCCTTGGGTAATAAGATGTTGGTTTGCTTTAAAGCTTCCCCTCCCTAGTATTTCATATTTTATTTAGTCACTTATTTATATAGGTTGTTGCCCAAATAGTCAGTTTTCTTTATTTAAAACCATTTTGAGTAATTATTTTAAAACATACAAAAAAGAAAATAGCTTTGCAGATTTTTCCATATTTATAATATTTTAGCTCTTTAGAACTTGGAATTAAGTATATGATAAAGGAAGAAGCTGTAGTATTTATATTTCTTAGCCAAATCTTCATTAAAGAATATTATTGCAGATTGGGATCATGAAGGGCAACCATGGCTTTTGCATATTACATAATGACTATTAACATTGGCGTAATAGAAAGCACTTCCTTGTAAGAGCACTACATATATTTTCTCTTTCAGTTTTCACCTAATCTACAAGGTAAGTATAATAATCCCTGTTTAATGGACACATTTGAACTTAGAGAATTTAAGTCATTTGTTTAAGGTCAAACATCTGAAGTTGAACACCTGGGGTTTGGCTTACCTTTGACTTCAAAGGCTATGCTTTTAATAACTTTCTGCTTTTGATTAAATCAGGATTCATGAAGTGTTAGAAATGGTGCTTATGGCTACTTTAAGTTAGAGTGCTCTCTCTAATCTGTAGTGAAGTTCAGAAAACTCAATATTCTTGAGAATTTTTATTTTCATTCAAAACATTAAAAGATCATAGAATATGATTAGACTGTCATCAAAATTCTTTTTTTTTTTTTTTTTTTTTTTTTTGTTATTTGAAACAGGGTTTTTCTTTGTAGCTTGAGCTGGCCTCAAACTCTCAGCAATCCCCCTGCTCCAATTTGCAGTGTTGGGATTACAGGTGGGAAGCACTTTTACCTGGCTTTCATTGCTCTATTTCCCTCTACTCTCTCCCTTCTCTGAAATTTTGAGCCAGGTTCTTCTGTGGCCTACGCTGTCCTCTGATTGGCTACTGGGGCTCAAGCTTGTTCTGAGCTCCTGTTCCTCTTGCTTCCACTTTCCATTTGGTGGGCTCACAGGCACAACTCGTATCCCGAGGGCAGCAATGTATATTGCTAAGTATTCTATGCCTACTAGTATTTATGGCTTGTTATACATGTTCTTATGTTATTTTTATTTATTTATTTATTTTTTTAAATAGGCAGAATCTCACTGTGTTGCCCTGTCTGGTCCAGAACTCTACTAGGTAGACCAGGCTGTCCTTGAATTCACACAGATCTGACTGCGCGTACCACCACACCTGGCTCATTTAGTTCTTTTGATATCTTTTAGTGAAGAATGTCTACATTATCTTATATAAATCAACTATATTAGTAGCAAATAGTGTTTTGATCTCCTAGCTTTAATGACAGGTACTGTAATTGTGATTTTTTTTTTCTTTTCTTTTTTCTTTTTTTCTTTTTTTGTTGTGCTAATAATCAAATTCAAGGTGTTGTGCAGTTATAAACTGAGCCACACCCCAACCCCTATAATAGTTCCTGAGTTGCTTTTTCAGATTGTTCAGACTTTTTTTTTTTTTTTTTTTTCTTCCTGGTTTTTTGAGACAGGGTTTCTCTGTGTAGCTCTGGCTGTCCTGGAACTCACTCTGTAGACCAGGCTGGCCTTGAACTCAGAAATCCATCTGCCTCTGCCTCCCAAGTGCTGAGATTAAAGGTGTGCGCCACCACTGCCTGGCTGTTAAGACATTTTTAAAATGCAAGAAATAGTATTAATTTTTCTAGAGCTCTTCCAGCAAATTTATAATACACAGGGACCCTCTTAAGTTCAGTGGCTAGAATGTTACCTTCTTAGCAGTGTTTTATGAACTTCTAAACATTGGATAATAATTTTTCTTACAGTAATTAAGATAAAGCATTTAATTTTTGCTAGAAACAAATTATTTAAGTGCTTATTCATGCAACTTTTAAAAATAAGACTATTATTAGTTTTTATATGATTTGGGGCATGTGCTTGAAGAGTAGATTATTTTAAAACCTGTTTTTAATCACAAAACTGTTAAAGCAGTACTGAAGAAAAGGATCATTTATGTCACAAACTTGCCTATCCTTCCTAATATAAGCACAGATGAAAGAAGGCCTGCTGGTGTTTGTTGATGTTGAGTGTCTGTTTGTTTATTTATCCTTTTGTTTGCTGCTGCTTATTTGGAGATGAGCTAGGCCTGTTGGATATAAAACCCAGGGATATGAGCTGTATCTCCCTACCCTGCTTTAGAACCCAGGGAGATGAGCTGTATCTCCCTACTCTGCTTTTGTTTTTGGTCTAAATTTAAAGCTAAAGAAAAAGTTTACCTGTAAAATATTCATCTATCAACATAAAGCAATTTTATGTTACATTAAAAATAACTAGATTTTCAAGGAGAATAAACATGGAAAATGGAGTTTTCTCAGCTTCCTTTTTCTAAATAACTCAGTGGTAAAGAACTAATTTAGTTCTTTTTGCCTAAAAGTTCTTTCAAATTTGTCAAATTCAAATGGCAGTATAGTAATTATTGTCTACTTTCTTTATTCTCTTTGGAGGCAGTTAAAGTTCACAGTTCATTCTCTAGACATAGAGGCCCTTGCATTTCGGAAGCTGAGGATTGCCATGAATTAAGGGCCATCCTAGGCTACATGCATCTCAGATAGGACTAAGCTACAGAGAGTGTGTTTGAGATACCCTTCCACCCAACAAGAGGAGAGGAAAGAGTTGGTAAATGTTTGGTGATTGGAGGCTGTTCTTAAAGTTTTGTGTAATGGCACATCTATAAGTTAGCTATTTAGGAGAATGAGATGGAAGGATTACATGAGTTTAATGGTTCAAGGCTAGCCTAGGTAATATAGCAAGACCTGGTCTAAAACAAAGCCACAGAAAATACAAAGAAAATTAAAAAAATGTATTCTTGAAGAGCTAAATGCTTTATATTGAAGATTGTTATGTACAAAGCTTATAAAAGTCTCTTAGCTATTCACTGATGTGGGCCACGTTTGGCCCCAGGCCCTTGAGATGACAGTGCCCAGCGACAGCTGCCTCAGAAGTACACCTTCTGTTTGCATGGTGTACTTTTCATATCCAGTGCCAAGCCAGAAATTATTGTACGTCGCGAATGATCCTAAAGTGATTTTTTTTTTAAAGTTGTTGAAAATTGACAAACCAATGTGACATAGAGTAGAAATCAGATTTTGAAGACTCTATAATCTAACAGTGATTAAATAATATCTTTGGACTCTCAAACATCTCCTAAATCTAAGAAGGAAAAGCTTTGTGACAGATAATAAAGATGCCATTCTAAAGTTTGGTCAGGGAAAATAAAAAGAATCTTAGAGGAAATGAAGGGCCTGTGTAGGCTACCCCACATGTGTGCTGGGGTCACCTCCATGTGTGGAGCATAGTCTGTGGTTTTATTCTCACTTTTAGTAAATCTACATTTTTACTACTGAAAAATAAAAATGATAAGTCCACATGTTATTTAAACAAAATACCTGTATTTGGAGTTGTTATTCATAATTAATTCTTAATATAAATGGTCATCTCCATATTTACAGAATTCTCTTAAGTACTCATCTCTTACCTGGCTTCCTTCTGCTTTAATTTCTTTTTCTTTTAAATATTTATTTATTTATTTAATGTGAGCACACTGTTGCTCTCTTCAGACACACCAGAAGAGTGTATCAGATTCCATTACACATGGTGATGTGGTTGCTGGGAATTGAACTCAGGACCTCTGGAAGAGCAGTCAGTGCTCTTAACCACTGAGCCATCTCTCCAGCCCTCTGCTTTTCTTTATACTTAAGAAGTATTGCCATATAATTCAGACATCTTGTTCAGTTCATATATCATTTGATAGCGGGGACTTTATCAAAAAAGAATTACAATCAGAAAGCTGTTGAAGGATGAGTATCATAGTGCATTCCTGTAATCCCAGCATTTAGAAAGTTGAGGCAGGGGAGTTGCGGTTTTAAGGCCACCCTGGGATAGATAGTGAGACTTTGGAGTGTGTAAGGGAGGGAGGTAGTTGTTGCTTAAAGAACCTAGGTGAAATGATCCTTTATATTTTTTTGAGATCCAATTGCATACTGTCTCAGCAGTGGGGTACGGTAACTTTGGAAGAGCTCCTGATAGACTGACAATGACTCACTACTTAATTTTTTAAAAAAGATTTATTTATTTATTTCACACACATGAGTACATTGTCTCTGTCTTCAGACACACCAGAAGAGGGCATCAGATCCCATTACAGATGGTTGTGAGCCACCATGTGGTTGCTGGGAATTGAACTCAGGACCTCTGAAAGAGCAGTCAGCGCTTGCTCTTAACCTCTGAGCCTTCTCTCCAGCCACACTACTTTTTAAAGAGCCAAACGTTTGATGATAGTAATGCCACTAGCACATTTCTTACTAGGTCTCTTTACACATGCATATGAAGGAGTGATATCCTAACGAAACCTCTAATGATTGAAATGAAACCTCTGGCTTAAGTAACTCATTCAATAATGTGACAGGTTTTTTGTCTTTGTTTTTTTCATCTAGTTTATTTTTTGATTAGTAGAAAAGGCCCTTAGTTTCATGTGTAAGTATTTAAGTAGCACAGTTTTATTTCCTATCTCTTAGTAGTGAATATTTCATGTTAATGGGTCATGAAATCTAGAACTGGGAGGTTTATTAGAGGTAGAGTTTGGGGCTGGAAAGTGGAGTGGTACGTTTGAGGCTGGCTGCCCTTGTCCCCCTCTGGCTCAGCAGGGCTGTCAGTCAGGTCTAGCCTCCCCATGCTGTGCACTAGCTTTGTAGGGCTGTGGTACTGCAAGACTCTCCCTTTCAGAGCAGGACATGGAGCTGTAGTATCCTTGTGAGACCCTAGCACACCTTCCCTCCCCAGATGCCTGTTGAATTTCTGGTTCTTTTATTTTCTGAGATTCAAATGCATACATTTGAAACAGTGGATAAAGATAGATTTGAAAGGACCCCAGATAATACAACATAATTTCAGATCTAAACAGAATATTACCTTCTGTTTATATAAGTTATTGCTAGTTAGTACTTTGTAAAGTCTTGGAAGAGGATAGTGTTGTGTCTTGCCCTGTTTCTTATTTTGTTCTTTGACTTTACTATGAAATTTTAAATGAAGTATTGATATCTAATTTAGAAATACAATCTTTGCATTTTGAAACAGTCTCATGTAGCCAAGCCAGTCTTGAACTTGGTATGAAGCCAAGGCGGGTCTTGGTTCCTGGTTCTCTTCTGTCTGTACTGTCCAAGTGCTGGGGTTACAGGTGTGTGACACAATACCTCGCTTAGGGGATAAATGGGAAGATGGAGACTTGTGTTGAAGAGAACTGGCTAAGAGTTTTCCTTCTGTTACTGATGTATCTGTGTCCTTTGTCTCCGTAATATCTTATCCTGTAATTCTTTGCCTTTTCTTTTAATCCTCTGCTTTCTGTCAGCATCTCTTTTTTTTTTTTTAATTTTTTAAAATTTTTATTTATTTTTATTGTTCTTTCTGTCAGCATCTCTTATTAGGTGAACGAGAGAAAACAAGACCATTGATCCTTATGCTACTAATTAATGATGAAATATTTAACATTGAGTTGTCTACTATAGAGTTAATGTATTTGTGTGTCTTTAGCTCTGTTACTATAAAACTAATATTATATACAGTGGAAATTGTGTTATTTAAATTTTCTTACAAAAAATCACGACTGATTATTTTGGGATTTCAATTTTCTCAGTATTCAATGCAAAATAATACATATTTTTTTTAAAAAGTTTTTCCATGTTTGAGTAGCATTGTTAAATTTGTCCCCCCACCCCTTTTTTTTAGGTGGAAGATATCAACTAGAGATAAAAATACCAGAAACATATCCATTTAACCCCCCTAAGGTATTGTAAACCTATTTTTGTGCATGGAAATTTTAAATATTTTGTATTTCTTAACTCACCTAATATATGAATATGAATATAATATATGAATATTAATGTGCTTTAGTACTTATTAAAGTTACAACTTTTTCTGAGTTAAATGTTAATACATTTTTTTATTGGTTATTAATTTCATTTCAAATGTTATCCCCCTTTCCAGTTTCCCCTCCACAAACCCTTTCCCCTTCCCCACTGAAATGTGAATAAATTTAATGGACAAAATTTTAGGCACTGTTCAAAGATTTGCTTCTGAAGTTAGAATGAAAAGCAAATTTACTAAAGGTAACCGTTAATGGCTATATAATGGAGTGTAATTTGTATTCCATAATGGCCCAAATATTAGCTTCAGAAAATTAGCTGTATAATAAGATTTAGAGAGAGGTTCTTACTTGCTTTAAATAAATACCACACACACACATTTTTGAGGGCCAGGAAATTAGTTCATTGGTAGAGTACTTTTCTTGTATGTGCCAGGCCTCAGGTTTTATTTGAATTACTACCAGAATGGGAAAGGAAAAAAAAAAAGAAAAAAATATAATGAAAACAAACAAAAAAGAAATTGAGTGTGCTGAGAAATAGTGAGACTTACACTCTGTATTTTTAAGAAGCATTTTTTTTTTTTTTTTACTTATGCATATGAGAACTTAGTTGTCATGAACAACAGAGGAGGGGGATTATATCCCATTACTGATGTTTGTGATGTTGTGATGTTTGATGCTGCCATATGGACTAACAGCCAGTGTTCTTAACTACTAAGCCAGCTCTCCAGCCTCTTTACATTTAACTTTTATGAAGCTCACATTGTAGAAAAACCATTATTTCAACTGTGGTAGATATTGACAAAGCATGACGTTATTCTAGGATTGTATGTAATAAGAAAACGTAGCCTAGCCTTAATTTTGAATCAGTTTCTTTATACCTTTACATCTGTTAGCGTTGTTTAGTCATTCATCTGATTCCTTCCTTGCTTTGCCTGTCATGTGATTAGCTGTCCATCTTTGTCACTCCTACTCATTCTCTGTGCAGTTTGATAAATGGTCTTAAGGAAAATGCTGCTCACCTTTCTTTGCTGAAAGTGTCAGAACTCCATGTCCCAGCTCTCACAGCTTCTTACAGCTGGATCTCAGTTTTCTTGTCAGTCTTAGTCTCTTTATCCTTTCCGTCCATCCACGGGTCTCACTTTCCAGCCGAGATTGTTTGCTGTTTGTAGATAGATGCTTACTCTCATATACTTTCTGTTGTTTTCACATGATCTTTATATTATTTGCAATTCCAGTTTTCTTTTGAGCAGGTAAGTAAAAGATCTTTGTAAACTGTGCCCAACAAGTACACCTTTTTCAGCTTTCACTTAAAAAAATTAATTTTTTTAGGTCTTTCCATCCATCCATCCATCCATCCATCCATCCATCCATCCATCCATCCATCCAGGATCTCACAATGTAGACCAAACTGGCCTCGAATTCACAGAGATCTGCCTGCCTCTGCCTCCTGACTTTAAAAGCATCTGTCACTGTTGCAGGAATTTTGGACCCTAATAAGCCCATATGAAAGACACACACTCCAGATATATTAATTATCATCCAAATGCCTAGATTGGGCAGGTCTAGTACCATACTGACTTACTCCCTAGCAGAAAGACCCCTTGCTACTTGTGGTTTCTCCCTATCACAGGGTTCTGGTCCATCTCAGCTGCTTTCTTCCTCCTCCTCCTCCGTCCTCTCCTCCTCTCTCTACCTGCCCCCCACTCTCTAGCCTTCAGGCCCACCTTTCCCTTCCACTGCCCAATCACAAGCTCTAGCCTTTTATTGACCATTTAAAATGGGGAGAATGTTCACATGACATCACCCGAGTATGTGATGGTTTGCTTGTTGGGGCAACCCCTCTTGAGGAACCAGTATTAACATTAGAATACAAACAGCATCAGGGCAACCCACTACATGTCACCATGCCCATTTAAGAATTCAATTTATTTCTATTTATTTAGTTATTTTTAATTTCTATTTTTACTTGTGTATCACTGGACACCTGAAGAGGACTTGGGTCCCCTGGATCTTGTGTTCTAGGTGGTTATGAGCTGCCATATGTGGACGCTGACAATAAAACATCAGTCCTTTACAAGAAAGTGTTCTTTTTAAACATTTTGAGATTTTAGTTGGGTTTTTTTTTTTTTTTTTTTTTGGTTTTCTCGAGACAGGGTTTCTCTGTGTAGCTCTGGCTGTCCTAGAACTCACTCTGTAGACCAGACTGGCCTCAACTCAGAAATCCACCTGCCTCTGCCTCCCAAGCGCTGGGATTAAAGGCGTGCGCCACCACCGCCCGGCTAGATTTTTTTTAATTGTGTGTTTTGCTTGCATATGTCTACACCATATGCATGCAGTGCCGCAGAGTCCAGAAGTGGTCATCCCCTGGAAGTGGAGTTACAAGCTGACATATAGTTGCTGGGAATTGAACCTTGGTTCACAGGAAGAATAGCCAGTGCTTTAATCTCCAAGACATCTTGTCTGCCCTCCATTAAAAGTTTTTAACCTCTGAGCCTACTCTATACTTACCCCCTCCCTTTTTTTGAGACAGGGTCTTACAGTTGTGACTTGCTTGGAAATTCCTGTGTATATTAAGTTGCTTCAGATCCCAGAAGATCCATCTGTCTCTGTCTCCCAAGGGCTTGGTTTAAAGGTATACATTAGTATACCTTGCCTATATTTTTTGTTCTTAAAGATAAGTGTGTGTGTGTGTGTATACATACATACATGTGTGCACATGCAGTAGCACATTTGATCTGTGCTGGGAATTGAATACAGGGCCCCCCGCATTCTATGCAAGTGCTCTAGAGCTTTTTTTAGATGTATTATTCAGCAGTGTTGACATATATTGACATTTTGGGAAGCTATAACATCTACTCCAGAATTTTTCATCTTCCTAAAATGAAATATATGTTCATTAAACCCTAATTCTGTAATTACTTTCAGCTTTTGAAAAATCACTGTTTACCTAGGCGTGGTGGCACATACCTTTAATCTCAACCAAGGGGAGGCAGAGGCAGGTGACTCTTGAGTTCCAGGCCAACCTGGTCCAGGACAATTAAAATTACATTAATAGAGGAGATCCCATCTAAATAAAACAATCCCTACTCCCACCCCTAGAAAAGCAAAGCAAAACTATTTCTATTTTTGCAGTATGTATTAATTTGACTGTTCAGGGTACCTTGTATAAGGCAAATCACACACAGTGTTTGCCCCTTGGTATCTGCCAGTAGCATTTTGTTGCCTCTGTTCATCTGTGTTGTAACATGTCAGTTTGCTTCCTTTTTGATGTTTAATCTATGTACATTGTTTCACTCATTGTATGTACATACTCCACCTTGCTTATCTATTCATATGAGTGGAGTTCAAAAAATTTTTCTTTTGCTTATTTATCGTGTATATAAAACACTCTGTAAATGCAAGTTGTCCAGGATACACATATTGATGTTTGTTAAAGGACAAACTGTGAGAGTTGTTTCTACTACTGTTTCTACTACTCTGGGCTCAGGGATCAAACTCAAGTGTAGGCCTTGGTTTGGTAATAAGTTTGGTTTGTCCTGTGCCCATCTAGTCAGGCCGTGCATGTTGCAGTATATTTGATCACACTGAACCCCAAGAATGCGGTGTTTATTTGACAAAACTATTTGTAGTGGTGGTGTGGCCCAGCCTTAGCACACACCTTTAATCTGGCTTGAATACAGACATAGCCTTAGTTCACACCTTTAATCCCAAACAATGAAGATAAAGTTAGTTTGTAGAAGGAAGCAGTCAAAAAACAAAAAAACAAAAAAAATCCAGCTGGGCAGTGGTGGCACACGCCTTTAATCCCAGCACTTGGGAGGCAGAGGCAGGCGGATTTCTGAGTTCGAGGCCAGCCTGGTCTACAGAGTGAGTTCCAGGACAGCCAGGGCTATACAGAGAAACCCTGTCTCGAAAAACAAAAAAAAAAAAAAAAAAAAAAAAGAAGGAAGCAGTCAAGTTTGAAAGTGATGTCTAGTTGAGTGAAAACAGTGACAAATCAGAAAGGTTTGACAGAATAGAATATGTCCAACTCTCATGAGGAGAGAGAGGAGCAAGAAGCTACTTAAGAGAGCAGTGCAGAAGGAGAAAAGGAGAGTTTTGTAGATACAGGTTTAAGAGAGAACAAGCTAGACACAGGTGAAGACAGAACAAGTCAGAGAATGAGAAGAAGCCAGAAGATCAAAACAGATCGTCAGTCAGGCTGAGAAGCCAGATTGAATCAATCAGCTTGGAGAGGAGTTTGAGCCAGAACAGGTGAGTTGAATCAGCTAGCCAGTGATCAGAAAGAACAAGAAAGGGTGAGCTTATTTAGCACTAAGTTTCAGAGGCTGACAACATTCTAGGTCTCAGTAAGATGGTAGGGAGACTAGAAGCTTCCAGAACTAGGGCTAGGTTAGCAGACAGAGGCAGTAAGCATAGGAGAAGATAATTACTTCAGGAGAATAAAAGTAACTTGTGGGTTTCTTGTTTGTTTTGAGACAGTGTCATACTATGTAGCCTTGGCTGACCTGGAAACCATGAAGATCTGCCTGTCTCTGTCTCCTGAGTGCTGCTTGGAATAAAGGTGTGAGCCAGTATGCTCCTTGGGGTTTTGTTTTGGGGAAGGGCTTTCCCTACGTTACCTGTTCTGATCTTGAAATCCTAGGCTCAAGTAACACTTCTACTTCAGCCTCTGGATTAATTCATAAGGATTATTTTATTTTTTTTCCAAACAGAAAAGGCAGAAAGAAATGAGCTTTATAGAGACTGCATTTTTAGTATTAATATAATGATAATCATTGATATTAGTTTGTGCTAAGAATTTTTTTTCCCATTTCCTGTAACAACTTTTAGCTCTAATAAGTAAGACAAATTACGTTAAGAGGTTAACTAGTGTCCAGAATCTAAGTATTTGGTAGTCTGTATGTTAGGTTATTAGACTGACTATATCCTTCTATGATCTTGGTGCAGAAGGAAAAAGAACAAAATATCACCACTCCCACCTGTGTCTGTGAGTGTGTATGTGTGTGTGCGTGCAGCAGTTGCTTTTTACCATGGCCCATGTCCTTAGCCCTTTGCTTTCATTTTCCTTTTTATTTTTTGTTATGTTCAGGTTGTGCTGTTCCCTAGGATTTCTTCTTGATTTAGGAATTGGATACTGGTCCTCTGGGGATATAGCTATTTGAATCCCCAGTTAATGTGAGCAGCTCAGTACAAGACTAGCCAGTGTAGCTGTTTGAGCACTTGCCCAGCACGCCCAAGGTTCCGCATTGACTATTAATGCTACTACAAGAATGTCGTTGCATAACTGTACTAAGTATTTGAAAGCTTGCCTCTGTGTCCCCATTTTTGGGCAATTTTTGACATGTAACTTAGGGTCTTACAAATGGCAAGCAATCACGGTATCATTGAATCCAGTTGTATACAGTATTACTGTGAAGTATACCGAGATGTTTTGCCTATATGGTGAGTAAATGTTACAAAGGAATTGCGTAGCCGCGCCCTTTTTTTTTTTTTTTTTTTTTTTTTTTTTTTTTGTTTTTAGAGACAGGGTTTCTCTGTGTAGCCCTGGCTGTCCTGGAACTCCCTCTGTAGACCAGGCTGGCCTCGAACTCAGAAATCCGCCTGCCTCTGCCTCCAAGTGCTGGGATCAAAGGCGTGCGCCACCACTGCCCGGCTCGTGCCCTTTTAATCACAGAAGAGCACTCCTACCTAATTTATCCTTTGGCCAATCACAAATTACGAGTGTCAAATGGAAATTTTTAGAAATTTTCTAATTTAAAAATAACTTCAAATAATACATTATTATAACTTTTCTATTTTGTTATTAATGCTTACCATGCTTAATTTATATATTTAACTTTAATCCAAGTATGTAATAAACAAAATATAGTATAAGTGGACAGAAAGATAACTCAGTGGTTTAAGAGCAACGTACTCTCGCAGAAGATCAATTTTTGCTTGTAGATGGGGCTGGCCTTAACTTGGAGATTCACCTGCCTCTGCCTCCTGAGTCAGCTCATCTGGTTTTTGGTTCTTTTTTCCCCCTTAAGGAAAAAAGTAGTATAGTGTTGAGGGCTGTGAGATTTTCCACGTTCTTACAGGGCTGCAGGAGTAAGCAGAGGCCTATACTATGTAGCAAAAGTTTCAGAAAACATTGATTCCTTTGATTTATTTTAAAATGGAGATAGGATTTATTATTATTATTATTATTATTATTATTATTATTATTATTATTATTATTATATCTTAAACCATTGACTAGAAGAGCAGAAAATAATCTTTGAATCAAAAAAATAATAGAAGGAGTTGAGATCTCCAGTGCCCTTCCTAAGAAGAGTAAACTTAAACTATCTCAGTGATTACATACTGAAATTTTGGTTGTTTTTTTCTGTGGTGTTAAGACATACCTTTTTGTTGTTTTTTGGGTTTTTGAAACAGGGTTTCTTTGTGCAGCCTTAGTTGTCCTGGAACTAGCTTTATAGACCAATCTGGCCTTGAACTCAAACAGATCCATCTGCTTTTGACTCCAGATTGCTGGGATTAAAGGCATGCACCACCACTACCTGGCAAAAAAATACTTTTAATATATGAAATAAGTAGTGATTACTTTAAAAGCATTTTGTTTTATATGTACGAGTGCTGTGTGTGCATGTGTGTGTGCCCTTGGAAGTCAGGAGAGGGTCTTGTATCCCCTGGAACTGGAGTTAGAAATAGTTGTGAGGGGCCTGGGGAGATAGGACGGTGCTTAAAAACATTGACTGTTGTTGTAAGAGCTCTGAGTCCCAGCACCCACAGGTGTGGCTCACAGACATCTGTAGCTCTAGTTCAGGGGATCCAGTTATTTCCTGGACGCCGGCGATACAAAGTGTACAGAGATACGTGCATGCAAAACATTCTGATACATTAAAATAAAACTAAAGATCCAAGCCTTTGGTGACTTTCTTTAAATAAAGTTCATTTTAAAAAAAAAGAACCATCTGGGTGTTCAGAATTGAACCCAGGTCCTCTGGGAGAAAGTATTAAATACCAATACTAATCTTTAATGAGTGGACCTGCTTGTTTTAATTAATGGAATAGTCTCTTTTATATGAGTGAAGTATTTTCCATTTTGGAGTAAATGTAATTTTACTTAAGGTTTTTCATTAAACTTAACGGTGGAATTGTGAACTTGCATCTAACATGAAGTAGGAACCATAGTATTTGTGGAGGGAAATGGAGACTGTACTGTAGGAAGAGAGAAGAATGCTGATGCTGGTGGCCAATATAGATGATTAATAAGTGGTTTTTAGTTTTTGTCTGGTAACAATTTTTTACTCTGTGTATGTATAGTATTCAGATTTTTGTGTAGCAAATGAACACTCCCTATAGCTACTGAGTTTAGACTTTTACACATGGTGGTAATGCCATTTTTTTTTTATGTAAAAAAAAGGAGACTTGAAATTTTTCATTAGTGTATTGTAGTACTAGAGTACTATAAATCACTTAAGTGTTTATTTAGAGTAAGATGCAACCAAAAAGAAGAAAGCATTGTTGTACTGTTCGCTAAAAGTACAATTATTGTGTGTTTATGCTGTGGTGTATATGTGGAGATCAGAGAACAACCTTTTTTTTTTGTTTGTTTTTTGAGACAGGGTTTCTCTGTGTAGCCCTGACTGTCCTGGAACTCGCTCTGTAGATGAGGCTGGCCTCGAACTCAGAAATCCACCTGAGTCTGCCTCCTGAGTGCTGGGATTAAAGGGGTGCGCCACCACCGCCCGGCCAGAGAACAACTTTTAGATTGAGTTCCATTTCCACTCTCCCATAAGTTACTGGGATTTGTATGTGCTTGCGGCCTCACAGCACAAGGTTTGTTGCTGTTGTTCTCAAGAGTCTCATGGGCGGTCCTAGTATATTCCAGCATTTCAGATCCACGGCAGATGGATCGCTGTGTTCCACGCAGCCAAAGCTATATAGTGGGATCTTGAAACCCCCAAAAGGGGTGGTTTTTGTCCGTGTGGATCATGTTGACTTTTTAGCGGATGTCTTTCTCTGCCTCTCAAGTATTGGGATTGAAGATGTGGATACCACCAGATCTGGCTCAGCGCTAACAGCTGACCCATCTCGGCAGCTCTTACTTTGTTTGCTTGCTTGCTTTTTTGCTTTGACACAATTTCTCACTATGTACATCTGGCTTGACATGTAAACCATGCTTACCTGGACGCTCAGCAACCCAGCTGTTTCTGCCTCCCTGGGTTGGGATTAAATCATGAGCCATAACATCTGGCATGTGTTTTTTTTTTTATTTTTTTACAGACTGGGATTAAAGCATGAGCCATAACATCTGGCACGTGTTTTTCATTTTGTTTTACAGAGAGTCTAAGGTATCGGAGGCAGGCCTAGAACTCTACATAGCTAGCTCATGATGAACTTCAGCTTAGGGCCCTTCTGCTTCTGCCTACCAATTGCTGATGCTCTGGGCTGTGTCATCCACTTGGCTCTATTTTTTACTTCATCCCTGCAAACTTTTTTTTTTTTTAAGTTTTAAATTTTTGTGAACTTAGTTTAGGAATTATAGAAATGGGAGAAATGGGTCTAGAAGAGTGGCTTGGAAAGCATGGGGACAGAATGCTAGTGTGTCTCAGCACAGTGTCTCATCAGTGTGTCACTGGTTTGTGCTGGATGATAATTGATTGTCTTGGAGAAGATTACCTTTGGGTCATCTCAATTCAAAATTATCTGTCACAGGAAATTAGAATCTCAGTCAGTTTAAGAATTAATTTAACAGTTTCCTTGGTCCTATTGACTTCTTGATTCTGTACATGTATCACTTCAGGAAATAATGTATAAATGTCTTTCCCCTTTAAAAAAAGATACAGTGCCGGGCAGTGGTGGCACACGCCTTTAATCCCAGCACTTGGGAGGCAGAGGCAGGTGGATTTCTGAGTTCAACTCCAGCCTGGTCTACAGAGTGAGTTCCAGGACAGCCAGAGCTACACAGAGAAACCCTGTCTTGGAGAACCCCCCCCCCCCCAAAAAAAAAAAAAGATACAGTGCTCTGCAGCATAGCTCAGTGATTAGAGATCTTGCCACTGGTATTCCCTGGGTCCCAAGTTTGAGACTCAATACCATGGCTCTGCACAACCTACAAGAACAAGATGAATTAATGTACTGAGAATACTTGCCTAAACTGTACTCTCTGCCACCTTTAGTAGCAATTTAAAATCCTTTTTTACAGAAGTTAGTCATGTTAGTACAACTTTATAAAGTCTGTCCACCCAGGAGGCTGAGTCAGGAGGATCTTGAGTTTAAGGTCATTATCTTGATACAAAATAAAAATACTTTATATTATTTTATTCTTATTGAAAAGGATAAAACACTTTGAGAATACAAAGGTAGCTGGGTGTTATTGAGCACACCTTCAATCCTAGCATTGGGGAGACAGGCAAGCACATCTCTTAAAGTTTGAGGCCAGCCTCATCTACATAGTGAGTTCCAGGCATATCAGGGATATGTAATTAGACTTTGTTGCAAAATAAATAAGTAAAAATTACAGAATGCTGTGCTTTCCTTGAGTTATTGCTATTAATGTCAGTGATTATTTGATGTCTTTATAAGTTTAATTTACTGACTGGAAAATACTAAGTTGTAGATTTTGTGCTTTTATATGTAACAAAGAAATAGTTGCGTAGGGCTGGAGAGATGGCTCAGGAGGACCTGTGCTCAGTTCTTGGCACTCATGTTAGGCAGCTTAAAATTCCTGTAATTCCAGTGTGACTCTGCACGTGCGTGCGCACAGACACACAGACACACACAGACACACACACACACAAACAAATAAAAATAAGTTAGAAAAAAAAATTTGTTTAAAAAGAAATGGTAGATGGTGGTGGCACATGTGTTTGATTCCAGCACTTGGGAGGGAGGTGTATCTCTGAGTTCGAGGCCAGCATGCTATAGAGAGTGAGGTCTAGGACAGCTAACCCTGTCTGGAAACAAAACAAAACAAATGAGAAAACAAACAAAAAGAAATGGTTACTGTGCATAGTTTCTGTATGTCTTAACTTCCCATTGGCTGATTTGAAAGAGCTCTTGTTTATCTCTATGATAACAAGTTGGCTGTAATAATGTGTGCTTTTGAGATATGTTAGGTGTTGGAAATGCCATAGCCAGTGAGTGGAGGTAGAGCCTTTTACTAATAAAAGACCAGACATGGCAGAAAAACTTGTAGTTGTGAAGTCAAGAATATACAGAGAGAAGGCAAGGATGCTGTGAAATAACTAGGAGGAAGTGGTAGGGGATGGAGGCTAGAGGATGAGTTAGTGCAAGGGAGGGTAGAACACCGCTGCTGAGAAACAGCACACACAAGCCCAGGCGAAAACACAGACACTTGGTGCAGCGAGTAGGACAGAGGACGTAGGAACCCCTGAGCTGTGGTCTAAAGCCACGCTAATAGTATGACCTTACATCGAATGAACGAGCCAAGCCATCACAGACTGGAATGAGCGTTCTTTACAGGACTATAAACAATGCACAGATGGTAGGTATCATTGAAAATAGTTATTATTTTGTTCTTATAGCCCTGGCTGGTATGAACTGTCTATGTAAACCAGGCTGACCTCCAGTTCTCACAAAAATCTCTCTGCTTCTGGATCCCCAGTGTTAGGATTAATGATGTGCGGTACTATGCTGAATTATCTGGAAATGTTTGAGAATAATTTGTATAGAAAAATTAGGACCGTTATAAACCTTTAGTACATACACACCCATTTTTCTTTGAAGCCTGGTTTGCACCCCACCTCATATTTGTGTAGGTATCATTTAATGTTTCTATTTGGTTTTACATGCTATTTTAATTTAATGGATTTTATAGTCTCTTATTTTTCATATCTAGCGTAATTCTAGATACAGAGTAAATATGTGATAATTTGTTAGTTTGTTTGGATGTAGAATGTACATTTAAAAACATTTGGCCTACTGAAGACTTTTTTTTTCTATATGCCTTGGAATAATACCATAAAAGTATGTCATGTCATTTGTCTTTGGATACCATTTTCTTCAAGGTATATTTTATCTTTACATGTTGGGTTTTGTTTGTTTTTTTCTTTCTTTTTTTTGGGGGGGGGTCTTCCTTATTACTTAAAAACTCAAGTGTGCTTTATATTCTAGGTCCGGTTTATCACTAAAATATGGCACCCTAATATTAGTTCCGTCACAGGGGCTATTTGTTTGGATATCCTGAAAGATCAATGGTAAGAGATCTCTGAATTTGCTCTCTCTTCTCTGTCTCATAGGAGAACCAGAACTACAAATGTTAAGTGTAAATTTCCCCAAATCATAAGTTGTACCTTAGGCAATAATTTATAAATTCTCTTAAGTACAATGAAAAGTGCATTTTAATTGAGATCATGATAGCTCTTTAAATGGACACATTTTTAAGTAACATCAAATGCTAATTTTATAGTAAAAAATCTTGTCTCATTTTTTATTTTGATAAATTTCTTTTTTTGTTATCTTAGAAAGGTATTTATAATGGACTAAAAATGTAAGTTGAAGCAAGTAAGTTTATCTTTGAAATAAAATATAGGCAGAAGTTGTCCAAAGTTGTACTGATGGGATATGGTTAAGGCTCTTAAGTGTCACGGGCACTTTTGCAAGTGAGATTTTCCTTTACATAAGACTTCTTCACTTCACTTGCCTGGTTTTTTATTTTATTTGCATATTTTGGTTTTGACATGCATGCGTGTGTGTGCGCGTCAGTACATCATGGAGGCCAGATTTCAACCTGCAGGAGTCTATACACTGTACTTTGTAGTTCTCAGGATTGATTTCAAGGTAGCAGTGGGAAACAGCAGGCACCTTAACTTGCTGAACTATTTCACCCGTCTACTCACACATGCTCGCGTGCACATTCACACACAGTATTTTTTTTCTTTTAAAAGAAGGTTTTGCTGTGGAGCCCAAGCTAGCCTTTGAACTGAGCTTCTCCTGCCTTACCCTTAGGAGACTATTCATCCCTCCTAGTTAGTGGCTGCTGAGTATGTAAGACTTCCTGTTCTTGTAGCCGTCACATTTCAGTCTCCCTCCTACTTGTTAGGCTCTGTGGCTGTAACAGATTTATTTGTGCTTCTCAGCTTTCTCATTTTTGAGATGAAGCTAATGAGGTAGGTACACATTAGCATGAGAGAACTTAGTTGGTTCATGTAATGTTTTTAGAATGAAGCTGCTATATTTTAGCACTAATTAATCTGATGGTGTAGTGTAGGTTTAGACATAAACTTTGCATTGTTAATTAGTATATATAATCTTACAAATGGGAAAAATGTCTAGAATTATAAACTCAATTTGAGTAAGGTACTTCACACTTGTGATCCACACTTGGGAGGCTGAGGTGAGGTGATGTACAGTCTGAAGCTAGTCCTCACTGTTTAGTTTAAGCGCTGCTTTGAAAGGGAAAAAAGAAAAGAACGTGTCATCACCAAACAAAGGGAGGTAGTTCTACTTCTATACCTTCATGACTCATTGATGTCAGTGCACAGTCGGCGATGTTCTGCTTTGAGTTTGCTTCCAGGATGTCCATTCTGGGTTTCCTTGTTATTTCATAACCTGCTTGTTTTTTCTGAGTCTCCTGAGTCTTTGCATATGAGGATCTTCAGAAATCAGTTCCAGAATCTTCCTTTCCATCTTTGCTTCTTGATGAACTCTAATTTCCTATTTTCCTAATTACAAACTGGAAAGTTACAAATAGTCTCCGTATTTATTGGAGTTTATTTTTGCCTTTTTAAACACTGGTGTATTTGTGCATGCGTAAGAGCAGAGAGAGCCGAGGACAACGTTCTGTAGCCGGTACCCTCTTACCACAGCAGCCCTGTTACAGTGGGGCAGCTAGTGCCCCGACCCAAGGAGCCATCTTGGTAGCACATTAGTGTCTAACTTACATTTCAAGCTCACGTTGATGTCTACTTATTATCTGTATTTGAATTATGGAATGAACATTTTAAGTGTTTAAAAATGACCTGTAACCTTTTCTTCCTTAGGTTTGGGTGCAAACTTTTTTTTTTTAAATCTCAGCATTCAGGAGGTAGAGGAGAGATGCTCAGTAGTTAAAAACACTGGCTGCTTTTCCAGAGACTTCAGGTTGGCATCCCAGTACCCACATGGTATAGTGTCATGACTCTTATAGCCTCTTCTGGTTTAGGGAGCACTTGGACCATTCACAGTTCCCAGATCAGCTGTAGGCAGAACACATAAGTAAACAAAAAGCCTTGACTCTTTCTATAGTCTTCCTCTTTTGGACTTCCTTCCTTCCTTCCTTCCTTCCTTCCTTCCTTCCTTCCTTCCTTCCTTCCTTCCTTCCTTCCTTCCTTCCTTCCTTCCTTCCATCCTTCCAACAGGTTCTCAATATATAGCTTTCACTATCCTGGAATTTCCCTTGTAGACCAGCCTGGTCTCAAACTCACAGAGATCTGTTTATCTCTGCCTCCCAAGTACTGGGGTTAAAGGCATGCGCTGTTATATCTGGCTTGGTTTGTCCTTTTTTTTCTTTCTTTCTTTTTTTTTCTGTTGTTGTACACCCTGTCTACGAATATGATGATAAGACTAGTATCTCACAAGCAACTTCCTTACTACTGCTTTGACCCACATTCCACTTTACCTTTTGTCTGGATGATTATAGGAGCTGTCCCCTCCCAGTCTCTCACTTGGCCTTCCTCAGGCCAGTCGACGTTAAAGCAGTCTGGGCATAGAATTTAGTTGCTAGGCTTGCACCATCAGTTCCTTTACCTGCTGAGCTGTTTTGTTGTCTCCAAACCAGTGCATTTTGAAATTTCATATTCCTGTTTGAAGTTTCGTACTTCATAAAGTAGAATTAATTATGGGTATGAAATCCTGGGAACCTCAGTGAAGTGCCGATGCAGTGAGCACTCAAGACAAGGACGGATAGAATGTAAGAGGTTTTTCCTAAACTTAAATTTTCACATCAACAAATTTAAATTTTAAAGATTAATCTAAAACAATAAAAATTGTTTTAATTCTATTCAGAATTAAAGTTTCTATAGTTTTTAGGGTTGGCCAAGTAGGCTTTGTTTGACATTGGCAGTAGTTATTTCAAAGTGTCATTGAGAATATCATTGATTAGTATTGTATTATTTGTGTATGGATTTGTTTGCTTATCTGTCATCTATCTATCTATCTATCTATCAATCAATCAATCAAGGCCATGTCTCTCTCTATAGACCAGTGTCCCGCCTGCCTCTGCTTCCTTAGTGTTGGGATTAAGGGTATACCACCATGCCTGGTTAGTATTATTGAAAAATAATAATACTTTATTTTTTGTGAATTTCACATATGTACATTTCACATATGTACATTGAAATATGATTCTATTCCTTCTTATTTCTTCCCTTCAACTCCCTGAATATGTCCGCTCCATGTTCTCCCAACTTCATTTTTTCACTGTTCCTTATTTATCCACCCATTTAGTTATTTGTTTGTTTTTGGCAACCTTTTTATTTCCCCCCTTTTTGAGACAGGAAGCCAGAAATAGCCTTTGGATATCACATCATCACTGTCAGTTCCTTTTGAAACAGGGTCTCTCTCTGAACATGAGGATATAAATCATTTTTAGTTATGTATTTGGTTTTATAACTTTGGCAAGTGACAGTTCTTATCCACGTTGGCTATTCTGGGTTTTAAAAGGTAGTAGGAAAATAGAACGTATCAGTTACTATTCTGTTGATGTGATAGACTACCATGAGCAACTCAGAAATGAACGTGTTGATTTTGTCTCACGGGTCCAGAGGGCAAGAGTCCATAATGTCAAGGACCAAATGGCAGCGAGTAGCTAGAACATGTGCCTATCACACTTCCTTGGCATAACAGCCAGAGAAAGAATGGAAGTAAGGAAGGAAGCTATAAAAGTCGCCTCTAGTGACTACATGGTCTAGCAAGGCTCTAGATTCTACAGTTTTCATTAACTTCCCTCAGTGCTATTAGCTGGGGACCAAGTGTTGAAACATGAATCTATCCAGTTTGAACTACATTCAAACCAACAACAAATGACAAAACTCTCAGGCTTGGTTTGAGTTTTCCTCCTTAGTCCATGCTAGGCATATTGCATATTCAGCCCAGATAACTCTTTTTTCCCTTGGGTTCCTGTCTCCGTTCTTGGCAGTTTTCACATCTCCATGTACATAGAGCAATTAATTTTGAGGTCCATGCCATGAGTCTTGGTCGTGTGTCCTTGAGCCACTTTCTTAGTGGCAGATGGCCCTTCTCACCACTGTGCGGCAACCTTTCCCAAATTCAAAAGGGGTATTCGATGAGATCGTGGGAAAGGGACACATTGTTTCATCCTGTCCATTTTAAGTGTGTTGTTAATTATGTTAATCATATATACCTTAAACAGATGATTTCCAGATATTTTTCTAACATAAAACTGTAAATTTGAATATTCTAGGTGCCTTACATTAGAATCATAAAATAATTAGACCTTATATGTGTGGTTTATTTAAATTCATATAATTTTACGGTTTACCAGTATGGTAGCATTGCACATGTCACAAGATTATATTTTAAAGCGAAATAATTTAAACTAAAATATTTTGTTTTTCCATTCGTCCATCTGTGGAAACTGCTTCCACCTTTGGACACTTGTGTATAAAGCTGTGAGCATGAGTGTGTGAATGAGTTTTGAATTCTTTGCTTTCGTTTCTTTGACTCTCTTTGCAGAAGTAGAATAGTTGGATTAACTTTAATTTTTTGAGGAACTTCCACTTTTTTCTTTTTCTTTCTTTTTTTTTAAGAATTATTTATTTTATGTATATGAGTACACTGTTGCTGTCTTTAGACACATCAGAAGAGGGCATCATACTCTGTTACAGATGGTTGTGAGCCACCATGTGGTTGCTGGGAATTGAACTAAGAACCTCTGCAAGAGCAGTCATTGCTCTTAACCGCTGAGCCATTTCTCTAGCAGCCCAACTATCTGTTTCTACTTACAGTGAATGAGTTAAAATTCATATACATCATTAGCAACTGTCATTTTTTGATAGTAGGAATCTGTTTATTTTTCTTTTTCTTTAGAGAAGACAGGGTTTTTCTGTGTTACCCTGGCTGTTCTAAAACTCATGTAGATAAACCAGGCTGGCCTGGATCTCAAAAGAACTCTAGGTACCCCTGCCTCCTGAGTGCATGTGCCACCATACCCAGCCTGTGCTAGACATCTTAGTAGATGCCTGGTTTGTTTTGCCTTTCCTTAATGATTGTATTTTTCGTGTACCTAATAGGTGATATTTTATTTATCTTTGGAGAAATACCTCCAGAAGGTACAGATACATGATCTGCAAAGTCATTTATGTTGGTTCACACTTGTTAGGGGCCTGAAGGCAGGAGTATCAGGAGTTCAAAGTCTTCCCCAGCTACATAGTAAGCTTTAAGGCTCTTAGACTACATGAGAGTATCTCATAGCACACCCAAAAGGACTTGCCGACGTTTTGCTCCCACTCATTCCTGTGTGTTGTGTTTTACTCTGTGTCATCCATTCTCTGACTCTCTTCCTCTCCCTTTGGTTCTGTCCAATAAAGTATTGTCAGATAAAATGTCATGAAGATTCTTCTTGTGTTTTCTTCTAAGGTTTTTGTTTAGGTCTTTTTTTTTTTTCTTTCTATTAATGTATAAGATTTTGCATATTTTATATTTGTATTGCAATTAAAATCATTAGCATGAGTATAATTGTTTGGATATTAGATTTTCTTTTTGTTTTTGAGACAGGGTTTTTCTGTGTAGTCCTGGCTGTCCTGGGACTTAATCTGTAGACCATGCTGACCTCGAACTCATAGTGATCCACCTGTGTCTGTCTCCCAAGTCCTGTGATTAACCACGTGCCCCACCACTTGGTGGCTAATAAGAGATCCTTATATTTTGACTTTCCTTTACTATTCAAACTTACTTTCTTAAACAAAGTAATTAATTTAGGGCCTGAAAAGATGTCTCAGTTGTTGAGAACAATGTCTGCTCTTCCAGCAGACCCAGGTTCAATTCCCAGCGCCTACATGGCAGCTCATACCTTTCTGTACCTCCAGTCTCAGGGGGTCCCACACCCTCTTCTAGCCTCTGCACCCACCATGCCAGCCCATGATACACAGGCATACATGAATCTAAAATACTCTTATACATAAATAAGGTGGATGCATACACACACACACACACACACACACACACACACACAATATGTGTATATGTATGTATAAACTATTTTCTGGTTAATGTTTTTCCTCCCACTTTGAGGGTTCCTCATGGTCCAGAGGTCAGATCCCCTAATTTGTTTCCGCTTCCTTTCCTGTAACATGTGATACTTTATCACTAATTTTTTTTTAACAGACCATGTCTCCAAAAATTAAAAAAAAAAAACAAAAACTTTTTGAAAGCACATAAATTACTTTCTTTTTTAAATATATGAATAAGCATGGTCACCCACATCACTAATTCCAGCGTGAATTCAAGGTCTTGCGAAGAAGACACAGTGAAATTCTTTCTTAATGCTGAACCAAAAAGCAAGGTTGGGCAAAAGTTCTTTGTGGGTTTGGACTTTAGCTCAATCAGCCCCAGGTTAGAGTGCTTGACTTGGTTCAGTTTGTAACACCGTAAAAAGAGTGCAAAGAGCCGGGCAGTGGTGGCGCACGCCTTTAATCCCAGCACTTGGGAGGCAGAGGCAGGCAGATTTCTGAGTTCAAGGCCAGCCTGGTCTACAGAGTGAGTTCCAGGACAGCCAAGGCTACACAGAGAAACCCTGTCTCGAAAAACCAAAAAAAAAAAAAAAAAAAAAGAGAAAGCAAAGCTCGTTCACCTATGAGTTAACCAGCTTGTGTTATGTATTCCAATTTTGTGATGTTATACTTGTGTCTTACTTTTGTATTTGTATACGTTATCCTTTCGCTGATAATCCTAGGCATGTGCCTTTAAATATAACCTTCAGATTTTTTTTAAAGATTTTTTTTTTTTTAACTTTATGTATTTGCCACTTTTTGTCTGCTTGTATGTGTGTACCAAATGCATGCTTGATGTCTGTGGAGGTCATAGAGTGTTGAAACCTGTAACTGTAGTTACAGATAGAAGCTGTCATTCATGGGATGCTGGGAACTGTACTTGAGACAGGGTCTTACTGTGTAGCCCTGGCTCTCCTGGACTAGCTTTGTAGACCAGGCTGGCCTCTGCCTCCCAGGTACTGGGATTAAAGTTATGTGGCACCATGCCCAGTTCTTTTCAAGTACTCTTTTTCACCTGAAGCATCTATCCACCTGAAATTTGTAAAATATCAAAATTAGAGTAATAGACACTTCCTAAGGAAAGTATTTTCATCTTTTTGTAGTAATGGAAAGAAAGGTATAAATACTTAAGGGTTAAGCTTGGTTATATATGTTTCAACTCTTAATTTATTTAAGAGCTTTTTTATCGTCTGTGCATATGATGTGGGCATGGTGCCTGTGTGAGGTCATGGGGCAGCAGCGTGGAATCTGTTCTCTCTCTGAAACCTTATCTCCGTCTTGGGGATGAGCTTGGGTCTCCAGGCTCATCTGACAAGGCTGTTTATCTACTTAGCCATCTCATCGTCCTCAGAATGTGCTAAAAATATATTACAACTCTACGTTGAAAATTAACTTTGAAGCTCTTAGGAAATCGAACATCTAGGTCCAGACCAAAACTGTCTGTTTTGTCAGCTAGGATGTAAAGCAGTCTGGCTGTTTGAAAAGGTTGTCTGTTGTTTTAAGACTAGGTCTGTCTAACCCAGGTCGTTACATAGCTGTCAACCAGGCTGGCCTCTGCCTCCTATGCTCTGGGACCACCAAACGGTGCTTTAAAAGCTATTGAAAGCACTTACTGTTTTAAATAATGATTCAGTGTGTGAGCCTATTGCTTTATTTACTCCACTCTGCTTTTTGGTTTGGTTTGGTTTTTTGTGTGTGTGTGTGTGTGTGTGTGTGTGTGTGTGTGTGTGTGTGTGTGTGGTCTGTTTAGCCCAATGTAGTCTACAACTCTTTATATAGTTGAGCATTATCTTGAAGTCTTGGTCTTCTGTGTCTGCCAAGTGCTAAGTGTAAAGTTTACAGCACTGTGCCTGGCAGTGCCAGCTACTTTGTAAGCGTCATGCCAGGTTTCCCCAATTGCTCTAACTTCTTTAGAAGAATAAATAAATTAATTAATTAGAAATTTTCATTGTGGTTGTTTTCCTGTCTGCCCTTCCCGTAGACATATCTTGCTTTATATTAGGGTGAACTTGACCTCCTGCCTTCATCGCCCAAGTGCTAGGATTATAGATCTATGCTACCATGTCTGGCTTTCCTAAGATCATTTTAAAGACTGATGTATAGTGGATATTTTAATATATGAAATATAGACCTACATTGTATGTGAAACTTATTTGGTTGGTGTAGAACAGCTGTTGCCAATTAGCATATAAAGAAACTATTTTGCAAATACTATCTTTTGTCATTTCCATTGGACCATTTGCTTAAACACTCCTAACTTCTGATTGAACAGGTCTTGGGTGAGGAACATGCTCATTTCTTTGGTTCCTAAGTCATCATATGAGCATGAGTAATACAGCCCTAAAGTTCTTGCAATTGGGAGGAAGAGACAGGAGGACCCTGTTCTTCATCTGTCTTAAGATGACATAGTAGATAGACACTGTCCCCAAAACAAGTCCGCAGTCCTGATCATGCCACCAGAGGAACGATGATTACTGAAATTCACTGCTTTATCACATAATGCTTCCAATAAGTTGAGTTTTTTTCTTCCTCCTTTCCTTTTTCTCTTTTCTTTTTTTTCTTTTTTCTTTTTTGCATCTAGGATTGCTTCTTGTGTATTATTCATGGAAACTGAAAATATTCACTAGGGACTTTTGTTTGATTTTAGGAATTAACAACTCAACCAGAGAAGGCTGGTTTAGAATAATCATTTGTGTGGTTAAAAACTGAGCTAAAAAGTAATGTTCTTACCTTTACAAGGCCTTTAGGATGACAGTGCTGTACCTCAACAAGAGTTTACTATTAGATTCTTCCAAATATATTGGCGTTGTATTTATTTTTATTTTATTTACTCATTTTATTTTCTTGAGACAGGATTTCTTTGTGTAGCCCTGGCTGTCCTGAACTAGCTCTGGAGACCAGGCTGGCCTTGAACTCACAGAGATCTACCTTCCTCTACCTCCCAAATGTCATATGCCAACCCTGCCCTGTTACCATTGTGAATATTTCAGTATTAGTGAAGCAAATTTAAATCAAATAATTGTTTCATAAAGACAGAGACTTTTATTATAAATATAATTAGGATCATGACTTAAATGATGAGATTTATTTTTATTTCTGATTGTGTATTGGTAAGGGTATATGTAGTCCATATGGGTTGCCTACAGAGGCCAGAAAGCATCAGATGCCCTGGAGCTGGAGTTTCAGGTAATTTGCTAGCTGGCCAGCATGGGTGCTGGGATCAGAACTCAGGTCCTTTGCAAGAATAATATGTAATTGTGAGCCATCTCCAACCTCAAGTGTGATATTTTAAATAAAAACTTGTCCTATTGTAGAATGTCATGGATTGATAAAAAAAATTCTTTAAAGGCAGTTTATCTGCTTGTTTTATTTGCATGCCATTTAAAGAGTTCTAGTGGCTGAACTGTGGTTAAGGACATGTACTGCTTGCTCATCAGCGGTCCCAAGTATAATTCCTGGTACCCATGTTGGGTGGTTTACAGCTGTGTAACTCTTGTCAGGAGAGGATCAACTGCTTCTGGACTCTATGCACCTGTGTTCATATTCACATACACAAACAATTAAAAATAGCAAAATCTATTAAATTCCACAGTTTATTAGTATTAGTTACTTAGTAACATAAATTATCACTTAATTATGAGATGTGGGTAAGGGATTGGAGAGCTTGCTTAGTGGTTAAAAGCATGTGTTCTTGCAAAGTACTTGGCTTTGGTTCTCTGCATCCATACAGTGACTCATAAGCATCCCTAACTGCACTTCTCACCTGCACGGGCACCAGACATTTAGCACCATACATACGTGGAGACAAAAACTCACACACCAAATCCTAGAAGAAAATTAAGGCCGAAGTCAGTAGATAAAGCTTACAAGGCAGATAAATGGAGCAAGCAGAGAAAAAGGAAGGTCAGGTCAGGAGGAGGTGATTTTGTCTTTAGTTCTAATCTATTTTTGTTTTAATTCACAAAATAGACTTTGTTTATGTCATTCAGAGTCCTTTTAACTGGGATATTTTCCTAATTTGAACTTTAGGGCAGCAGCAATGACTCTGCGCACGGTATTATTGTCATTGCAAGCGCTGTTGGCAGCCGCAGAACCGGACGACCCCCAAGATGCAGTAGTAGCGAATCAGGTAAGAAAGCCGCTTTGGAAGACCCAGAGCTATGTGTGCAGGGTTTAATATTATCTTAATGTATGAACGTTCTACGTTGGAACTACATTTCGAAATGGCTTCTTTTAAGAAGATACTTTTTTCATATATAATAAAATCATGTCACATAATAAACAAATAAAGAATAGACAAACTGGTTAGGAACTCCACTATCACTTATGTCCAGATATCTACATTGCCGAGGTTCTTCACTATTTAAGCTCTTCTTGAACACTTAACTCTTAACGTGTTATTCGTTCAGTACATGAATTTTTGAGATTATAGTCATTTTTATGTCATTGCGTTCTGTTTCCCTTGCTTTCCCTTTAAGGAAACATTTATCAGTCAATCTTCAGAATTTTAAAAATGTGCTTATAAAATGTGCTCTCTTTGGCTGGAAGGACGGCTCAGCACTTAAGAGCCACTAGCTGCTCTTCCAAATGGCCCAGGTTCAATTCCCCACACCCACATGACAGCTCATAACAGCCTGTAACTCCAGTTTCAGGAGACACACCTTGACACAGACATACATGCAGGCAAAACGTGAATGCACATGAAATAAAAATAATTTTTAAAAATGTGCTTTCTTGATGTGTACCTCACAGCATGTATTCTTAGGTCACAGGACAACTGTTACCTCCTTGTTACTCGTATCCTTTATTGCTGAGCCATCTTTTGGCTCAAATTTCTTTATCCTTATGGTCTTTAAAAAAAAAAAAAAAGACTTATTTTTAAAATTCTGTTCTGTGTCTCTAAGTATGTTTACTTCTGTGCTGGTTGTACCTGTACATGTATGAGGAAGGTTCTGGATACCCTCAAGTTGAAACTATAGGCCACCAAATGTTGGTGTTGGGAGTTGATTTCTGGTCTTTTGGAAGAACAGCTAGTGTTCTGAGCCATCTTTGCAGGCCTTCCTTTATGACTTTAATTTAAATATATATATATATTTGCTTATTCTTTTTGCTCATGCTTCCTTAGTTCCACTGCTAGACTTAAAGTGCTTGGTACAGCTTTTTATAGTTTGCATGTATGTGCTGTTCATTAATACTTGGTAGCAGAAGTCTTTCTTAAAGTTTAGGTTTGATTTTCACATAAATTGAGATATAAAATAAAAGGTGACTTTTGAAAATATTATTTATTTTATGTGCATTACCTGAATGTATGTCTCTGTGAAGGTGTCAGATCCTGGAGGTACAGGATCATGTGGGTGCTGGGAATTGAACCCTGGTCCTCTGGGGTAGCAGCCAGTGCTCTTTACTACCGAGCCATCTCTTGGCTTCTAAAGCTGACTTTAAACACCTATAATAATGTTTGTGTTTTTATTACAAAGTATTGCTTGAAATACGTTAGGTATATCAACTTAATGTGAAATACATAATTAGCCTTTTAGATTGATAAGAGCTGGCTATGGTTAAGCAGTCTTTAATCCCAGCACTCTATAGGTAGAGGTTGGTGGATTTCTAAATTTGAGGCAAGCCTGAACTAGATAAAGATAGCAAGTTCTAGGCTAGCCAGGGCTATATATTGAGAACTCTTTTAGAGAGAGAGCAATGTCGGAGGGAGAGGAATAGTGAATTTACTCAGCTTCTACTCTGGGGCTAGAGAGCTGAATGGCCCAGGTGCAGAGTCCTTTATTATCATTCTGAGGACCAGAGATTAGGTCCCACCACCCACATTGGATAGCGTACGACTGTCGCCTTCTTAGCCTTCCTTTGTATTTCCACACGTATGCATAGACATAAACATACATTAAGTAAAAATTTTAAATAGTACTTGATAAGAAATAAGAAAATTGATGTCATTACTTTATATTTTGTCTTATAAGTATTTTTACGTAATTTACCTCACCTTTTTCAGTTTCATGTGGCAAATCTTAACTATCTAGAAGGGCTCTTTTGTGAGTTTTTAGTTGTTTTCTAAAGTAATATAAGTTAGATTTTTTTGGGTGTTGGGTTTACTTTGATTACTATATATATAAAATACAGCTCTAAGGGCATCTAGCTGTCTCAGTATTTATCAGTTATATTTATCAGATAATATATATGTAACTTTACATGTGACTGATTTTGTTTAGTTTTGTAATTTGAGGTACAATAATTATAACATTTTGATAAAGTTCATTTGATATTAGATGTCACAAAACTTCATTTCTTGAATGACATTTCTGCAATGGAACACGAATCACCTTTTGTGTTTTGGCATGTGGGGTGCTGGTAATTGAACTTCTGAACTTGGGATTACTAAGCTAATACTACCATTGATCTCCACAGCCCAGGCCAAGTGAGTTACATCTTAAATAGAAATGCAATTTCTTTAGAACAAGCAAGTCATAGTTGAGCAGCTATGGTAAATCTCACTGTATTGTCTTGTTAACTGCTTTTTCCCTCCATGTAGTACAAACAAAATCCTGAAATGTTCAAGCAGACAGCTCGACTGTGGGCGCACGTGTATGCTGGAGCACCAGTTTCTAGTCCAGAATACACCAAAAAAATAGAAAACCTCTGTGCTATGGGTTTTGATAGGGTAAGTACCCGAGGAATTGATTTGACTACCCATTTTAAACTTCTGTCTCAGTCCTTAGGGCAAGGGGGTTAGCAGTTTTAAAACTCTAATTTAATTGGATAATAGTGTTTTTTGTTACTTGAATCAGTGATGATTTTTTCCAGTCAGTGGTAGAGGGAAGTATCCATGGTTCTCTGTGAAGAGAGGAGGATTTACTTTCCGTGGGATGTGATCGCTCTTGTCCTCTTCCTTACAGAACGCAGTAATAGTGGCCTTGTCTTCAAAATCATGGGATGTAGAGACTGCAACAGAACTGCTTCTGAGTAACTGAGGCACAGGAGCTGCTGCCAGCCACGCCGCTCTGCCACCCGCCTCTTCTTGAGGAGCATCAACACCTGTTATTTTTAGGATTCTGCATAAATTTCTTTTAAACTGGCATTCTTGCCTAATGATATTATCTAGGCACCATTGGAGACTGCAAAAAAAAAAATCCCTGCTCTGTAAATAAAGCTAATTAAACGTCTGTGTAAATTTAAAAAGGGGAAATACTTTAATTTTTTTCTTAATAGTGTAAAAATTCTTTGAGCTAAGCTAAAACCATGGGAAAACACACTACTTTAGTGTTTATTTAGCAGTGTAACAGACTAGAGAGTTTGCTTCAGGGTTCTGTTGACTAGCTAGGATAACACCAGAGTGTCGGCCCTTCACACTGTGGTGTCCCATCACAGCTCCCGTAAGTTTGAACACGGATCCTCTGTGCCTGTGACTTTACGTGCATGCTTGTACTTGACTTCTTAGAACGGGTAGCTGAAAAGACCGCCCTTTTAAGCATTAGGACATTCCTGAATTATGAGATTTATCCTGATTTAAAGATGGTGACCTAATCAGAGCCTTTTTGTCCCTGTGGACTGGTGGGGACACTCTTACTTTTTCCCGTCACCATCCGGAGCGGAGATTCTCATGGTCAACTCCTTTTGTTTGGTGGGAACTGTGCAGAGGGACAGTGCCCCTTGCTCCGTTTTTAGCTCATGGGTGTGGACTGTTTTGTCGGGGTTCTTCACTCTGTAAGTAGTAATGTAAAAGGGGCTGCCAAATTTATTTCTCTTACAAAAGGAGTAAATACTTGATGTTGCAGTATTTCTAGATTTAATAAAAGGACACTGCTTAGTTTTTCAGTGAATTTGACATTAATTTTTAAAATGATAAAGTCTTTGGAAACTTGAAGGGTGCAGCACCTGTTCCCTAGCCTGACTGAGGCCTGATAGTTTGCTTTGTCAGACACTTGAGTTACTCTTCCTGCACTCCCCATGTTGACACATGACAACTGAAGTGTCTCACTGTACATACCAGATGCACATAGGAACGGGTGTATTCCAAGTCTAGCTTTCTTTATGATAATGTGAGAATTGAACTTTACCATCTCTTGTACATAGACTTCCTGTCCTTAGTGACTGTCGCATCTCATCCTACGTTCCAAAGATTGACAATTATTAGTTTTGCAAACTCAAATACTTAATTTAACCATCTTAATTAAGGTTCAAGTGAATTTATGTAGGCAATTGTTACATAGGAGATACAATTAAAAATTTTGAGGACCAATGCATAAATTTCAGAAATGTAATGGAATCAGACTGAATTAAAGTAAGGCTGTATGTATATTGAAAGTCATATTCTACAAGGTTTGTTTTCTTGAAGTGTTGATTCATCTTATAGTCATGAACTGTTGCAAAAATACTTTTGAACCTATTAACTCAGCATAACTTCATTTGACTTTTAATAATCTTGATACTACAAGCAATAAAAGAACCATTAATATATTATAACATTAAAGATGTGGAGGTTCTTCTAGCAACTTGTAAGGCTTTCACAGTTAGCAGTGACTCAGGGTCGCTGGTCTGCACACTAAATTCAAGCTGCTATGTTGTTCTCCATGTTTGCAGATGCACACATTTCTTGTTGCAGCTACACCTTTTATTGCTGTAGGTTATTGTCTAAAGATGCCAAAGGAAACAAGTTTTTCTTTTTTTATTTTAAATAGCTAAAACTTTGTACTTTTCTTTATATTTTCAGATAAGATGGAAATGTGTGAAATAATGGACAGTTTACCTCCATTGTTGATTCGGATTTTTTAATGGC
>CM052712.1:53074273-53159305 GCA_028551405.1 Uromys caudimaculatus
TTCTCACTGCCTTCACAGTAGGAGAAATTCCTTTTAAAGGTTAAAAAAAATGTTTAAGATTTTAAATAAAGGGCTGGAGAGATGGCCCTGGCTGCTCTTCTTCTGAAGGTCGTGAGTTCATATCCCAGCAACCACATGATGGCTCACAACCATCTGTAATGAGATCTGATGCTTCTGAGGTGTCTGAAGACAGCTACAGTAAGCAAACTGGGCCGGAGAGAACGGGGCCAGAGAAAGAAGGAAAAAAAAGTGTCTGAAGACAGCTACAGTATACTTACATATAATAAATAAATAAATCTTAAAAAAAAAAAAAAAGAGCACTGACTGCTCTTCCAGAGGTCCTGAGTTCAATTCTCAGCAACCACATGGTGTCTCACAACCATCTCTAACGGGATCCGATGCCCTGTTCAGGTGTGTCTGAAGACAAGTGTACTTGTAATATATATGAAATAAATAAAATCTTTAAAAAAAAATTATTCTAAAAAACAGAACAAAACAAAAAAATCTTAAATATAGCCAGGTACTGGTGGTGCACACCTTTAGTCCTAGCACTAGGGAGGCAAAGGTAGTCAGATCTCTGAGTTCAAGGCTAGCCTGGTCCAGAGAAACAGTCTTAGAAAAAAAAAAAAAATTAAACATAAATATCTAAAACAAAATATCCGTACCAAACTAGTATAGATTTACACTTCACATGGAAAATGCTAATATAGCCTAGGATACAAAAGTATATATATTTTACACATATGTATGTATGATACATAAAAAATATGGACAGGTTATTTGTGTGTGTGTGTGTGTGAAGTTAGAATATGTTGAAAACTTAAAGGCCATTAACACATGCATGTTTGCTTGTTTTTAGTTTTCTGAGATAGCATCTTGCTCAGGATGGCTTTGAACTCTTAACCCTCCTGTCTTAGCCTCCTGAGAACTAGGATTACAGGTGCAAGTCACCATGCTCAGCAAACACACACAAATCTTAAACAAAATGGAACTGCTAAACTATTTATTGTATTCCTCAAAGCACATTTTTCTTCCCAAATTTTTTCACTGAGTTCCCTGAACTATACTACTTTGAGAAACCTAATGGTTCAGACATACCTTGAACTTGTGATTGTCCTGTTTCAAGGTCACAAGCCACTGGGATTATTGGCCTATAATACCAGCTACAAAGAGCCAAAACTTTTTTTGTAAGGTAGGCTTAATTTCATACATTTTACAAATAGAGATACTGTCACTACAGTGACAACATTACAACAGTAGAATGAGAAGCTAACAAGCTTAAAGGCAATATAGAACAGCTTTTCTGTTAAAATTTTGACAGTATTTAAGTAACCAAAGTGATAAGAGACAGGTGAATACTGAGTTCAATTTAGGAGTAAGATTTGCTGACTGACATACTTTTAATACAAACAAATGAAACTAATTTACAAATGCAAAACAAAATATAGCAATGGAGGTTCAAAGATGGCTCACAGTGTAGGAAAGATGGCTGCTCTTCCTTAGGGTGCATGTGCCATTCCCAGATCCCACATGGCAACTAACAACTGCCACCAACCCCAGTCCCAATCAGGAGGGGATTCAACGCCCTCCTGACCTGCACAGGCCCTGAGGTGTACACACATTCCCCCTGCAAGCAGGCAGCGCAATGGGAAAGTGTGCACTGCTACAAAGTCTCTTAAGGCTCTTTAGACACAAGCGCCAGCCTCCTTTAATCCATTCTTCTACAGTATGTATGAAACACACCCAGACATAAGAAGACATTTGGATAATTAATACATTTCTGACACTCCCTTCAACTCCTCTCACATGCTTACGACTCCTTGCTCGCTTTCAAATTTATGTCCTCTCTTTGGAGATTACCTTGTTTATTTTAAAACCCCTTGTATTTATGAGATATGGTCTCAAGTAATCGAGGCTGGCCTGAGTATGATCCTTCTGCTTCTACTTTTGGGTGGTAGAATCACAGGTACATGCCAGCATCCTTGGTTTGGGTGGGGCTGGGGCTCTACCCCAGAGCCCCATGCATAGTAGGTAAAATACCAACTGAGCCATATACACAGGACTAAAGATTACTGTAAAGGAAAGGTGTGAGTCTAAAAAAAAAGTTATACAAATGAATAAACAAAATTCTTAATCCATGAGGAGAAATTTTCACACATAGTTTTATGAATTAACAAACTAAAGTCCATTGTAATATAAAAAGCAAAAAGTATAAAACAAAATATCTTATTAATCAATTTCAATATGTAAATAAGTATAAATAGTAAACACAGGGCTGAGAAAGGGATGGTTCAATGGGAATAGCTCTGAAAATTTTTTAAAAAAACGTAATAGTAGATTAAGAAAAGTCAGAATCGTAAAAAAATTACAATGAGAATAATAATAAAAAAAAACTAGGAGTGAACACAATTTGTAGAATTCCTGAAGTACATGACTTACTCTTTTACATCACGAAGCTGATCGACATCTTGTGACCTTGTAAAATCGGGGTCATGGGCCAGCAGGTGAATCATGTATGGCACCACGTACTCGGGCAGCAGTGACAGTAACTTCTCTAAATGAAGACATCACAGTTAACAAGAATAGCTTCTCTAAATGCCGTCCCTGTCTGAGTCTAACCTTTGCCTTCTGTCTCCCTTAGCTATTAACAGCTGTGCTATTACACAGGAGATGACAGGAAAAGTTAGGAAAAAATGTACATACTCAAATGTCTAAGTAATGTATTCATATTAAAGCACACTAATGACCACACAAGGAAACATTACCCAAAACATTTAAACTAGACAAATATGGCTCCAATACAAGATTTCAGTTTCTTCATATACTACAACTCTGATAACATTTTATAAAGCTAACCATTTTAGTATAAACCACAGCAGAAGTGCCCCTCTCTGACATACTCTGAATTGTCACGTACATACCAGTAGCCATCGGGTTCTGTTTAATGTACTCCCTGCGAATGCTGATGTTCTTTAGCAAACACTGCCGAGCATGTGCTCTTCTCTCCTTTACAGGATCTTTGGCACACAAAGCAAAGATCGCCATATACTCTAATGGGAGAAGTAACTTCACAAGTGCCTTATGAAGCTTCTGGGCAAATATCTGCCTTACTTGGTAGCACTCATCCTGCATCAGCACGAAAACAAAGATACACAAGATGGGTAAATATTTGCTGATACACATACAAATGCGCAGACACGTGCACTTTCTTTGGTAGAAATTAAAATGATGGTTATATTGGAGGAATGGAAACAATCTCTTCTGTGTGTATATTCATATATCAAATGCATCTGTACTCAAAGAAAAATAGACAATCAATCTGAAGACTAGGATTTGAAATAAGTTTTCCACTTACATTAATAACCAGTGCACAGAGCTGAAACTGTTCGGGGGTAATAATTTCATGGTAGCAAGGTTCCTGAGCAAGCTTCATTATGGCACTACCAGCAGCTAATCGCAAGCGAGACATATCAGATTTACTATAAATAAACAAAAAGAAATAAACATTTCCTATAACCATTATTACACATAAAATTCTGATTTCTTTTTGAGTGTGAGACTGGTAGTAGGTGATGTGCAAATCAAGGCAGTTACTTTGTGTTTCTTAACTCAACCTAGAGAAAAGTTCAAGTTACTGTGGCTCATGACCATGCTCTACCTCCAACGATTCACCCAACCAAGCGAGTCGCCTTACTCCACCAATCAAACTACTGACAGTGCTAAGAGCCAGTCTCATCCCAATCTGCATTCCCTATGTCAAGAATACATATTCACTGTGAAAAACTGATTTAAACGAACCAGAGCAAAAGAAGCCAACCATCATGTTAAAGCTAGTTTGTACATCATACACATTTATGCCCATAATAGAGACTCTACATTAATCCTACAGATTTTATGAATGGTAGTGAAACAATTACAAAAGAAGAACCAGATATAGGAAAGGTCACAGAGATTAGAATATGGGTTATATGTGTATTTTAAATGACTTTTATCATGTATCATGAATGTGGAAGTATCAGCATTAACAGGGCAGATAGAAACTATTCCACAGTACTACAAAGATGGGACCAACTCCTAAGGAGAATAAGGATAGAATTCATTTTATTTCCCAGTGAGTAAGCAAAAATTCCCTAATTTATTTTTTTAATTTAATAAGGAAAAGGTATTTCTTAAGTTTAGATCACATTACTTAGTTTGGAACAATTTTTTTTCCAGGTCAAGTGATAATAATATTTAGCCTTCAATTGCATTGTGGATTGCAAGTCATTAAGAATCACTGAGTTGTAAGACTTCATTACAAAGCACTTCAGTACACAGTTAAGAAATGCCAAATAAGAAATTTTCTTTACAGCCAACCCAAGTCTAATCATTTTTTAGATATAAAACTTCTGGTTGGGGCTGGAGAGATGGCTCAGTGGTTAAGAGCACTGACTGCTCTTCCAGAGGTCCTGAGTTCAATTCCCAGCAACCACATAGTGGCTCACAACCATCTGTAATGGGATCTAATGCCCTCTTCTGGTGTGTCTGAAGACAGCTACAGTGTGCTCATATGCATAGAATAAATAAATCTTAAAAAAAAAAAAAAAGAAAGAAAGAAAGAAAGAAAGAAAGAAAGAAAGAAAGAAAGAAAGAAAGAAAGAAAGGGAAAGAAACTTCTGGTTGGCTTACTCACCATAAAAATTTTGGGTTTTATTTTTTGCATATCACTTCGATTTATCAAAGCACTAAGCATAATGAATTATAATTGCCTATGTATCTCTTCAAGTAGATTTTTTATTTTTTATTTTTGGAGGAAATGATTGTTATCTTTAAATAACACAATAGTGCCTAATATCTAATGGTACTCAATAAATACTAAATGCATGAAAAAATAGATTTTGTGTCCTCTCACATAAATATAAGTAGAAATTATGATTTAAAACTGGCTCTGTATGTCAAGTATTTGAAAAAAATAAGGTGACAATTTCTTCATGTAAGGAACAAATAGGAGACAGTGAGTTCACTAGACTGTAAAGTGGGCATTAATTTATTGCAAATGTGGATTTTAGTAAAACTGAGCTGATTTTAAATAAAAATGTATTAGCAGAAGTTCATAGTTTCTGGAAATGAAAAAATATACCAATATTCTTCAATGTATTCAGGAGCGATAAATCCACAGCTTACAGTGCAATTAAAACACTCAATATTAGTCAACTCTTACCCAATCTTGGGTACAAAGAAACTAGAAGGAAGAAAGCTCACCTGATCCTCTTTTGCTCCGTCAGGTCACCCTCACTAACCAACATCGCTGATAATAACCGAAGAGTTGAGTTGGCAGATTTAGACTGGTTGTTTTTCATACCCAACAGCCACCTTACCAGAAGTTTAATTGCCTGTACCTATAAAATATTAACATGCTGAAAAAAGAAAGCAACTTAAAATTCTAATTAAAGGAAAGACTAATTTAAATGAGCTGGATTAGTGACACTAGTTATCCTGATTGGGAAATGTATTACCCAAGGCAGTGGGTAAGAAGAGCAGCGACAGGAATATCTCTCTGTTCACTGGACACGCACTTGTCCCACAGCTGAGCTGCTCTCATTTCCAGCAGAGAAAGCAAAAGGTATGCATTCCGATGAATGAGGACTCATTCAAGTCTTGCTCCCCAGAGTTTTGATACAGTAAGACTTTTTTTAAGTATTTAAAAATATATAATTTAAAAATAAATATTTAAACCACTAATTTCTAGATATTAGGTAGGTGGGAGGAGGGAAAAATGGATGCTAACTGGTATAGCAACATACATGTATGGATAGAGTAACTTCTATTTATTCACTTGTTTACTTATTGTTTGGGTTTGTTTGTTTAAAGACAGTGACTCTCTACAAAGACCTGGCTTTCCTGAAACTCACTATGTAGACCAGGACGGCCTACAACTAAGAGAGAAGCACCTGCCTGTGCCTCCTAAGGGCTGGCATAAAGAGATGCACCACCCGCTGGCCAAAATATCAACTTTAAATATAATCACAATTAAATAATTACATTTTAACAATGACGACATTTTAAAGTAGCAAGTAGAGATATCTATGGACATTTTCAATACAAAAAATGATATGTGCTAACTGTCCTGATCTAATCATTATACATTCTAATATAACTCCAGAAAAAGTGCAGTATCTTCAAAACTCTTCAAAAACTTAAAAATAGCCACTATGTTGATTAAAAACAATTACTTAGATGATATATTATTACTGTATCAGATAATTATTGAATAAATCAAGACTGGTACATCTTAAATATCTTGACTAAAATGTTGCAGTTTACATAATTATTTTTGGCCTTAATTATCTGAAAGATTTTTATCAATATATATGGAGATAAAGTCTTATTTCATATATTTACTGACAATCAGACAAAAAAATCTGACTAAGTAGTATACAGGCTCATACGTGTAAGTGTACTGAGTGTTGGAACACTGGCCCAGCACAGGATGGGGTACACTCCGTGAAGGGGCATTGAGCATGTGGTTAAATCCCTAGTACCAAGTCATGCCCCCAAACAAAACAGCAAAAACCCACAAACAACAGCAACTGCAATTCCTTAGAGAAGTATTAATTTACAATGATTTTAAAATAAAGCACATTGAGGTGGAAGACAGGGCTCAGCAGTTTTGAGCATTACTTGCTCTTCCATAGGACCCACGTGTGTCCCAACCCACATAAGGACACTCAAAACCATTTGTAACTCTGACTACCTCTAGCCTGAGGGAACCTGCACTCATATGTACAGCACACACACATACACTTAATAAATATGTAATAAATGAAGCAGTCCACTAGAAAATGCTTATTAACTATAACATTAAAAAGCCCAGGATACCTACAAGCATTCCCTTTTTCAACATAAAGGTCATTAATACCTAAGCAAATATACCTTTGCTAGTACTTCAGGAGAAACTTCCTCATCTGGAGACCATAATTTTCCATTCTTCTCACCTGTTGACTATAGATAATAAAAAAAATTTAGTTTTCCACCCATTCCTTTGCACTTAACAAATACTAAATAAGTGTTTACCTCCCAGAATATACAAATAAACTTTGCTGGTACAGTAATGAATGCCTTTAGGAGTGAATTTAGGAGGGAGGCAGAGATACAGGACTTAAAGGACAGCTTTTGTTTTACACGGAGTTCAAATCCAACGTGGGCTCCATGGGGGTTCCATGAGATCGTACCTTGAAACAATCAAAACTTACACCTCAACAGTAACAAACAAAAGTACTAAAGGATCTGAACAGATTGCTCTCCAAAAGATACACAGATGGCAAATAAGCACTTAGAAAATGATTCTCATTAAAGAGAGAGAAAAAAAGAATACCACACTCATAATGAAATATCGTTTTATATTTATTTTCTCAAAAAGATGTGGAGAAACTGGAACCTACAGACTTGTTTGGTAAAAAGGTTAAAAAGGGACAGATCCTATGGTAACCAGTTTGGTGATATCCAAAAAATGTTCAATAATCATATGAGGCAGAAATTTTACTTTTGGCACATACTAACATTAACTACAATTGCCAAAATCCAAACTGTTGACAAAAAAAACCAAAAAAGACAAAAAAACCAAAAAAGTGGAATATACAAAGGAGTATTTTGTAGCAGAGAAGAAAATAAGTGAAATTTTGATAAACACAATAAAGTGAATCTGGGAAACATTTTATAGGACCCTTGGTCCTATAAAATAAAATAAAAGAAGTTATATTGTAAAAGAACAAGTATTAGACAATAAGATATCTAGAATAAATCCATAGTCACCACGCAGAGTTGTGAGGGCATCATATATTAAGTGAATTTGAGCACACGCTTAGTGGGTAGAAGAATGTTTGCATTTGGGAATCTATCTTGAGTGCTCAGGAGAAAAAGCATTTGCTACCAAGCCTGACAACCTGAGCATTTGCTACCAAGCCTGACAACCTGATTTCACCACCACCGTGTGGTGGAAAGAAGAGAGCTGACTCTACAAAGATGTCTTTTGACATTCCCAAGCAAACTGTCATGCATATGCTAGAATAAATAAATAAATAAATAAATAAATAAATAAATAAATAAATAAATAAATACAATTAAAACCTTTTAAAAAGCACCAGGCATAGTGGTGCCCATCTTTAATCAAGCACTCAGGAGAAAGAGGCAGGCAGATCTCTGTGAGATTTAGGCCAGACTGATTTACAGAGTAAAGTTTTAGAACAGCCAAGCCTATATAGTAAAGTCCTGCTTTTACAGGGGGAAAAAAAGGAAAGAAAAAAGAAAAACAGGTGGAATATGGTGGTACACTTACTTATTTTAGTATCAGCAGTTGAGAGGCAGAGGCAAGTGTGTCACTGTTGCGTTCAAGGCCAGCCTGGGCTACATACCCAGTTTCAGGCCAACCAGGGCTATACAAGAAGACCCTGTCTCAAAAACAAAATAGAAACATAGCTGGATATGGGCTGGGTGGTAGCTTAGATCCTGTCCTGAACAAGAACACAAACCATGCTTACATAATGGATCGCTGTGAATGATTTGGTGTTAATCCCCATCTTCTCTAACTTCATAAAACAGGAGTCTAGAGTGTTCAATGTTACACCAGAAATAAAGACATTCACGAATGTGCCTGTGTCTGCACTCTCCATAATTCTAGATTGTGAGATCCTTTTAAAAATGCACTGTAGGGGTTACAAAGATGGCTCAGCGCTTAAAGACTGCTATAACCTAGTTGATATTCTCAGCACTCACATGGGGCTGTCTGTAACTCCAGATCCAGGTGATCCACTGACTTTTTCTAGCCTCCACAGGCATACCACACACATGGTGCACAGAAAAAGATGCAGTCAATACACTCAAACACATAAAATGAAGAGGATCTTTTAAAAAGGAACTATGATTTTAAAGCGACAGTTACATTAATAGGCTGTAGTGTGATATTTCAAAACCTGCACAAAGGGACGAAGAGTTAGATCCTATCAGTCACCTCAGACCTAGCATGTGAAGCTTAACACACACACACACACACACACACACACACACACACACACACACACACACACACACACCCTAGATACCGAAAAAGAGATGTTTTCATGATAAAGATATAGACAGTCTTAAATTCAAGACTCCAGATTTAATTAAGTTAGAAACTTACCCTGTCATTCATTAGAAGATCTTTAACAATAAAGTTTGCCACTACAGATTTCATTGGGGAAGCAAACTGATCTGGTGCTAACATGGAAATGTGGCCCAGTGAAACTAGCGGAGTTATCAGTTGCTCTGGCACGTCAGCATTCAGACTCCTACTGAGTGGCTATGAAAATAAAACAAACAATTATCAATTGGCTTTGTAAGTATTTAGATATTCTACAGTCATAATAATTTTACAATGCCCAAGTCAATCTGTTTTAATGATATGATCATACTTAATTAATTTTAACCATCTCAGATACTTTGCTATTTCACCTACTGAAATATGATTGCGGTGATTCAATGAGAAAGGCCCATTAGGTTCACATGGTTCAATATTTGCTCCCCACTTACTGGGACAGTTTGGAAAGATTAGAAGATGTCGCCTTATTGGAAAAGGTAAGTCATTGGAAATGGCCTTTGAGGTTTCAAAAGCCCACATCAGACCCAGACAGATGTGAGCTCTCAGCTACTCCTTCTGTCTGCCAGCTGCCATACTTCCTACCATGACCTTTGACACTATAAGCAAGCCTCCAATTAAATGCTTTCTTTTGTAAGTTACTTTTGTCATAATGCCTAATCAAAGTGATAAGAGTAACTAAGACAATAATACAATTGAAAAAATATAGAAAATAAAGCCCAAGAAAAAGTTCAGAAAAAAGGATATCTGCATTACTCTCCATCTCTCATCTTCTAATTTGTTATTTTGGTGGAAATTATTTTTATGCTGACAAGATAGCTAAAACAACCTTGAACTGTAAAAAATAAGAGTTTCTAGAATCATATCTCCAGTTTGTAACAATAGGAATGCCTTTCAAGAAGCAGAGTCTGTCCAATGATCATACACGGAGAACTAACAAGAAGACTAGTATTCAGGAACAGTTGTAGGTGCTGACGCAAGGGCAGTTCAGCTGTCTAGTAACAGTCTGTGAGGATAAGCTAGAGCAGGTAAGACTAAAGCTAAGGAGAACACTCTCATATAAAACAGAGGAATAACAGTGAACAGCTGAGCAGACAAGTGCTCCAGAAGTACACATCACTGTAAGAAGACATACAAACACAGCCTTAAAACCTAGACTTTACCAAAGCGCAGAGCCTGACAAACTAATGGGAACATATTCTATGTATACCTCAAAAATCTGTGCCAGCTGGACTTCCTTGTTTGAGAAGATGGCGTGGATGCAGTGCACAGCCTGCTTTGCTTGGTGTGGAGTGCCCCGCTTGGCTTTCTGGTGTAAAATAGGGATCAAGGTTCTGCAAAAATAATAATATACTCGTGTTTTCCCGAAGTTTCTTCTCATCCTCATGTACTCTACTTAGATGTGTGTTGGTAGTGAAGGCTTTCTTAGAAATTATTTGATTGATAGAAAGATTTAAAGTTCCTTCTCTGTCTCATAAACCAAGACATATACAATAGCGAACAAATTTCATTTTAAAACTAAATCAGATATATATATATATATATCACATCACAAAACTAGCCACCCTTAATTAATAATCTATGATTTGCTCTAGGGTATATATTCACATTTACATTCTAAGAAGACATTCCTAATTTTCCAGTTCCCTTTTAGAATTCCCTTCTGTTATTTCAAAGTAGCCAAGGAAAAAAAGTAGCAAAAGGTCAAGTATGCTAACATGAAAGATAAACTAAAACTATTTCTGTAGAACACTATGAAAACAAATACCATAACAAAGCAATAAATGCTGACCATAGAGCAAAAGATGTATTTGAAGGGCATATATTCATATGAATCCACACAATATGTACACATATCAACAAGGAGAGCATTCATAAAACAATCCTAACAACTCTTCCTTTTATTTTCCTAGGCTCACAGATATGCTCCACCTCCAAATGCCAGGGACAAAGCTCAGGCCCTTATGCATATGTCAACACCAGGATGGAGCCACATACCCACCCTTTGCTTCAACTTTTCATGATAGTCATAAACTTTTATAATCAGACAAAATCTTTACAGCAACAAAACTCTACAGCAATTATTTGTTATATCTTCAATACAAATAGAAAATGTCATATTTTATTTTATAAGCCAAAAAGTTGATGTCATCAAATGCAAAGGCCTACAGTAAAACAATAAAAAAAACCTAAAGTATAATAGACCTTAGTAGCAATATTCAAGACCACAAGACACATGCCTCAACCACCCCCCCAAAGCCTAGAGTATGCTAATCAGTTTAATTTTGACATGTTCACGAATGTCTAAAGCCCATCTTGGAGATCTGAACTACGGGGTAGGAATTTCCAAGTCTAACTAGTCTAGATAGCCCTGAGCACCATTTGGTCTTTTGTTCATAAGCTCACCACTATTAATACTAGTGAATAACTAAAGAAAATGCACTTAAATATACATTTAATGTAAGGTTTACTGTCACTATCTGTTACCAAGCAACTAGTAAATATTTTATGATGAACATTATTTAATTGTTCTATTTGTCTTTGTAGCAACAGGAAAGTGGTAGCTACTGACTTTATAACCAACTTAAAAGAAAAGTCATAGACTAGATGAGTACATTAAACATAAATAAAACAAAACATTTAGTTTTGTTTATATGCCTTTATTCGGGCACGTACACTTGAGCACAGGTGCCTATGATGGTTAGGTGTCAGATGCCCTGGAGTTGGAATTAAGGCTATGACGAGTGCTGGGTACCAAACTAGGGCCTTCTGTAAGAACAGAGCAGTGTGCACTTTCAGCTGCTGAGCCACCTCTCCAGGCCCACAAGATACAATTACATCAAGGGTGGAAATATACAATATTCTTTTAAGCAAGCCTGAAATACAAAACCCCATCAAGTCCTCTGTTCTGCTGTTTCCCGAGTGCTATAACTCAGAGGCACGCTCAGGGTTCTTACTGAGGTCTTCGGTGGCTTTGCTTTTCTGTGGTTATTTCTTCTCTCCTCAAAGGTTTCCATCTTTAACTCTAAAGTTAACTACTCCACGTGGATCTATTTTTCCCAATGCTTACTTTCTTTTCATAGAGCATTCTCTTAAAAATAGGACACTTGCCTTAAAACGTAAAAATATTCCAAGCTTGGAAGAAAATGTCAAACTTTATCCTACTATGTTAACGACCTTTTTTCCTTTCATGTGCACAGTAGTTTGCACAAAGGCCTCGTGTGTGCCAAGCAAGTACTCTCTCGCTGAGCTAAATCCCTAACCCCCCAAGTCCCTGTAAAAAACATTTTGAGACAAAGTCATTCTTGCCTGGTTTGTTACCTGTTTCACCAAGCCTGGTACTAATGATATTTTTTAATTTGTATGTACAGATATATAAACAATTAAATCTTTAGACCACACAGCTCTTTTAAAGACAAAGACAGACTGGATAATCCTTTTGTTCCACAACAATTTTATTTAATAAAACCTACAGGAGTCCATTTGTCTATTTTTATTACATTATGTAACAAACGTTGTTTATATTAGATTTACTATGAATTTTTCATGTTTATGTTACCAATGAACATATGATGCAATGGATATATCAATGTGTTCTTTCTTGTTTCCCACCCTTACCACAAGTGTAATCCCAAAATGTTAAATGAAAATATAAAAATGTATTTTATTGTTATGATTACTGTTACCATTATCAATTACAAAGCAGCTAATAAATATTTTATGATGAATACTACTATTTAATTCCCCTATATTTTGGGGGGAGGGGGTTGGGAAAGGAAGGTGGTTGCTACTTAATTTATAGTCAGTTTGAAAGAAAAAATAAACAAATTAGAAAGATACATTAATCACAAATATAATATTTAATTCTGTGATAACTTTTGATTACTAAAACTTTCAAGTCCTTTCCTTCTATACAGACAGTGCAGTTTGTCCTGCTGTATTTATCCTGGTTGTGGTAAGATGGGGCAGGAGACAGAGAGACTAAGGCATGAAAGCAGTTTTCTTTCTGCTGCCATCGTCTTCATGACAGAGAAATCATGATTCTATCACTCCCACCCAGGAACCTTTATGTTTACCATGTTAAAAAAAAAAAAATACTCACGACCGTATCTGGGGAAGGTCTGTTTCTATTTTATGGCCTGTGTTTCTAAAAATCTGTATTGCGGCTTCTGCCACCTTGTCATCCTCCATTCTGAGGCACTGTAACAAGGACTCATAGGTCTCTGCAGAGTGGAACGAGGTAGGATGTGTGAAAGACAGAACCTGGAGGGACAGATACACCTTTAGGAGCACAGACAACAGCTCTAATCTACTTAAAAAGGAGATTTCTTTCAATAAATAAAATGTAAAGTTCAGGTGTACAAATGCTAGCTACAACACTTGGAATATAAATTACATATTTTAGCCACCACTGCAGTTACTTTTACTCAAGAGACTTTAATGAGAACCCCGTGTGGTGCGTTCCAGCCTCTTTCCCAAGATAGTTGATGTGCTATCTTTCCCCCCATCTTCTCATTATCCCTTGGTTTTTAATAAACTTAGAATAAAGAAATGTTTTTTTAATTCCATATTTGTTTTTAATCTTATGTGCACTGGTGTTCCCTGCATGTATGTGTGTTTGGGTGTCGGATCCTCTGGAGCTGGCGCTACAAACAGTAGTGAGCTGCCATGTGGATGCTGGAAATTGAACCTGGGTCCTCTAGAAGAACAATCAGTAAGTACTTATAACTCTTGAGCCTTCTCTTTTGCAAATATTCTCTCTAGCACTACTTAATCTCTTCTTCAGTTTGCATTACTGTGATTTCAATGCACTTTTGCCTCAACTTCTCCCTCTTTTTACTCGATTCAATGAGAGTCCCATCCAGTGCGGCGGTTGGACAACAGACCCCATGCCACTCTGTAACTTGGGACCACTACTCCCGAAAGCAACCCTTTCTGCAGTAATATGCAATGTCTTGAGTCACACCTTGCTCTTATTTATAGGTAATTTGAATTCATTTGCACTTACTAAGATCATGAATAGCTTCATTTATAAAGATGATATCATACAACATGTTAGTCAACTGCCTCAGATACAGGTAATTTGAAAGATAAGAATGGATTATTTAACATACATGGTCACAGTATAGCAGGAATACAAGATAATCACAAAAAAATTTAAAATGATACTGTATGATGTAAAATTTACATTGTGATACCAAAGTTATTTTTATAAGATCTGATTTCTAGCTAAGCATGTTACCAGACATCTGTAATCATAGTATATGGCAGGCTACGTGGCAGAAGAATATCTGAGAGTGTCATGCCAGTCTGGGCTATAGAATGAGACTCTTGTTTTTAAATAAATAAATAGATAGATGGATGTAATTCCTACCAGAAAAATTAAATCTTTTGAATAATCTAACTTAAAATAAGCCTCCGCATGCACACCCTGCAGGGAATGCCCTTAGTTATCTTTGGAAGTTAATGGAGATAAAATTATCAAAAGAAATACCTTAAGAAGCTCCAGTCCTGAGCGGATGGCTGAGTCCGGACTGACACCCTCCTCTTCATCATCAGCTGTCCCTTCTATTGATTTATTCATCAGTTTCACTAGCGCACTAGTAAATGAAGAAATGTAAGTCAGTAAGACTACTTAAATTAGCAATGTATCCCAACTAAAATATGATAAACAGAGAATCTAAAAAGACCATGGTCAAACAAAATTTCTGTAGCATGAGGCTCAATGTTGACTACACCATAGGTGAGCTTACTTTTCATGTTACCTTCCCCAAAATCTTAATGTGTTATTTAGTAATAACAATCACTGCAAAATAAGCCAGTTAAATAATATATAATAATAATATTATAATACTATAATATTAATATTAGCTCTTCCAATATTTACACATATAAAGAATCTTCACACATAGATTGTAAAAATAACATAAAAATAGTTGAAAATTGGGCAAATGGCCAATTCAGAACAAAATTCAGATAGTAAGGGGGCAGGCAAGATGGCTCAGTGGGTAAAGGTGCTTGCTGCCAATCTTGATGCGCCGTGTTCAACTCCTGGAGCCCACATGATGGAAGGCAAGAATTCCTAATGTCGTTCACTGACCTCCAAGTATGTGCTACATGTGCTTGCGCATACACACAATGAATAAGTGTAACCCAAAGACTTAGCAGTGAACATATACATGGAAAATAGTATTAACTGCACTAGCAAATGAATCTACAGAATCAGTAACTCCATCGTAAGAAATTACTAACAATCAATTAATCAAAAACATGCTTATTCTGGTCTACAGAGTGAGTTCCAGGATAGCCAAGGCTACACAGAGAAACCCTGTCTCAAAAAAACCAAAAAAAACCAAACAAACAAAAAAACATGCTTATTTATAAACATGCAATTAGAAACTGGGTACTGTAAGAAATTAGTTATCTTTTCAATATATTTACTACCAAAGAATATTACATGATCAAAAAGATCAAACTACCTAACTGAACAGACTTGTTTGTTTTTTGACAAGGTCTCAGACGTATCCTGGGCTGACCTCTCTTGGTCGGCTTGACTCAGCCCTTGAGTGGTAGGACTGCACAGGACTACAATAACGGGGATCTAGTTACTTCCCCTGGCTAAACTGATAGCATTTAAAACAAAAAACAGACAAGGACTCCTAGCTTGTCAAGTTGTGGGTTTGATCCTCTATGCCACACAACTGGGTGTGGTGGTGCACGCCAGCTAAAGCAGAAGGATGGTCATGAGTTCAAGGCCAGGGTGGGGTACATAGTGAATACCAAGGGTAACACAGCAAGATGCAGTCTCAAAAAAACAGGGTAAGAAAAGTGTGGGGGGGGGTGGGGAGTGAGTCAGGGTGGTGAGAAAAATTTTGTTTGTTGACATTATTGCTTCAATCAAATTATCGTGATTTGTTTAGAGGACAGGGTTTTTCTTTGTATATTGCCTAGACTCTCCTTTAATTCACTCTTACTGATCATCAAACTGAGGAGATGGGTTTAACACACACTACTTGTAAAAATCAAAAATCTGTTGTTGCTGCTGCAGAGACAGGGTCTTACACAGCCCTGGCTGCCTTAAACTCAATGTGTAGCAGAGGATAATCTTGACTCTACATGCTAAGAGCCAGATCGCAGACATATGTTACCACAAAGGATTTTTTTTTTCCCGAGACAGGATTTCTCTGTGTAGCCCTGGCTGTCCTGGAACTCACTCTGTAGACCAGGCTGGCCTCAAACTCAGAAATCCACCCGCCTCTGCCTCCCAAGTGCTGGGATTAAAGGCGTGCGCCACCACTGCCTGGCACCACAAAGGATTTTTTAAAAAAGAACAAAGTATGAACCTGAATTGTGTGATAGAGTATTAGCACTTGGGAAGATGAAGGCAGAAAAATACAAGTTCAAAAAACCAGCATGAACTACAAAAAAAAAAAAAAAAAGAAAGAAAGAAAGAGAAAGAAAGAAAGAAAGTCCCCCCAGGGCTCTGCAGTGCTGTGCTCAAATTCTACCATTTGTTTTGTGTAGCGCGGTGCAGTTTGTGCTGGGGAGCAAGTCCTGAGTCTTTGTAGTCAGCAGAGGCCTAGACCCACCTTTGGCATCCCAGAGAAACTGTACTGGCCATGGCCTTCCTTCCTAAGCTTTCTGTTTGTTAGCATTTATTCAACTTGTAGGCATCCTGTGAGCCCTCTACCTTTTAGTCTCTTTTCTCTCTTTCTTTAAAGATTGGCTTTTATTTTTTTGTGTGTGTATATGTCGTGTCTGCAAAGGGCAGAAAATGGCATCAAATGTCCTAGAGGAAGAGTTACAGGTGATTATCAGCCGCCTAATGTCGGTACTAGGAACTGAACATGGGTCCCCTGCAAGGATAGTACATGCTCAAAAGCTGGTGTGATAGTGCTAACCTTTATCCACAGCAGAAACAGGCAGATCTCTGTGAGTTAGAGGCCAGCCTAGTCTACATAATGAGTGCCAGGACAGCAAGCGAGGTCTACGCAGAGAAACCATCTCAGGAAGAGAGAGGGGAGACTATCTGCCCTTAACTGCAGAACCATCTTTCCAACCCCCTTACCTTTTACCTGTATTTATCAAGTATCTGTGTGTGCACACAATGCCATGGCTCATGCAAAGAGGACTTGGCTCTCTCCTTCACCCATGTGGGTTCTGGGGATCACACACCAATCATCAGGGTTGCAGGCATGCACTTCTATGTGCCCAGGCACCATGTTAACCTAACATTTATGGCTTACATAAATGTCATTCATAACATTCTGGGTGTTCCCATTCCTCGCTCAAAAGTAGTTTTCATAATTTCATGTCATCATTGCTGACTCAGGATCCAGTTCTTCTTTCTCCTCACCCCCGACCACTCTAATTTACTCTCAGTCCTGAGTTTCAAGCATTATCACAAGGATCGTTGCACTTAAAACATGTAGATCAGGTTAGCCCTGAAGTAACAGAGCTCTAACTGCCTCTTGTTTCAATAGTACAAGGATTAAAGGAGTGTGAAAAAAACATGCCTGCCACCAATATTTTCTCTTAAAATCGTGATTATAAACTGTTAATGATGGGTGGTCTGAGCCTATAACCCCAACACCCAGGAGGCAGAAGCAGGAGGCTAACGAGTTCAGGACCAGCCTGGTCTATATAAGCAAGTTCCAGGTTCTAGATCCCTCATAGACATATAGTGAGACTCTGCCTCAAAACATCTAAGTAAGTTAATTATAAGAACCTTGACACTATTTTGAAGCATATGCTCTCTCTCTCTCTCTCTCTCTCTCTCTCTCTCTCTCTCTGTCTCTCTCACACACACACACACACACACACACACACACACACACACACACACACACTCTACTACTACTCAGTTATAGCTCTGGCCTATCTAAATATTTCTTAATCTCTTTATCCCTTTTTGTTTGCTATTTTCACCTAAAACAACTATAAATATTAATCAGCATATTATATATATGACACATGTTAAATTGTGTTAAATTATGTTTTATGTATTATTTAATATAATTGGTATTTACGTGCATATAAATGTCTCAATAATTTTAATATGTGGTAATTATCATTACTGTAATTTTAGAGAGTGGTAAACTGAAAATCAGAATACCTAAGTATCCCAGACTCAAGACTAGTGACCTGGACTTTATCCACAGTAGTCCTCACTTAGCTAACCCCAGTAATTTCTACTTCCTTTTAATACCCATCAGTTACGTAGCTTATTTTTGAAATCTTCTATAACAACACACCCATGCACAGTCCGAGTTATATAACTTATTCTTCACTAAGCATACAATGTACTTTACACAAAGACACTAAGTTTAAAAAAAAATAAACCTAGTGGGGGAGTACCCTCATGGAGGCGGGGGGGGGGGGGGCGGGCGCTATGGGGTTTCCAAGGGGGACACCTGGAAAGGGGAAAACATTTGAAATGTAAATACAGAAAATGTAAAACAAACAACAAATCCCTTTCTTTATAATACAGTATTTTGTGCAGACCTGGATCAATAATAAGGAATATGGCTTTTACATTTTGTGAAACAGGATTTCCCCATGTAAACCCAGACTGGCTTGCATATCACTATGTAGATCAGGTTGGCCATAAACTAAAATGTCCATTTGCCTCTATTTTAAAAGTGTTGAGATTAAAGGTATTAAAATAAACACTGACATTCTAACAAAATTATGGTCTGGTAGAAATATTAACCAAGATATTCTTCTTTGAGATCAAGTAACTCATGAGGAGGCTTCAGCAGAGTTTGAACACTGGGAATCGAACAATAGTGGCTTGCTGACATAATGGACCCCTGTGACATTTCTTGATGTCACAGCACATCCCTTTCAAAGTTAATGTGCACACTCAAGAGGTCTTATTTCTACTACATTCTATCTTTAAGCCATTTAATGTGATGCTATAATGCAGGGGTGACTGGATTGGTAAGAACATGCACTTAGCATTCAAAAGGTCCTGAATTAAATCCCCAGCACACACATGTGTGCTCATGACTGCACATACACACAGCTGCACAAAAAGCAGGGAAGGTGGAAAGTAAATAGTACAGACCAAAGGATACTGACAAGAAATAATGTGCCTATGTTTTTGAAGTTAACTATAAACAAACATGTTGTAACCCAAAATTTTTTGGTTTTCTTTTTGCTTTAATTTGCGAAGTAGAAAATAGGATCAGGAAATATTAACTAAAAAGTAGTAGAACTTATGTTATAAGCTGACCAGTCCTCAGAGTGTGACTATATCTGGAGACAGGGCAGTAAGGAATAGCTGTGTAGGATGAGATCATGTGGATGGTGAGCTTAATCTGGGGTCAGCATTCTTTTCTTTTTTTTTGGTTTTTCGAGACAGGGTTTCTCTGTGTAGCCCTGGCTGTCCTGGAATTCACTCTGAGTTCAGGCTGGCCTCGAACTCAGAAATCCACCTGCCTCTGCCTCCCAAGTGCTGGGATTAAAGGTGTACACCACCACTGCCCAGCTGAGCACTATTTTCTTAAGCAGCACAGGTCACAGATTTATCCTGGGCATGCAGAGAAAAAATTTGCAAACACAGTGAGAAGATGGTAACTGTCGAGAAGACAAGGAGAATGACTTCAGAAAAATGTTAATATCTTGGTCTTGAAACTTTCAGTTTCCTACAGGTAAAAAGAATTTTATTTTCTAACTTGCCAGCCAATGGTATTTAGTTAGGGTAACCCTTGAACACTAGTATAAGGTGCCTTCTCATATACCCACAATAGTGACTCACACAGGTGAGATGACTAGTACTTCTAGGTGGGTGCTGGGTACTGGACTAGGTCTCCAAATCTGCATCTATATCGATTAAGAATCAGTGAGTGCTACAAAGTATTCCAACAGGAAAAACAATTATCACTACAAGACAAAAAACATCCCCAGAAATTTACAATACTAAATCATTAAAAATAAAATATCAGGGTGGTTTTAAAAAGACAAGTCCTCTTTTTCAATATGCCATTCTGTTCTCACACAACAACTGAAAAGCGATAAAACAGATACAACAGAATATCATGTGACTACGTGTCTCAGGGTTTCTATTCCTGCACAAACACCATGACCAAGAAGCCAGTTGGGGAGGAAAGGGTTTATTGGGCTTACACTTCCACATTGCTGTTCATCACCAGAGGAAGTCAGGACTGGAACTCAAGCAGGTCAGGAAGCAGGAGCTGATGCAGAGGCCATGGAGGAATGTTGCTTACTGGCTTGCCTGCTTCTCCTGGCTTGCTCAGCCTGCTTTCTTATAGAACCCAAGGCTACCAGCCCACAGATGGTACCACCCACAAGGGGCCCTCCCCCCTTGATCGCTAATTGAGAAAATGCCTTACCGCTGGATCTTATGGAGGCATTTTCTCAACTCAAGCTCCTTTCTCTGTGATAACTCCAGCTTGTGTCAAGTTGACACACAAAACCAGCCAGTACACAACTAAATGCTTAAGAAAACTCAGCTCTCAGTAAATAATCATACAGAACTAAAACGTTCTCTTTTTATGTGTGTTAAGTGTTCTGCGGATTTTTCAAATTAGCATATACAGAATAAATCTAAGTAGTACTCTAAAAAACACTTAAATAATACTGCAATGCCCAGCCTTCTATTAGAATGGCAGGTGCCTTCTGCCATTAAAGAGAGCTTTAAATGGATGGTTTCCAGATCTCTATGGGTCCAGCATGTAAGCTCACAACCATGCACTTTGAATGAGCATCTATTTATTCTATATACACTGCCTATCTTACCTTATGGCTTCTGAATCAATGTGCACGGGAGCAATTCTTTCCAACAGAAATTTGACCATCTCAAGAAAAGGGTTGGTTGGCTGCTTAGGATTCGCAAGTTTCCGAGCTATTTCCCTCTATAAAAGAAAAGGGTTTTATTGTTGAGTTTTAAACTTTTTTGTTTGTTTTTTTCGAGACAGGGTTTCTCTGTGTAGCCCTGGCTGTCCTGGAACTCACTCTGTAGACCAGGCTAGGCTCGAACTCAGAAATCCACCTGCCTCTGCCTCCCAAGTGCTGGGATTAAAGGTGTGCGCCACCACTGCCTGGCTTATTGTTGAGTTTTATATCTTTAGTATTTTTCACAATTAGATAACTATAGGAAGAGAAATCACTGAAAAATTTGAAACCCAGAAAAAGTGAAAATGATGTCTGTTTTAGGCACTGATTAAAGCACACATAGTAAAATCGTGCTTAGTAAAATAAAAAGCACTCGTTGTAAAATCCAGACAGTAGAGAACAGAAAAGGGATAGGTGGTTTTAAATGGCTTCTGCTTTTTGCCTTACACTTCTGCTATAGAATTTTTATTTAGCTTAATAACATAATGTTTTATTGAAAAAGTTTTATTTGCAAGTATAACTTAATAGGATTTTGAGTTTTCTTTCAGTTAATTTCCCTGAAAAGCATATTCTTAGTGCATGTGTACATGTGTGTGTGGGTTTGTGCACATGAGCATAACGCCCACAATTCAGAGGACAGTATTAGAGCTATTTATCTCTATGAAAGAAAAATGTGAGGCTGGAAAGATGAGATGTCTCAGCGGTTTAGTCGCCTCTATTTAAACTCAAAGATAGCAGTATTATACCAGCTACCGTTGACAACGAATGGCACGCTTGCTGGAAATCTCTCATTTTTTTCTAGACCTTCCAGGTGATTTAACAGTGTTAATATATTATCAGCCAGGTCCAAATCACAGATTTCCAATCATAAGTCACAGACTACATGTACTTATCTTCTATTTTTTAATTTAAATTTTATTATTACTAGTGTGTGTGTTTTATGTGAGTGAATGCATTCTATGGCTTGTATGTGGAGAACAACCTTCACCATCCAATTCTCTCCTTTCATTGTAGGTGTTAGTTTTGAAGTCAGGTGGGAGCTTGCCACTGAAAACAGCACGGAACCTGCCTCTCTTCTATTTCATACAGAAATGTTCATTCCCAGAAACTAGAAATGCAATAGCCATTCCTGACATGATGCCGCTGTTCCATTCAGATGCTGGCCTCTAACAACTCTTTTATTTTTTTTTTTATAGACCTACATAAGCACAATGAAGGCCCCTACACCCACCCCCGTTTACAGGTCTTGTAATTATATTTTATATAAAAGAACACAGGTAATTTAAATAGTATACACAAGCTACACTGTGCTTATTAATAGAAAGATGAAAAAAAGCAGGACCTAATAGCACCCTCTTAAAATTACATCTCTCTTTATTCTGTGTGTGTGTATACAGGCACATGCTGTGAAGGGCTTATGAAAGTCAGAGGATAATTTAAGGGACTCTACTTTGTCCTTCCACCACAAGAGTAACAGGATCAAACTCTTCTAGCTTCACAGGAAGTACCTTTATCTACCAAGCTATTTGATTGGCTGTTTTATTTACTAACAGCAGACGAGCAAACAACCCGGATCTCACTGGTGCTTGCAGACTGGTAAGGAACTCATGGTGATGTTCGTGCCCTCGACCCCCAAAGGCGAGACCACAGACAAGAACTACCATGCCTAGCTATCATGCTTTTTTTTTCAGTACAAATATAGTTTTTAGGCATAACTTTATGATTCATAAAACCAGCAGCATTGATTACATACATTTCTTGCTCGCTGGACTCATTCCAGGATATTTTAATTACAAACACCAGAGTTTATCTTTAAGATTTAAATTTATTTACTTATTCCCCACAGTGAATAAAAACTGTTTTAAGGTACCAGACCATTTTGTAAGAACATCTATTATAACCTTTAATCCCTCACTGCATATTTAAATTATCAACTGTAATCCTTTTCAGAACAAGGGTAAAAAGTAAATAACCAAAATGCTTATCTTGTATTCATGTTTAAGCCTATTCTTAGTATAATGTTTCACAACTGCATAATAACATAAATACTGAAGACAGAAACAAAATCAGCTTTTCCCCCGTGAGTTTCTGTAATTAATGATCCTGGCTTCGTAAAAAAATAAAAATAATAATAATAAGGGGTGCAAGAAGACAGAAATCTACCTAGGAATTTACTTCTTTCAAATGAAATAAATCTCTCATGTTATGACATAACTACAACTAAGTTATTATCAGGTTTTGTTCTTATGCTCAGAGACGAGAGAGAGGAGGAAATGCATGCATATAAAATACTTTGAATTCTTTCCATTTCTTAAGTGAAGAAACATACATTAAATTAAATAAAAAGTATTCTTTCTTGGTCATTTCCTAGGGACAGTCTCTGATCTGATATTTTCTTCCTCCTTGGAATATAGCTGGTAAGTGTTAGCAACAACAAAGTAGTCCACTTGGACATGTTCTAAATAATCTAGCATCTACCATACGATTAAACGTCACACAAAAATAAACATATGAGCCAGACAGTGGTGGCGCACGCCTTTAATCTCAGCACTTGGGAGGCAGAGGCAGGCGGATTTCTGAGTTCGAAGTCAGCCTGGTCTACAGAGTAAGTTCCAGGACAGCCAGAGCTACACAGAGAAACCCTGTCTCAGAAAAAAAAAAAGGGGGGGGGGGGAAACCCATATGTAATAAAATACAGATTTCTGAAAGTTATTAAAGAAAATATAGAATCATGATTCACTAACCACACAAATGTCAGCTTGCTTGCATGAACAGGTTGGGCTGATTAATAATTCCAACTGAGACCTCAGTTTCTCATCATCACCAAGAACCTGGTTAAATTTCTTTACAAAATCTTGTGCTTTCCCAGGGTCAGGCAAATTCTCTATGAAGTGAGGAAAATAAATGTCAGACAAAAACAAAACCAAAAAAAAACAAAACAAAAAAAAACCCAAACTACTACTTTATAACTGTCTTTAATACACTGGCAATAGGCTGAAGAGATGGCTTAGCAGTAAGAATATTTTCTACTCCTACAAAGGACTCAGTACCTTTGTTAGGCAGTTCACAACTGCCTGTAACAACAGTTTCAGGGAGATCTGACATCTCTGGGCCCTGCAGGTACATGAACTCACACACAGACACACATGCTTATACATAATTAAAAATAAAACAAAGTAAAACTAAAAAATACATTAAAAAGTAAATAAATATTGATGAGCCATTAAGAGAAAATCCAACAAATGGTACTCATAAACAAAACTGACGATTATCTTTCACCACTCTATAAGACCACAGTATCATTGGCTCATTTAATAACCTGTTTTGAGTGGGCTGGAGAGATGGCTCAGCAGGTAAGAGCACTGGTTGCTCTTGGACAGGACCCAGGCTTGATTTCTTAGAACTTCATGTTGGCCTACAAGCCTCTGTAAGTAACTCCAGTTCCAGGAAACTGGACAGGCAAACACATCATACATATGTACATGCAGGCAAAACATCCACACACATAAAATATGAAAAGATCTGTTTTGATAGTACATGCTCATTGGGTAAATAAACATACTTACTTGCTATAGTCATCAGTTTCCCAAACATGGCAGAACAGTTAGCCTCTGACTGAAATTTAAAACATAAACAAAGTACTAGTCATTTGTATTAATAAATTTCTCTAAGAGAAATCAATACTCACACTGAGCAATGTGTTCCTTAGCTTTAAATAAATTCACCATAATCTCACTAGAAAATGGCAAACCTCCCCCCCTCCGCGCGCGTGTGTGTGTGTGTGTGTGTGTGTGTGTGTGTGTGTGTGTGTGTGTGTGAGAGAGAGAGAGAGAGAGACAGAGAGACAGAGACAGAGAAGGGGGGACTAGCAAAGAACAGTAGAAAGCAACAAATATTAAGATAAAAAGAAAAAGATGGCAGGAGGAGAGCATTGAAAAGCTAAGTGTCAAGGTGTGGTAACAGGGGTCTGTCATCTCATCTACTAAGCATACTGCTTGAAGCCAAGAATTCACAGTCAGCCTAGGCAACATGACCTGCAAGCTGGTTTAAGCTCTTGATGCCACGTCTTCTTGCTGTGGTAAACTGTGCTCTCAAACTGTGAGCCAAAACATGCCCTCCTTCCTTTAGTTCTTTTGATCTTGGGTATTCTGTCGCCAGAGCAAGGAAAGTAACTAATACATGTTTAAAATCCCCCCTAGCAAATGCTGAGAAAGGAAGCCTATTGGGGAGTTTGTGGCTAACCTGGGTAACAGTGATTTCTAGACCAGCTTGAGCTAAAAAAAAAAAAAAAAACCCAAAAATGAACCAATCAAACAAACAAATGCTTATTAAGAAAAGAAACCAACAAAAAAGGCAATTTAGCTCTGAAACAGCTTAGCTGACATTTGAAAATTAAAACACCTTGAGATACTTTAATTACATCATACTACAGAAAAATTAAACATTGATTTACAACCTATGAAGTAAAATAAAAATCATAAACCTACTGTGGGCTGCTTGTGTAAATCCAACAGCTCACGCACATGGCTCCGAAGCATGTTCTGACACTTCCACATTTCATTGAGAGCTCTGTATATAGGTATGAACATGAAAAGATACATTAATAACACTATAAACTGTTCAACTTTCTGAAAATTTTTTTGTTTGTTTGAGCAGGGTTTCTCTATGTAGCCCTGGCTGTCCTGGAACTCAGAAATCCACCTGCCTCTGCCTCTGCCTCCCGAGTGCTGGGATTAAAGGTGTGAGCCACCATACCTGGCTTTATGAATTTTCTTATGTGTGCTATTTCTATATTCATACATGAAAAATTTAAACAACAGTTTATTAGAACTTAAGGACATTTAATATAAAGATTATCGTAATATGAATTAAATTTTTTTTGTAATGCTAGTGTTAAGAGGGCATTTTATCAGGCTGGTGAGATGGCTCAGCGGTAAAGAGGGCCTGAGTTCAATTCCCAGCAACCACATGGCGGCTCACAACCACCTGAAATGGGATCCGATGCACTCTTCTAGTGTGTGTCTGAAAACAGCTGCAGTGTACCCATATAAATAAGAAGTAAATAAATCTCATTTTTATAAAAAGGACATTTTATTACTGAGCAGGAATGTTTAAGTTCCAAAGGATCAATGTGATCTGGGGAGATCAAAAATTGACTAAAATAATATTAAATCCTAAACAGGGAGAGCTAGAGAGTTCTGGTCTAATGAAAGATAAAATGTCCAAGTATACAAACACACAGGAAAATGAATATTAAAAAAGCCTGGTAAATAGTGTAAGTGGGAGGCCTATGGAAATTGGAGTATCATAGATAAACAACTAAGGATTAACGAATGCCAGAAAAACAGCTATGAGGGATGGAGAGTCAGCAGGACTAGCTTCTACACTGTCAGAAAGGGCGACGGACACTCCCCAGTGAAGGAAGCAACCAACAGCACTAGCACTACCCAGCTGTGACGCTTAGGAACCACAACTAGCATGGCACAATGACCCTCATATCTTGCTTGTTGCCAACACCTCTCTAATTTCATTATCCTGCAACAGGAGGGACAATCATGCCTGGTATTAGAAACCTAGCTAATATCCAGGGCTAGTGAGATCATAAATCTTCGAGATGAACCTAACACCATTTATTAAACCAGTACAATTACTAATTATTTTTCATCAAAGAAGCTTCCCTTTACAACAGATGAAAATAACAATCAAAATGCAGGGGACAAGTGACTCTGCCACAATCACCCCAACCCACATGTCTACTACACAGTGACTCTGCCATAATCACCCCGATCTACATGTCTACTACACAGTGAAGGAGCCTCAGACAAGGGAGCACAAATATTTTAGCACGCAGAGGACCAGAAAATCTGGTGGGACTGTGTCCCTTAGAAAGGGGAGGGAAATGTATACCTGGTACACAGGGAAGCTATACCTTAATATTATGGAAGCCTAACCAAGACCCAAACAAGGACAAACCAATAGAGTTGCTAACCTGGAGGGAAACTCTCATGAGGCCCAAAACCTAGACAAAGCTATATGCAAATAAGAAGCTGCTGAGAAGGGAAATAGTCTTCCCTAGGGATGAGCACCCCAATTCAGTATCCAACACCAAGTGGCTAGCCCTAAAACCATGTACATATAAATAACACTAAGGAGACTCCGACATATTTGCCTATTTAAGCACATGTGTGCACGTGTACATACCACCCCAATAAGAAGTAAATAAGAAGAGGCCACGAATTCGAGAGGTAAAAAGGTGGGCGTGATGCATGTGAAGTCGGAGGGAGGAGAAGGGAGGAAGTCATGTGATCGTGATTTAAAAAAATTGTTTTGGTTATGGTTAGTTTTTTGAGACATGGTCTCTCTACAAAACTATGACTGTTCTGGAACTTGATATGTAGATCAGGCTAGCCTTGAGCTCAGAGATTCATTCATCTAGCCTCCCCAGTGCTAGGACTAAAGGCATGTGCCATCAAGCCAGACATCCTAGTTCACTTGTGTGTGTCTTTTCAGTCAAGATCTTGCATGTCTGGGTTAAGATTAGACTAAGTAACCAAGGCTGATAGTTTAATTTATTGGTAGAATACCTGAAACTTTTTATTAACACCATTACCAAAAGTCTGTGTGAGCAGGTGATCGAAAACACATGCAGACATCACCTCACTTGTGAAGCAGGGTAGAGCTGGCCTTGCTAGCTGGGGTTGCTGGTGAGCCAGCCCAAGGGCACAAGGGTAGGAGAGCCATCTGACTGGCCAACTCAGCTATCTTTCAGACCCAGATCCACAGCTTTGAATCGGTCCACCCCAGTGTCTAACCCATCGGTGATGTGGGAGTGCATGAAGGAGCCAGTCCTACAGACCCAAAACCACGTGACACAAGACAACAACAGGGTATCTCAGAAGAGTCCCCGTGAGGATCCTGTGACAGTGCAGCAGAAGCTAGAAGCCTCATACCACACCAATAAATTATTACAATGAACATCTATTCACACATAAACAAGTATGCACAAAAGGGTATGCTGTGGGCCACACTGATACACGTGACAGCTTCCACAGGAGTTTTTGTCTTTGTTGAGGGAGAGGTTGCAAGGGTGGAGGGCTGGTACTTGGAGTGGAGGACATAGGTGGGATTGGGGTGATGTGAAATTCACAAAGATCCCATAGAAGTTAATAAACAAACAAGCCCACCCAGGAAATATATGAAGCACTGAAAAGTAACTTACTTTACAGCATTTGGATCCAAGCTAGCATATAAATAATACAAGCATTTCATTCTCTCTTCTGTTTCCAGGTTATGGGGAACAAGATACTGAGCGAAGATTTTCTCTACCAATAGTCTATGAACAAACACACAAAAACAATTATGCTATTTAAGAGGTGAAATGAATTTAACCATTTTGTATAAAGTGATTATACACCAATAATTATGTTAAAAATGGTGTGGTTTATTTCATTATATGTCATAAAACATTTGTTCTAGAATACCTGACTGTTATCTCACACTGTAGCAAGGCTGGGATTAGAGGTGCGTACCAATGCCCTGTTTTCTTAAATGTCACTCTTAAATACAGGCAACTGGCTGCCCCAGATAATCTTCTGCAGGCTGAAACTATAGATTAAATTAAGTAGCACTACACAGAAAGCTATAGCACCAAGGACAGTTAATTCTCAAGAAACTTCTTAACTTCCTCTGACTGTAGTTCAGCTCCTTTCCCATGCTGCCATGTAGTAAAAACAGGAGGCTCTCCCCCAGGAGGCTCTCCCCCATTACTCCCTGGAAAGCTGCGCGCCGCACTTTTCTTCTCCCCAGCCTAAATCCCTATTCCTCAGTATCACTCCAATAAAAAGCACACAAGAGCTCTTCCTTAACCAACACATCTATGCGGTGATACAGAAGCCATCACTCCAATTCAACAAAACATTACGAAGTACTTTACAAAAGAACTCTCCAATAACCAATTCAATAGATATTTATCGATGCAAAAGTCAATTACTCTAATTCAATAAAACATTGCAAATTATTTTACAAATAACAAGTATTGGCATAATAAAAAACAGAATAATAAGTAGCATTAAGAAAATGAGAATAATTTCTCTACTGGTTGTAACAGTATTGTCAAAACAAACAAAAACCCCCAATGATGAGAGTGGTTACCAAACAGGGCTTTACTCAGACTCTGGGCACCAGTGCTAGACGCTTAATACCTATGTGCACGTGAAAATCCCAGGAGTAAGGCATTACTCCTCCTTATTTTATGAGGCTGAAGTACACATAAATAAAAATGACAAGAGACAAAATGATTTGTGTCTGTCCTGCCTTACTCCCAAGTCCATGTTTATTTCACTACTGTTGTGCTACTTTACAATCTTGCAAAGAATCATATGTAAGCACCATATGTATGCAGAAAATTATTTCTATATTTAGAAATAAATTATGTAAAAATTAAATAGAAGCATTTAAAATGAAAAGCAGTTTTACCAAAATATTAACTCACTTGTCATCAATGCTATTCTGATAGTAGATGTGCAGGAGTTTGTCCTTTATCCAACTGACTTTCTCTGCAGCTTCCTTTCCTGCTTCGCCATGAAGACAGTATTTCTTATAGAGCTGAGCCAGACCCATCATAGCTTCTTTTCTTACTCGCCACTAGAAAATATAGCACTGATGAGAGGGGCACGACATCAAAACTCTATTCAAATCTACAACCTGCAAGGGCTGCACTAGGCTGTGCAGTAGTCACTGTGTGTGCACGGCAGCACACTGGATCTTCTCATAAGCAGCTTTGCCACGCTGCTCTACTAACCATTTTGCACCTATTCTGGTAAGACAGCAAATTACTTTATACACTTTTAAGTGCCGTTCCGCTAAATGACCTACCAACTTTTTAGTTCCCGTTAAATAAAATATACTACAGATTTCATTCAATTCAATTCGTTAAATAGATATTGATGTGAATAAAAGGTATAAATGAAAATTGTAAATTACATAATTTGCTCTGTACAGAAAAGGCTATAGCGCTTTAGTTAATCATATATCCATCACTATACTGTGAATAATAACAAAGTTCAGTACCAAGAATTCTGGGAAAACAAAGTTGGTGAGAACCTTTTTGTATATCTTAGGTAAACTTTTTTACTTTGCAGACTAATGGGACTGGTGAATTGGTTCAGCAAGTAAAGGCACTTGCTGCCAAACCTGGTGACCCACATCTAATTTAATCCCAGGACTTATTATATGGACTCCTCAGACTTCACGTGCACACATATACATACACACACACCGATAATGATAAATAAAATTCTACAAGGAAAATGATGTTTAGGGCCTGGGAATATAGGTTGATTAGAAGAGTGCCTGCCTAGCATGCACGGAACCCTAAATTTGAATCCTAGCATTGCACACATGGAATTCCAACATCTAGGGAATACAGACAGGAGAATCAGAAGTTCTAGGTCATCTTTACCTATGATAGTAAGTTGGAAGCTAGCCTGGGGCTATAGAAGATCCTGTCTTTTTATTTATGTACCTAGATGAGTGTTTTGTCTGCATATACATCTGAACACCAGAAAAAAAGGCATCAGATCCCAGAGGACTTCAGTTATAGACAGTTTGGGAGCTGCCATGCGGGTGCTGAAACTCAACTTAGAGCTTCTGGAAGAGCAATCAATACTCTTAAACACTGAGCCATCTATCCAGCCCCAAGACCCTGTCTTTAAAAAAAAGAAAAAAGAAAGGAAGAAAGAAGGAAGGAAGGAAAGAAAGAAAAGCATTGAGGGGAGGAGGGAGAAGCACGTGGCAGTGAATACCTTTAATTCCAATATTCAGGGGACAGAGGCAGACTGATGTCTGTAGGTTTGACGCCAACCTAGTCTACAGAAAGCTCCAGGCCAGCCAGGGCTATGAATAAGACCATGTCTCAAAAAAATAAAAAAATAAAAACAAAAAAAGAAGAGAAATGTTTGTCTTGAAAAGGGGGAGAGGATAAAAACATTCTAGTTGATTCAAATCAGTACTTTCTTTAAAGTTTTTGAATCATTTATTTCGCCTACTCAATGTGTAGAATGAAACTCAGAAATGTGAACAATGAAATCTAAGATTAAACCCTGTTCCCCGATCTTCCAGAATAGAAAACGGTTAAAATAAATGCAAAAACTAAGCAAATAGACCAAAATATGTAATAAATGATATGACCAGATCATGCAGACCAAAAAATAATATATTCACCCTTTTTTGGAACTGTGAGATAAATATTAATAAGTGTAGTGTTTTTCTCAAACCATCCATTGCCTTAATAAGCAATATTAAATCAAAGGGGAAGAGTAGATTTAGCAATTCAAACTCACCACTACATGGGAATTTAAATTGAGGCAAAAACAAAACACAGCTCAGAAATTTTGACTGCTGACTGTTAAACAAGTTAATAGTGTCCTTTTCTTTTTTTCAACACCTGCCACATAACTATTGAAAAAGAAGACAAAGAGTATCTCTGGTAGTATGTTAAAACATATGGATACACCCTAAAATTACACCAATATCAGGCATTTCTAGGAAATAGTAGTTTTTCAACAATGTCAAGTGAACAAGTATACTGTAAAGCAATTGCTGTTAAAAACAAGTCTGGTTCAGGGCTGGAGAAATGACTTAGGAGTTAAGAGCACTGGCTGCTCTTCCAGACAACCTAGCACCCACATAGCAGCTCACACTGTAACTCCAGTTCCGAGGGACCAGTGCCCTCACACATCATATATGCAGGCAAAACACTAATGCACATTAAAACAAAAACAAAAAGAGGCCCGACTCTTGCTTACGGTTGATTCACCTCTCCTTTAGTAATCACTATAGTGGTCCAAAACATTACCTCTCCTTATCAACTCATGTTTCTAACTATATCCAATGACAGAAACAGCAAAATAAGGTAACTAGCCACAAAGCCATTTCAGCCCTTAGCTGAAGCAAACATTATAGAAACAGTACTTTCTTAAAAAGTATGATATTCTTTTAACTGAATGTATGTATGACAGACAGATCCAGCTAATTTATGCAAAATACGAATAAGTAAATTATAATGACTGATTGCCTTTTGAAAACTAAAATGTGCAAAAAAAATAAAATAAAAAGAATCAAACAATTTCATTTACCCATTTTTCTTTATATAGAAATGCTATAAGAAAAATTCATTCCCATAAGATAAAAGATTGAGAATCTAACATATTTATTCATAAAGTAAAGAATGTGTATAGGGAGGCAGGCAGATCTCTGTGAGTCTGCAGCCAGCCTGTTCTACATAGTAAGTTAAAGCACAGCCAGAGCTAAGTGTGTGTGCCTGAAACATAAAAACCAATAGTTCTACATTTAGTATCTGTCATTCTGGTATCCACCAGCTGCAACTGCTATTACAATACCAGACTTACACAACAATTTGAACACAGGAAGTCGGGAAGAACAAATCCCCAGATCTTACCCGTTTATCCAGTGTCCTTTCCCTGACAAAGCCAAGCAACTGATCATTTACTAAGGCAAGGTCTCTTTTGGCAGCTGTTATTATAGTAACAATGACATCATGACGAATGGCTTCTTCTGGATCATGTGATCTAACTTTCAAATATTCTGTAATTGAAAGTTAAGCTAAATGTTAGTTATATAAACTGTCATGATTATGAATGATTTAAAAAAAAGTTTTAAGTTTTGTTCACATCAATGTTTATAAATTATAGAACAAGTTAAAATCATCTATAAGACAGCAGAAAGTAAGTACACCTTAGTACTCATAAAACTATGCTTATCACTTCAGAGCACATGTAAATAAATAGTGTATTTTGATGGAAGGTCAAATGACAACATAGCTTTACAGTCTAGAGTGTCATTTATAAATTAAACACTAAAAAAAAAGTACAAATAACAAGGGTGGGAGAGGCTCTCCCTAAAGCCGTACCGGACTGTGGTGCCTGTTCCCTAACAGGGCTGTCCTGTCTGGCCTCAGTGGGAGAGGATGTGCCTACCATGGCAAACCTGATGTGGAGGAATACCTAGAAGAGGCCCCTACCATCACAGAGAAGGAGAGGGGAGGGTCTCTATAAGGGGGAGGCTAGGAGGAGGGGTAGTTTGCTGGACATAAGTAAATAAATGGATCAGAGATCTTGAAAAAATATATACAAATACTCATGAGAAAAAAAGATATACATAATAGTATAAAATATAGAATGACATTTTAATAAATTATAATACAAATACAATCAAAACAAATTTTTCTTCTGTTTCTAATAAACAGTAGCATATTGACAAAGTGTTCTATTTGCCAAATAGATAGGTTTAAATACTTTCAATTGAATAATAAAAGCTAGGTGGTGGCGGCGGAGAAGACTTAGGCAGTGGCGGCAGAGGCGGGGGCAGCTTGCACTTCCAGGCCATATGTATTAATTTTGAGGCAGGGTCTTACTTGTAGCACTAGCTGTCCTGGAACTCACTATGTAGAATAGGCTGACCTTGAACTCACAGAGATCCACCTGCCTTTGCCTCCCAAGTACTGGGATTAATGGAATGTCAAACTAAGCCCAGTGTGATTCCTTTCTGAATCAAATGTCATAAGGATTACATTATCTCAATATATGATTTCTAAAAAAGATTCCCAAGATCAATACACAAATGCTTCTAGGCAAGCTTAATTTTTAAAATGGGAAATAATCTCCAAGTCCACAAAGCAAACATGAAACCATCCAGCAAATCAAATCTTTTAAAATATTCCCAGGATCAATACACGAATGTTGCAAGGCCAGCTTTATTTTAAAAATGAGAAATAATTTCCTAGCCCACAAAGCCACCATGAAGCCATCCTGATTCAAATGGTTTTCAGGAATGAGAGTTGGCCACATCTGAAATGTTTGTGTAGTTAGTATGTGTAACAAATTAGGGAGCTTACCTGTGAGATCCTTTGCTAAATCTGGGTGATTCATCAAACAGTGACTAGCAAACTTCACACTTTCTAACCTCACAGGTACATGAATGTCATTAAATCTAAACAGAAAATGATAGTTAAATATTAATAAGACAAAATAATTATTTTCAAATAAATATCACAAAAGAAATAAAAAACAAAAATGGTTACTGAGTAGAAACTATGTTGATTATACTGACAGTTGAAGTATTCTATGGAAAATATGAAGACCTAGAAATGGTGGGCCATGCCTTTAAACTCAGTACTCAGGAGGCAGAGGCAGCAGTTCAAGGACAGCCTTGCCTTGTTTACATAGTGAATTTAAGACATCAAGAGCTATGGAAGAGACCGTGTGTGTGTGTGTGTGTGTGTGTGTGTGTGTGTGTGTGTGTGTGTGTGTGTGTGTGTGTGAGAGAGAGAGAGAGAGAGAGAGAGAGAGAGAGAGAGAGAGAGAGAGAGGAGGGAAGAAGAAGAAGAAGGAGGAGGAGGAGGAGGAGGAGGAGGAGGAGGAGAATTCTATAAAAACATTTTTACAAAGAGTTATGTGCTTACCATGCTAAAACCAAAACTAGCATAAATATATTGTCCAATTCAAACACACATTGTGGACACCTAAAATTACTAAAGCTTGAAGTTTTACTACAAAGTAAAGAAAACTCACAGCCACACATTCATGCACAAATTATTACAACAAATGAGTGACCTTTCTTCATAAATACTTTGGTCCACAATTTATTCTAAAACGAAAATTATAACACAAATATCGGCAAAGCCAGTAAGTATCAATTAATGTTTTGGTATGTGTAGTCTGAATCTAGTGGACTCTATAATCACATAAAGCATACAAAATTCTAAAATCATGCTTTCTTACCGCCCTAGAAAGCACTGCCAAAGAGGCCGATTCTGTGTTGCTAAATCTGAATCTTTAGAGCCAAATAGTTTTGCTAGTAGTCGGACCACAGCTAGTCTTTCTTCACCATCGTTGCTCTACAAAAAGAGAAGATACGATAGGGGCTGCCTTTGCTTTTGACTTGTGCAGTGAACAATGTAAGCTATTCCGTGCTCCTGTATGCTATGGAAACGTTCTTCTGATTCCAAATTAGATCAGCTGGCTTTCTGACCTTATCTCACATCTTCCCTAGTACTAATTCATACCTAGTTTACAACTCATTTGCAAATTGCACATTGATTATATATAGACACTTTGTACAAGTAGAAGCATTTTACAAGAATTTTTAAAAAGTACACAAAACGTCCTACCCTTGTTAAGTTTCCTTCATAAAAATTATTTCCTGCAACCAAAAACTTCACATGAATAGTGACGACTTAAGGTTCTGGTATACAATTCTAGCAATGAGCCTCCACTGACTAGAGAACACAGTGGGGAAGGAAGAACAACACTATCAAGGAGAATGGGAATTCAAAATTCAAGTTAATAACTCTCACAAAGCTTTTGGGCAGTGGGAATAAAATATGTAATTTGTATAAAACAATGCAAAATGACAATTATGTAAGGCTTTAACATAGTAGTAACAAAATGGAAATTTTAAAACTTTTTTCTCAAACAAAATAAAACACTGCTCAGCACTAAACATTTAATGTGTAAAATTTACTCGTTAATCCAATTTACTCTTTAAAGAAAAATTAATATCTTAAGTGTCAAACAGTAGACTTTGTGAAAATTTTGTATTATTTGTGAGTGATTATATTTGCAGACCCATGATTATTTCAAGTACTGTGAGGTTTCACATCTATAAACTACTAAAACAAAACTAAATTGGTCTAAAGTTGTGCTTCCATCACTGTAAGGTGTCATGTCTCCCAAGCAAAGCTGAAACAGCCTTCAGGTGTACAATGGTTTGTTGCTGCTGATATATAGGTATGTTGATTTAGGTCACAATGATGTACTATCCCATGATGATATAAATAGGTTGAACTGACAATATCCTCTTAATGAGTGAGTAGACCAAATATTTAAAAATTCTACATTCATAGTTTATCAATCATTTTTTCTATATTACATTTATTTAGTGTATGACTAAATATGCATCCTAATATACTAAATCAGCATAAAAATAATATAAGTTTAGTATTTACTTAAATATATGAATATTCTTTAATATTAATACAGAATATTGTAAATTTCAAAGACGACTCTAATTTTACATCTCCTGTCACTGTTTTTCAGCAGATAACAAGTAGGCATATACTGTTTCGTATGTTATATGAGCTAAATGAGATAAACTTAACTCATATTTCATTCCTATATAACTAAAGAAAAAAACATTTTTAAAGTACATTTTTTTTTCCTATGAAGCTTAAAGAGTACCTTCAGTTTGAACTCAAGCTGTGGCATGACAGATAACAATAAATGAGGATCTATAGCAAAAAGTTCCTGAATCAGATCAAATACATGTTCAGACAGATCACTGACTGATGATCTTCCCAGCACCAGCACTTGATTGAAAAACTGTAAGAGACATTACAGTAAAAAAAATGTGTTATTTTAGTTAAAAACCTAAACGATTTTCTATAAACATACATGCAAAGACTGATTGAGCATTATACATAAAAACTGTTATGTTATGTGAATATGTTTTATTTTAATCTCAGGTGTGGGACAAGAAGCTGCTTTACAGCAGGTGATTATGATTTGTCTCGTGCACAAGAAGGGAGATGAGTTTTGAAAGCAGCAGATAGTTTAACTCTGGGTACTGTGGAGAGGGTATAAATGGGAGAGCCCCAAGAAAGCTTGTGGAGGCTGCTGCTCCCCCTGCTGCTGCTGATTCCTGTTGAAGCAGTTTGTCAAGTGGTTGTGAGCAAAGAGACTAAAAGAAGAGAAATCCTGACAAGGCTGGACTTGGCCCAGAGGACTCAAGGCCCCCAGTCAGCAGACAGTAGTCTAAGGAGGTCTAACACTCCTTTCCCCTCTAACCTTCTTTATCTCCTACCTAGTGTTGGGGGGTTGGAAGGGAGGTAGAGGTATAGAAACCCAATAAAGTAGAGCAAAAAGGCATGCCAACAGGCTGTGTTTCAATAAGAATGACATTTCTGAAAACCTTAATTTTCATTAAAGTAAAACAATTTAGACAGCACATATAATTCATTATAGAGATATTTATAAAGCAATCACTAAGTGGAAAGAATTTTAAAGTCCCAATCTGGTTTCTATTTAAAAATTATGTTATTTTCCTATGAGTTTAGTGATAAATATTACTTTAAGGTATTTATATTCATATTAATCATGGGGTCTTTAAAAAGAATAAAGACAGTTTTCAAATATACATAAATGGGGCTAGAGAAACGGCTCAACAGTCAAGAGCACTGGCTTATCCTCTAACAGACTCAAGACCCATATGACAGCTCTGTAACGCCAGTCTCAGGAGATATGATACCCTCTTCTGAACCCTATGGATACCAGATACACACATGGTACACAGAAATATATTTAGTTGAAAATACTTATACATATAAAATAAATTGAAAGGATACATATATACACATAAATAAACATGATACCTATGGAACCAACTGAGTTATTTCTGAGAACTGAGAACAAGACATTCAAGGCAACCTACTAAAATCTTAGTAACAGACATAGCAATTTTACACAATTTAAACTAATAATCCTTTTTTAATAAGGTAATTTCAAAACAGTAGTGGAATTCCACAAATTATCTGAAAAGACCAATAAAACCTCTACTACAAAGCAATAAGGGAAAAGAGTGTGTGTGTCCATTTATAGTCATTTGATTATTAGCAAAATGTTAAAAAATGGAACTACAGCCAGGCTGTGGGGCGCACACCTTTAATCCCAGCACTCGGGAGGCAGAGGCAGACAGATTTCTGAGTTCGAGGCCAGCCTGGTCTACAGAGTGAGTTCCAGGACAGACAGGGCTACACCGAGAAACCCTGTTTTGAGGGGAAAAAAAGAAACTAGACATAAGAGACGTGCATGTAAGTATACTTATAAAACAACTACTATTTGAAGATTGTAAAATTATAAATACTCAAAGACACTATTTAAAGTCACCTGTTCCCTTCCAAACCTGATGAGCTTAGTTTGATACCTAAGAACAGAACTGCCCCATACATGTAGTCATCTAGTGTCAATTCTGTAATTGTGGTTTCGATAAAAATAAATAAATAAATAAACCAGAAATATTTTAAGAATACATTTCCATTTTAATCCCAGATATGGGGTATGGCACTGCTCTGGACTGCCACAAACAGCTGATTATGATTTGCTTCCTGCTCCAGTAGAGGTGTGGTTGCCAGCTACAGATAGTTTCTGTGATTGTGACGTTTGGAATTCTGGGAACTTTGCAGAGAATATACAAATGTTATAGCCTCCCACCCCCACCCCACCCCCACAGGTGGGATCGGTGGTGGTTGGTCCTTTAAGAAGGTTGTTTTCGGTTTGTTAGCCATGGTCAAAGAGAAAGCAAAAGGAAAGAAAACAGATTCGGAGTTTTCTTATTTTCCCTCTCTCCTTCTTTCTCTCCTATCTAGTGAGAGGGGGTAAAATGGGGTGCTGGGGGGAAAACCACCCCAAAGAGTGGAAAAAGAACCCACAAAGCAAAGACCAGCTCTATCCAGCAGTTTATCCACTTACCCCTAGCTCCCCAACACACACACACTCTTAAAATATATATATTTATAAACATCTACTAAAGAAGAAACAGAGGTTTTCAGAAGAACAACCTAAAAAACACAAAGAGGAAAATGTGTACAGATAAGAGACAGACTGATAAGTCCCAGGTCAGCCAGGGCTACAGACTGAGACCCTTTTTCAAAGCAGGGGCAAGATACACAAAGTCGAGGAGTTCTGAATATTTGGAAGGTAATATGGCACAGATACAGAAGAAGGAGTGGGAAGTGTTGTTAGATTTTAAATCAAATCCATCACTTGGGCCAGTGTGAAGACATTTTTAAAAGTTACATTGTATTTCTCCAATTTTAGTCGCATTCACTTGCTTCAAATTTTTCTGAATAAAACTGTTTATGTAAGAAATGTATCTGAGCCGGGCAGTGGTGCGCATGCCTTTAATCCCAGCCCTTGGGAGGCAGAGGCAGGTGGATTTCTGAGTTCGAGGCCAGCCTGATCTACAGAGTGAGTTCCAGGACAGCCAGGGCTACACTGAGAAACCCTGTCTCGAAAAACAAAAACAAAAAAAAAAAAACAAAACAAAAAACAAACAAAAAAAAGAAATGTATCTGTATGTGAATGATTGTAATAAATTCATATAATACTCAAGAATCACAGAGTTATGAAATGTATACAGAAATACGTACATTGGCAATACATGCTTCAATAGTCTGGACTGTCCTTTTCAACAGGACTTTCGCAAGGTCGAAGGACTGTTTATTTAAGTTCTGAAAAACAAAAACATGCAAAGCTTCAAATGAATTGGTGAATTGATGAGACATCATTTGAACAGTAAGTATTCAAACCTACCAAACTATGAAAAAAGTTAAGGGAATTCCATTCACGGTTTTACCTAGAAGGTACCAAATGAACTCAGCAAATCAAATACTACATTACATTAGACAGGCAGCCAAAAGTTCAACTTATATAAAACAGATGTCAAGGATTTTGCGTCTGTATGTTAACCACCATGAACTTATAACACACATTACTCTAAACACACACTCTCTCCTAAACTCAATCCATCATGCTAAATATTTCTTTTTTTTTTTTTTTTTTTTTAAAGATTTATTTATTTATTATATGTAAGTACACTGTAGCTGTCTTCAGACACCCCAGAAGAGGGCATCAGATATCATTACAGATGGTTGTAAGCCACCATGTGGTTGCTGGGGTTTGAACTCAGGACCTTCAGAAGAGCAGTCAGCGCTCTTAACCACTGAGCCATCTCTCCAGCCCATTGTTTTATCAATGTGCGCTTTAAGAAAAGTCCTGGAGATCTGACTCAGTGGTATAGATTAATTATGTAACATTTCTGGGGCCCTAGATTCAAATTCCTGAACCACAAATAGGAAGGGGTCGGGAAAGACTTTGACTAACTGTATTTTTATGATCCTCCCAAATTTTTTTGAGATAGGGCCCTCACTACATAGTACTGGCTAGCTGGGCAGTTACTAAATAGGTTAAGCTGACCTCATAGACCTGCCTGCCTCTGTTTCCCAAGTGACTGTAATAAAGGAGACAGCACACTCACATTACTTGTTTCTGAAATGAGGAATACTATGTTATCTTAATTCCTAATGCATTATAACAAATTAAGAATATAAGAAAGATGGTACCCACTGCATATATTTAAATTTGAAAAACTTGAGAAAATTATTGTTTTCAAGAATACCTGTTAACACCTATGTTAATACAGATTCAGTCTTATTCATCTTATACCTCTCAAAAAGAAGCTAGAAACACTACCCTTTTGAGGCCAGAGGTTGAGAGCACTGGAGCCTCATAACTGTCTGTAACTCCATACCCTCTTCAGGCTTCTGTGGGCACGGCATACATAGCTCACAGACATATATGTAAGTCTATGTAAGTAAAACACCCACACACATTAAACAAACAAACCTTTTAAGTATTTTAATCAATGTATCTTCTAAAAACAATAGTTATAAGACTAATGTGACCCATTCTAGGGACAGAATTTTACTATATAAAAGTGCAAATGGACAAAACCAGTAACTGATTTCCTTAGGTAAGCTGATCTTTAATACCGTGATTCTCTACAAACCTTGTGTGCAGGGATGAGGTTGATGAGGATGGAATCCAACAATTCTTGAGTAACTCCATCACCTTCCATGATGATAGAACTCATCAGGTCTAACATGTGCATCTGTACCTTCTTATTGTGGCTGTTGCTAAAAAAGAAGAAAAAATTAAGGCATAGAAAAGACAAACTTTTCAGGTTTTTTTTTTTTCTTTCATGTACTTATTTGTTTACTGGTGACAAAGTCTTGTTATATAACCCAGGCTGACCTCAAAATCATGTTGCACCTGCTCACAACTCCTAAGTACCACCATATCTGTTAAAATTTCCAGTTTAAAGCAATAATCTTGGAACCTAGAGGCACAGGCCTGTTAACTCTAGCGACTCAGGAGACTGAGAAAGGTAAATCATAGTTTAAGGACAGCTGAACTTATTAGTTATTAGGCAAGAGTCTCTCTAGGGGAGAGAACAAGGTTGGGAAATATAGTTCAATGGTAGAGCACTTGGCTAGCATTATGAAGCCCAAAATTCAATCACAGTACAACACAAACAATCTCAAGTGTAAAGAGACTTTTACTTAAAGAGAGCCATGCTGACAATGTCATATTTACTCGCCCCCCAGGCCTATTGCGTGAACCATGTTATTATACTCTACCAGAACAAACACCACCCTAATTTCTAATAAAGTATTCTCTACAACCCACTTATCTGTATATATTCACACACAATAAAAACAAAATGTATAGCCTACAGAATAATGTAACCTATATTCTACAGAGGCTTAAAACAAAATTAAAAGTCTGAATATCTAAAGGATTTTAAATGTTTTTCCTGAAATTAAAAAAAAAAAAAAAAAAAATAGACCCATCTAGCATTGAAACTTTTAAAAGATGTAGGGGGTGGGGGAGTGAGATTGTCACACTGTTACAGTTTCTAGAACTCTTAGATAGTTCTTTCATATGTACTCTCCAAATTTTTTTATGCACTTTACAAAATGTCATCTGTGAAGGACTATTGAATGCACGGTTCTCAATGTGAATGTGTGTCGGGTGTGGTAGAGGAAATGAGTTGGAAGAATATAGATATTTAGCTTGATACAAAACAACACAAAACAAAAATCTGAGTGCTTGGGTCTCAGATTCATGTATCTAAAAAGAAAGAAAAGAGTACAGGGAAGACACATGAAAGAGACCTTAAAAAATTATTCCAGGCCAAGATTGATGATGCAGGCCTTTAATCTTAGTGCTTGGGAGGCAGAAATACAGGCAGATATAGGCTTCACAGTGAGATCCTGTCTCAAAAACAGATTATTTCAAAGATTTCACCAGTCCAAATCAGTAAACCTAAAGAGTTTCCCTTTCAGTTATATATAGTAACAAGACTATGATTTGCCCTGTATTTGAAACAATTAAAAACTGAGCAAAATACAGAAACAATCCTGTTCTGATCCTGATATCAAGCACACCCTGAAGAGAGAAGAATCCGCAGCTTACAACTTTCACAGCTTTGAGTAAGCTAACAGGCTATTAGCCCAAGGAAGACAGCCCCAGTGGACCCTGAAAGTTCTCCCCCAGAGTCCACACAGAATAAAGTTTGTAGAGCTGAGTATCAGTGGGCAAAAAACTACCGATAAATCAAAATCAAGGAATCAAGGGCTTAATGACCAGCACATGCATGTGGGAAAGTTCCTTGCAATCTTTGGACTTCCTATGAGAGTTTGGAAGAGTAATCAAAAGAGGATAAGCCCAGAGGCTAGACACTCAAGGAGCACCAAGTATAAAATCAAAACCAAACCAAAGCCAGAAGTTCTACAATACATCATAATCAAGTTTCCTGAAATGAATTAACAAAGAAAACGACTTCAAAGTATAGAGTAAATTTTGTGTGGATAATGTTATAGAAAGAACAAAATCAATATTTTCACTAATTGTTGAGGCTAGTAACCATAAATTTCAAAACAGAAGCCTATGAAATGGTGGTACAGTGCAAACTGGTCACAAACTGTTCATTTTAATTAATTTATTTATTTTTGGTATTTATGTGATGGTCATGTGTACAAATACTCATTTGAGCATGTGTGGAAGGTGGAACAAACTCTACTGTCAATCCTCACAAGTCACCAACTATTTTCGTGGGAGGGTCTCTCATTATGACTCACCAAGTAGGCCGTCTGGCTAGAGAACCCCAAATTCTGTCTGTCTTTATTTAGTCAGCATTGAGATTACTAGCATGTGCTACTGAACCTAGCTTTTCTGTGGCTCAAACTCAGGTCTCCAAGCTTGTGCAACAAGCACGTTACCAACTGAGTCATCTCCCCATACACCGCTCCTGTATGTCACATTACCGTGATGTTCCAGCCATGAAGACACGGAATCTATCTGGCCAATTCTTTTTTTGGTTTTTTTTTTTTGTTTTTTTTTTTTAGACAGGGTTTCTCTGTGTAGCCCTCGCTGTCCTGGAACTCACTCTGTAGACCAGGCTGGCCTCGAACTCAGAAATCCACCTGCCTCTGCCTCCCAAGTGCTGGGATTAAAGGCGTGTGCCCCACTGCCCCGCTGGCCAATTCTTTACACTGGGTTTGTGTATGCATCTATCTACAAAAGCACCCTTTTATAAGCAACCCCACAGAACCATATGCTGAAAGGTTTCTTTTGGATATAATGAATTAATAAAATGAATTTCATCTGCTTCTTCCTACATGTCTTAATGTGGTAAAGAATTAAAAATTAAGACACATCTCATAGATGTTTGATATAAACAATAAAACTACTAGATGGAAATCAGTTTGGACTGTCTTAATCACTAACTATAGTGATCTTCTTCTTCTAGTTTATTCTTTGAAAAGCTGACTTAAGTGATGCTTATGACTTTAAAGAGTCAGGGATATAGTTCAATTGTAGAGCATTTGCCTAGTACCTAGCAATTGAGTCCCTGGATTCCATCTCAACAATTTCACAATGCATATATTACTTACTTACATACAAATATAAATTCATACATGCATACATACCAAATTCCAAAACAGCAGACATTAATAAAGTCAGCAAATGAATGGACTAATGTGTTCTGCTCCACAATACTTCATTGTTGCACGTCTTATAACTTTTACACTGCGACAATGCTATTGCTTATACTAGTTAAGTTTCTTCCAAACAAGGAGTGAGATACCTCCTTCTGAGTTATTGGTTAGGGAAGCCCTAGAGCCACGATCAACAACAGAGTATTTCCATTGCTCCTGAGTGCCCACTAGAACTAGATGGTAAGACTACCACTAAATATACTTTGAAGGATAAAAAGAAATCCAAGTTGGAACTGATGTGAAAACTTCCCTCTTCACAGCTAGCTTTCAATGTGCCAGAAGGCACTATGCAGACGGTTGGGAAAGAAAAGTCACCAGTGTTATTATACAGTGGTGAATCCTGAATGCTGCAAAACAGATAATACAAGAGTGTAATAGGGGCTGGAGAGATGGCTCAGAGGTTAAGAGCACTGTCTGCTCTTCCAGAGTTCCTTAGTTCAATTCTCAGCAACCAAATGGTGGCTCATAACCATCTGTAATGCCCTCTTCTGGCCTGCAGGCATACATGCAGGCAGAACATTATATACATAATAAATAAACAAATCTTAAAAAAAAAAAAAAAAAAAAAGAGTGCAATAGTGTTGTGAAAATTGTGAGGGTACTCAACTGCTTTCTGGTTGGATCTGAGGCCTGTTCCAAGGAGAATACATCTCCAGTGTAATAAATCTGGTCAAAAGCCCATGGCTCAGAGATTCATAGCCCCTGAGGATGGTAGGTGATAAGAACCCGCTCTTGTTGTTTTGCTAAATGCACATGTGGTGAAGCTGTGCCTCAATCTTTAGGTTTGTACCCATGGATCAATGGGGCTCTATATCTTGGCCAGAGAAGCTTCTAAAGTAGGCAACAGTTAACGCGGATTCATAACTAGTCAAAGTACTGAGAATAGTGATGGTTGCAAGCCCAGCTCTAAATGAAATACCTATAGCATTCACTGCCCTCCCAAACCAAGACTTGAGGAACATAAAGAAAGAGGGTTAGAAGCATGTAAGAGGAGGAGTTGTGCTGTGGATGCTAGCTTCTGAACACGGTGTGCTCACTGTGCTGATGAACTCACTGCTCTATGATCCCTACACAAGATAAAGCCAACAGTAACACTCACTATTCGAGCGTGAAAGACCACAGGACTCAATGGATTACTGGGGTGGGTGGGGTGAGGTGTGTGAAAAAGGAGGACATGAAGTGGGTATCCTGAGAGTAAATATGACCTGTGTGTCAAACTGTAAGATTAAAATTAAATCTTAAAAAACTCCTAGGACTCTATTTTATTTAATTTATTTAATTCCTCTAATATTATTTAGCCTTAAACACACAAAAAGGTTTTAAAAAGGCAACCAATTAATCTATACCATAAATTGTAAAGAAGAAATGTAAAGCCAGGCATGCTGGCTCAATCCAAATAATCCCATTACTCAGGAGGCTGACAGGAGACTGCTGCAAATTTAAGGCCAGCCTAGCTACTTAAAAGTTCCAGTTCTCTCAGAGTTATAAATAGGCCTTACTTCAGGGAAATAATTGAATAATTAATTTAAACAATGGCAAGAACAGCTCTCAAACAACAGGGTTTCCTTATTTACCCCTTTGTAATCAATTATCTATAAATCTAGGGAGTTTTATATATTGAGTAATGACGCTTTAATACATACAGTAAGGGGGAAAAAAAGCTTAAAAAAACTTACTTGATTACTGAGAAGAGAGTCCTAAAAAGCTGAATAAAAATTTCATTGCAATCTTCCAACTCAAAGCAGATGTTATATGATTTAACCCAAGCTAAATTCTTAAATCAATAAATAATAAAAATAATTGGTTAATCACATGTATGCAGAACTGTTAAACAAAAGCACACTGGTACAATTTAATTGTTACAACTAGGATTCTTTAGAGTACAGTCTACAAAGACTCAATGTGCACAATTACAAGTCATTTTAATCTTTAAATACATCGCTGGTGGCATCAACTTTCAAGTTGAAAAGTACTAAAATGCCAAATTACTTTTTCAGTAATTATACTTTTAACTTTTTAAGATAGGAGGAAACAGATTATTTTTCTTATTGAACGTAAGACAGTTTATTAAGTAAGTTATGTACAAAACATTTTCACTTTACATTAGCTATAAAAATGTATAACATGGAATTATATTTATTAAATAAAGTATTTTTACCTCTAATAAATAAAAATATCTATTAAACTGTGGACTCTTTGTATCCTCCAAACCTTTTAATTGTCTGGTAATAAAGAGAAATATGTCCTGTTAAATAAAAAAATGAAAAGTATATTAACTTAGACATTATTACTTGTCATTTTTTGCAATATCTACATCTACATAGAGGTATAGATATAAAAAAAAAGTAATTATAAGCTACAATAGAGAACGTTCTCCTTTATTTGAATGCTGTGGGACTGCCTATTCCATTATTTTAAATGGCTGAAAAAGATTAGCACAAACAAAATATCCTTTGGAAGTAACACTAAAGACTGTTACTTCTACTTTACACTTTAGGGTTTCTCATTTAAGAATACTCTCTGACTACCTCTTGTCTATAATAGAGCTTCTGGTCACTCGCTGTCTGTACTTTCATCCTGGCAAACTACTTTCTCCATTTTTAACGAGTCAATCCATTACTACTCCTGACATGTAAGCAAATAGCTTTCAACCCATGATTTTGAATTTATGTGTGACAACAAAGTTGTACAGAACAAACCCAACTGACCTGAGAGTTGATGATAGTGCTTTATTCCTCATTTTTTTAAAAGGTATTTTCATTGAAAATGGTATTAATATGGTACAAAATGACTTGTTTTATTGTGATCCTCCTTACAGTGAAAACTGGTAATGTATTTTGTGTTTTTCCTTATATACATACTCATGATAAAGTTTATTCTATGAATCAGGCACAATAAGACATGAACAAAAGTAACCACAAAACAATGTTATTAAGGTTATAAAAGGGGTCATTATTAAAATAAGTATGACTTGAATATAAACACTAAGACACTACTCCAGTTGCTGAGAGATATCCAAGGCAGCTACTATATGACTGACAAGCAGATGGCTTATGTCTCAAGAGGAATAAAGCATGACAGTGAACTTCATTATAGTCCTCAAGACGAATGTTATTTCTCAACTTTCCCACTTAATATTCTGGAGCATGGTTGATCACAAGTGATTGAAAGTGTGGAAAGAGAAACCAAATGGGCAATACTGACTGTTCTTCCTAGAGAACCTGAGTTTAACTCCCAGCACCTACATCCGATGGCTCACAACCACCTGCAACTCACTGCAGAATATCCAACACCCTCTTCTTATCTCTGTAGGCATCTTATGTATGCAATGCACATAAAATCATGCAGGCACACACACATATACATAATAAATAAAACTTTTAAAAGGGCACTCCAAGGTTTCCAGTTTCCCTAAGAATTATTGAAAAATAATATATAACATCAGTTCAATAAATCACTTTAAAAACTATTTTAATTGTTTTGAACAAAGACAGAACCACTAAAATGAGGAGTTTTAGATATTTAATATTCAGCATTTAATAATCTGTAAGGGAAACATATATGAATGGGTAATCCTAGCATATTCCTGTTTTGTAAACTATCATTAAGCCATTACTTATTCTTCTGACAATCTAACAGGAGGCTTACATATGAACAGACAGGACAAGCTACCTTTCAAAGCCTCATTCTGTACCAGTCATTTCTGCAGATGATAATTAAATGAAACCTGTGATTAAAACCCATGTTCATATGACAAAAATAAAAGTAAAGTTATTTTGTAAACATTATATTTACCTTAAGTTTATCATGGGAAGTATATGGAGCTTCTGGGGCATAGATTCGAAATATATCAGCCAAACAACATGCTACAAGAAGGCGTACATCTTTATTAGGGTTCCTGAGAAAGAATTCAGATGCGAGGTGCAAGGCTAGTGGGAGATACTGTTGCTTTTCATCTTCTGAGTCCTGATCCATATCCATAAAAGTTTTCACTACCATCTGTAAAAACATAATATCAGCCTGTAATCCTCAGTGATCAGTGAAGAGATGGCCCTCCTCCCCTTCCTGCCTTTTGTAACCTGGGAGAAGAAGGCTGGAGTTGTGTGGGTTACTGGTAGAGTACAAAGTCTTGGGCTCACTCCCAACCACCACAAGCATGCACCCACGTACCACACACCCTGAAAAAAAAAGTGTAGTCATAAAAAGCACGGCCACAAAGAAACCTATAAAAAACAAGTATCAGCTTGTGGATTACCCAGACACTTATCTGTATTTACACCAGATTTTCTTAAGAAGAACTTAAAAACTTGCACTAATGATTATATTGAGCCTTTACTTAGATGGGATCTTGCTAAGTTGTCAACACACTCCTCCCATATTCTTTGAATTCTCATGCAGTTGAAGCCAGAGGTATATGCCCACATGCTTGGCTTTCATTATTCACATGTAACTTAACTACAAAGGTTTTGATCCTATATACTCAACTAATCTGACATTTAGCATCTTTTATATCATTTTTACTTTATAATCAAAGTTGCATTATATAGGCTCCTTAAATCTACTTCATTTGAAATAATAAAACCCATACTTAAATGTTTCATGTAATTGTATTTCTGATAGAAAATTTTGATTATAAATACCTTATGCTGAGTTTAAGGCCAACTTGAGCTACAGAGTTAGTTGCAAGCCAGTTTGAGATACATAGCAAGACTCAATCTTATTTCTACTTTTCAAAGCATACATGAAAGGCATATATTTTTCATCTATTGCTATCTAACAAACTGACCCTCAATGAAGCACTTTGAAACAATAATTATGTATTTATCACACAGTTAATATTTGGAACATAGCTTAAGCCAAGCTTGGAATTTCTCAAGAGGTTACACTATGACAGAGATATTATCTGAAGCCTTGAGTGAGTCTGCAGGGTATCTCAGTACTAGCTCATATTCATGGTGGCTCTAATCTCCACTACTGTGTGAAGAGTAAAGGGTCTCTCATGGCCTCTCTAAGTAGCTACAGATTAAGCAAGGGCCATGACTTCTGCAAAATATAAAATATATGGTTGGAGTATTAAAAGGGCACCAGGAAGTGAAATGGAGCTGGATCCGGTGTTCAAGGAGATTCAATGGAATTGACAGAGTGGTGACCTTGGGGCAAGCTCCCACCCAGCTAAGCTTAGGTCCAGACCTGGGAGTACACGCCTGTACTCCCAGGAGGCAAAGGCAAGCAGATCTGAGTTCAAGGCCAGCCTAGAACAGAGAGAGTTCTAGGTGAACAAAAACTTAAACCCAGGCTTGGTGGCCCACACCTTTAATCCCAGTGTTTAGGAAACAGGCATGCAGATCTACAGAGCAAGTTCCAGGATGACCAAGCTTAGGCAGTGAAGGAGTTGGGAAACAGAAAGCTGGTGAAAATGTAATAGAACAAGGGAGTTCTATCATAGGTTTCATTTCAGACCTACTCTGTGTTAGAAAGGACTTCACACGGAGTATAAGAAAATAGATTCCATTTGAGGCAACCTTGAAGACTACTATAATGTACTGGTTATATTTCATGTCAACTTGACACAAACTAGGTTCATCCAGAATCTTATAATTTTTTTTTTTAATTCTTAAAAAATTTTTGTGTGTATTAGTGTTTGACCACACATGTCTCTGCTGCCCTTGAAGACCAGAAGAGGGCACTGGATTCCCAGAAACTGCAGTTAAGATGATTGTGAGCTGCCACATGGGTGCTGGGAACTAACCTAAGTCTTTTGCCAGTGTTCTTAACTGCTAAATTGTCTTTCCAACCCAGGGAACAAAATCTTAATTAAAAAATGTCTCCAAAGGACTGACCTATAATAAACAAATCTGTAGGGCATTTTCCTGATTGATATGGAAGTCCCCAACTCACTGGGGAAAGTGCCACCCCTGGGCAGGTAGCCCTGGACACTGTAAGAAAGCAGGCTGAGTGTGGGATGTAAACTCACACTAGGAAGTTTGGTAAGGTAGAGTAGATTGAGACCCGAGACTCTGGGCACACAGCTGAGGCTTTGGCGACTCCCAGCTCCCTGCCAGACTCCGGGACTCCGGGACACATGCCATGCTCCTCACATAAAGAAACGAGTCCTATGGTACGTAGGCCCAACAGAGTTCTCCATGCATACACAGAGGTCCAGATGCCTAGTCAACAAGCTTCCCTGCCCAGACATTCCTCCCTGCAAAGGTATTTAATCTCAGGCCTACGCTGAGAAGCAGGTATGGTACATTATGCATCCATTTTCCACCATGAACAATCAATAAACTGTTTAGAACCATGGACTGTCGTTCCCTCCCCCCCATATCAAGATCAGCCATGAGGAGCCATGAAAAGGGCCTTTACCTATAGAGCTGCAGCCCAATCTCCCATAGATGGCCTCTCTGCACTCTCAGCCACAACTGCCATGAAGCCTGCCACCACCTCACTAGCCTTGCTAAGGACAGTCACCCCCAGGGCAAGCAGGAGCTCCCCAGCCCAGCCAGAGCCCCACCCCCACTCCCTTCTCTGCTCTTCTGTGACCCCCAGCAGCCGCAAGATGTCCAAGAGTCTGAGAACCCCACAGTCCCAGCCTCATCGCAGGCCCGGAGACCCCCGAACCAACTCCAGCTCTCCCATGTCTAAGACTGCACATTCCCAACCCCAGAGCAGTGACTCAGGGGTACTTCCCTACAACTCAGCACCCACCCCGGAGGCAGCGTGGGTAGGTACAGTCAAACGCCTCTACATTCACCTCAAGAGGCCATTCAACAACTGAGTAAGCCAGGAATCAGCACCCCTCCATGATCTCTGCTTCAATTCCTGCCCTGACAGCCCTTTGATGATAGACTATGATATGGGCCTTGTGTAAGCTTCCTTCCCATGTTGCTTCTGGTTATGGTGTTTTAGCATAGCAATAGAAACCCTAAGATATAAACAATCCCTCCTCATCTTTAAATCTAATGTAGTTCTTTCCTACAATGGCTCTGGGTATGGCCATGTAACATATTTGACTAGAGGGATATTAGCCAGCTCAGTGGAGCTGGTAAGTACTAGCATACTGAGACTGCAAGGTTCCTTATGGGAACCCAACTTCCATAATGTTATGAAGTGTCTCTGCTAAATGGACAAGCCATATGTGGTACCCTGGGAAAGAGACCTCAAAAAAACAGAGTGACTGTCCCCTGTAATTTTTTTCTTCCTTTCTTTTTTTTCCTAAGTGAGTGGGTGTGCTACACACAGAACAGAAAGGCTCAGCAAATTTTGAAGCAGCTGAAGAAATACCTCAAAGCCATAGTGCTGTGGTTAAAGGTCTGAATCATCATATCAGACCTGGGTTCAACTTATTAACCTCCTTCCTATATGGTTTTTGTTTACTCTGTTCTAAGAAATCTTGGTCTAATCAAGTTGCAAAGATGTTCTTATAAGCTTCTTAATTAAGTTCTATAATTTTAGGCTAGACATTGATATCTACATCTCTCTTGGGGTTAATTTTTTAAATTTTGCTGAAAATTTTGTTTCAAGCCCCATGGCAACATTGCTAAACACACAACCACAACCTCCACCAATAAACATATTCTTTCTCTCTTGAGTTGTTTCAGCTTTTTTGTTTTGTTTAAAAAGATTGATGGAGACATCACATGTAGGACTATTTTTCTAGACTCTATTATATTCCTGTGGCTTATGTGTCTGTACCACAGTTCTGATTACTGTAGGGTTTTTTTTAACCCTTTTTTTTTTTTCATGTATGTGGGTATGCTATACATACATGTTTGGAAATTTTCAATGAGGGGCACACATGTGTGTGAGTGTACATGTATGGAAATGTGCATACAAGTATTGGTCAACGGCTGACACTGAAAATCACCCTGATTGACTTTCTACCTTATTGATTGAGGCAGGGTCTCAATCAAACCCAGAGCTTACTGACTCAGGGAGTCTTCCTAGCCAGTTTGCTCTGGTGATGCTGAGTCTCTCTCGCTGCCATCTGAAGTTTGAATTACAAGCCAGATGCAATGCTCACCTGACATTTACATAAGATCTGGGGATCCAAACTCCCAGTTCTCACCTTTGCCCAGCAAGTGCTTTAACCACTGAGCCTTTTCCTAGCTCTGTTTTTCAATGAATTTTGAAAGCAGGTAGCAAATGAGTGCTCAGGAGGCAGGGGTAGATGCAGGCAGATCTCTGAGTTCAAAGCCAGCCTGGCCTACAGTGAGGTACAGGACAGCTAGGGCTACATACAGAAATCTAGAAAGAAGGAAGAGGAGGATGGGGAGGGGGAAGGGGGAGGATGGAGGGGGGGAAGATGATGATGAAAATACAGTTAATGGGGGGGCGGGAGGGAGAGAAAAGAAGAGAGAATGTTTTGTGTGTTGCATGGATGAATCACTTGTCAATAAAAAAAACCTATGGCCTATAGAAAAGGGTAGAGTAGAAGAAGGTGGGACATTCAGTAGGGAGAAAGGATTCTGGGAAAGAGGCAGGTTTAGGGGATTTGCCTGGGAACATGGAGAACAGAAGAATGGGAACAGAGCAGAGGTAGCCAGGCACATGGCAGAACTTAGACTAGAATAAGTGGGATATTAAGTTATGATCTAATCAGGGAACCAACCAAAGCATAATTGTGGCAAGGTGTTTGAAAATATATTTTGAGTGTCAAGAGTCATTCTGGGAGCTTGGGACTGGGAGGAAAACTCATACATAACAAAGGAGAAAAAAGAACAAGAGAAGGAAAAGGAGGGAAGCATCAGGCTAGTAGAGATACACATAGCTCGGCAGCTAGCAGAGCGCTTGCATAGCATGCACAAGCCCTAGGTTCAATCCCCAGTACCACGTAAATCAGATAACCAGATAAAGTGGTGCACACCTGTAATCCCAACCTTAAGAGGTAGAGGCAAGGGGGTCATTAGTTCAAAGTCATCCTTAACTAACATAACCAGTTAGTGCTATGCAGGCCAGGGGAACATGACAACATATTTCAAAACTAAAATATGGGGTCTTGTCCAGTCTGCCCTGTATACCTTGCTAAGCCATTGTTCTGTCCAGGACTCCTAAGTATCTGGAACTACAAGGTCATCTTACTGTACCCAGAGTACTTTTAAATACTTAACTGAAAATATCACATAAAAATTCATGAACAAGCCAGGGGTGGTGGAGTACCCCTTTAATCCCAGCACCCAGGAGGTAGAGACAGGTGATCTCTGTGAGCTCAAGGCCAGCCTGGTCTACAAATCATATTAAGACTACCTTAAAATTGGAGCTGGAAAAATGGTTCACTGGTTAAGATACTGGCTGCTCTTTTAGAGGACCTGGGTTCAACCCCCAGCATCCACGTAGTGGCTCACAACCATCTGTAAATCATTTTAGGGGATCCAATGTCCTCTACAAACCTCTATAGGCTTTACACACAAAACGCTCTACTCATAATTTTTTTTAAAAAAAATTTTTTTTGGAATCTCAAAATTGGAAATATCTATTCATCAAAAAGTAAATGAGAACTGGACATGGTGGTACATGCCTTTAATTCCAGAACTCCAGAGGCAGAGGTATCTCTGTGAGTTCAAGGCTACCCTAGTCTACATCTCCAGACCAAGGCTACACAGTAAGACAAATATCACAAAACAAATAAAAATCAGACAACTCATTCATATGGTATACTCATATAAATGAATGCCAGCTGGCAATTAAAAGAATGATGGAGATAATTACATGTATTAATCTTTAAAATATGATGCAATGACACCTGACATGGAGAACAGAAAAGATTAAAGGAGAAGGGGGTAAAACTCCTGGGTATGACAGGATTTCACCATCATGATGGTAGCAGCGATATTAAGAATGACTAAATACACACACACGCGCGCGCGCTTACTTCTGAATAAATATATACATCAAAGCTTATTAAGTTGATGTCTGATACCAAGTAAGTTAACTGTCCTGTAACACTCAACAATAAATTTCCAGAGTTAGTATAGATCTCACAAGTTAAAAGGTAAATTTCTGGACTGGAGAGATGGCTCAGCGGTTAAGGGCACTGACCGCTCTTCCAGAGTTTCTGAGTTCAATTCCCAGCAATCACATGGTGGCTCACAACCATCTGTAATGGGTTCTGATGCCCTCTTCTAGTCTGTCTGAAGACAGCTACAGTGTACTCACATGTAATAAAAATAAATCTTTTTTTTAGATTTATTTTTATTATATGTGAGTACACTGTAGCTGTCTTCAGCCACTTTTTCTTCTCGCTCACGCCCTACTTGCTGTAGCACCATATACCAACTTGGGGGAGGGAAGGGTTTATTTGGCTTACACTTCCAAGTTACAGTCTCTGGGTAAAGAAGTAAAGACAGAAACTAAAACAACAACAAAACAGAATGCTGCTTGCTGGCTGGCTCAGTTTCTTCCCACCCCCAACAGCCTTTTCTTTTTTGTGACAAGATCTCACTCTAAAGCTCTGGCTGGCCTGGAACTCAAACTCAAAGATCTCCTCTTGCCTCTGTCTCCCAAGTGCTGGGAGTCTGCTAGCATTCCAAGAACCAACTGCCTTGTCCTTAACGATGGTCTATCATTTGTTCTATTTGTAAAGTGAGTAATCACTACTTAAAGTCTTTTTGCTTGTACATGAAATGAAAACATTGGTTGGTTTCTTTCTCTTAATTTCTTTTGTTGATAAATGGATTAAGAATGAGAAGATGGAAAAAAATTAAGATTCTAGTAGACAAGTATGTATAACTGAAAAAGAAGGATAGAATTCACTATGGTGTGAGAGCCCGAGGAGAATCAACAGGGAAATTCCCTAGAAACAAGATGAAAAGGAGACCATCAGGGAAGGGCACTGGCCAAGAAACAGAAGCACAGCTTTCCAGCACCAGGTGTCAATCAATCCCACTAGCAGCTAGTGAACAGAAAAGGAGCCAGTTCTTTGAACAGCTCAACAAAATCAACAACTCTAGCTAAATCAACCAAGAAGGAATGACCAAATTCAGATTCAAATGAAATATATTTCTGACTGTACAAAAAATAAAACAGATTATAAAATACCAACAAATTACATAACAGATGAAATGCATAAATTCCTAGGAAGTAAAAAACTACTGAAATTAACAAGAGAAACAGAAAATGTGAACAGACAGTAATGAAAAAACTACACTAGCAAAAACCCAGGTTTCATTATTGCTAAATATTATTTACTGAATGGTTAGAGTACTAATTTTGCCAAAAAAGGAAAGGCAGTTCCAGATCAATTTGAGAAATTAATCTGATTTAAACAAGACAAGAATATCACAAGAAAATTAGTATCTCTTATAAATAAAAAAATCTTCAACAAAATACTGACAAACCAAATTCAGCAACTCTGTTAGTTTTGGGTTTTTATTGTTTGTTTTCTTTTTGTCTTGTTTTTCTTCAAGACAGGGTTTCTCTGTGTAGAACTCATTTCAAAGACTAGGCAGGCCTCAAAATCAGAAACTGCCTTCTGAGTGCTGGGATTAAAAGGTATAAGCCACCACCACCAGGCTATTGGTTAGTTTTTTGTCACCTTGATACAAGCTACAGTCATCTAGGAAAACAGAACCTCAATGGAGGGCAAATCTGTGGGAGCATTTTCTTGAATGATAATTGACTTGGGAAGGTCTAGCCCACTGTAAGGAAGTCCTCAGGACAAGTTGTCTAAGTAAAAAAAGCTGAGAGCCAGATACACTAGTGCACGCCTTTGGTCCCTGTATTTGGGAGGTAGAGACAAACAGGTCTGAGTTCCAAGTCAGCCAGCCTGGCCTACAGAGTAAGGTCCAGGACAATCAGAGCTACATACTGAGATCCCAAGTGAACTATGAAGAGCAAGACAGCAAGCAGCACTGTTCTTGCTGTCTCTGCTTCAGGTTTCTGCCCTACTTGAGTTACTACTTACTGCCTTGGCTTCCCTCAATGATGGACATGTAAGCCCAAGCTGGTTTTCGTCATGGAGTTTACCACAGCAATAAAAAGCAAACCAGAACAGAAGTATATATAAAAGTATTTACTATGACCAAGTAGGATTTATATCAGGAATGCAAGGTTGGTTTAATGTCTGAACATCAAGCAACATAATACATAGTATTACAATATAAAACAAAATCATGTAAAGACACTAACTAGAGTCACCTGGGAAGAGAGAAATTTGATCGAAGAATTTTCTCCATTAGATGAGCCTATGGGATACTTTCTTAGGTGTTTATTAATGTAGGAGGGATTAGCCCACTGTGCCCATTTCTAGGCAGCTGAGCCAGCGAAGGGAGCAAACCAGTAAGTAGGCCTCTGTAGAGAGGATCTCTTGTGCAATGAGTTAGAGGTCAGCCTGGTCTACTCATTGAGTTCTGGACCAATAGGGCTATACAGTGAGAATCTGTCTCAAACAAACCAAAACAAAACCAAACAAACAAAGACCTTAATACTCTCCCAGTCTACAGATTCGATAGTCATCATCAGAACCAGAGTCTTAGTCTGCAGAAGCTGACACACTGACCATAAACTGGGAGGGACTCAGGAAAGACAAAAGAATCCTGGAGGAAGGCAAAATGCGAGGACTCAACTGATTTCAAAACATATTACAAAGCAACAATAATTAAAACAGTGTGGTATGATGCAAAAACATAGAAATCAATGAAACTGAATGAGTATTCTCTTCAGTAGAAACTAATTTTCAACAACAGGCCAAAAGAATGGAGGGAAAAAGGGGGGGTTTTAATAAATGGCATAAGGGAAGGGAAAAAAAAAAGATCTTTAAAATGGTGTAAGGAACTGGGAAGCATATTGGCAAGCAGATCTCTGAGTCTGAGGGCTGCCTGGTCTACAAGGTGAGTTCCATGACAGCCAGGGCTGTTACACAGAGACACTCTGTCTAGTGGGAAAGGGGGAGTTATAAAGAGAATTGAATGTCCACATGCAAAAGAATTAAATTAAATTCAAACCCTTAGTTTGAAATACAGAAAAATGGATTAAGGATTTGAAAATTTAAACTAGGGCTGGAAAGATGGTTCAGCAGTTACAAGCACTTATTCTTGGAGGACTCAGGTTTGATTCTCAACACCCTTATGGTGGTTCACAAGCATCTGTAACTCAAGTTCTAGGTGACCTCCTCTTCTGACCTCCTTGGGCTCCAGACACACACACGGTACCAATAAATACATGCAGGCAAACATTCACATATATAAAATAAATCTTTTTTTTTTTTTTTTTTTTTTTTTTTTTTTGAGACAGGGTTTCTCTGTATAGCCCTGGCTGTCCTGGAACTCACTCTGTAGACCAGGCTGGCCTTGAACTCAGAAATCCACCTGCCTCTGCCTCCCAAGTGCTGGGATTAAAGGCGTGCGCCACCACTGCCCGGCTATAAATCTTTTTTAAAAAAGAGGAATTTAAACTGTAAAAACATTAGAAAAAAACCAAAGTCAGCACAAAACAAAACAAAAAAACCCAAAGTCATAAATCTTTGTGACCTTGATTAAAGTAATGGATTCTTGGCTATAATACCAATAAAGCAAGCAAGAAAAGAAGACAGAGAAACTAAACTAATTAATTAAAAGAAACCAGACTATCAGTTAATTGAAGAAAAACAACAACCCAAGCATAGACAACTTTTTTAAAATCATATTTCTATTAAGGTATTTGAATTGTATATGTGTCGTTGTTATTGGTATGTGTGTGTGTGTGTGTGTGTGTGTGTGTGTGTGTGTGTGTACACTCTTACAACTCAATAATGAAAAGATTTTAAAAAAACATACTTACAAATGGGCAAGGAGGGCTTACAAAGAAATGCTTACAAGGCAGGCTGAGAAGATAGTGTAAGAGTGTAAGGGCATTTGCCATCAAGCCTGGTGACCTGAGTGAGAGTCCCAAGACTCACTTGGTAGGAGAGAACAAACTTCCTGGAGTTGTCCTCTGACCTCCACATGTGTGTGCTCTAACAGATGTATACTCCTCAGCACCCTACAAATAAGCAAATGTGATTTTTTTACACTTTGCTAATAGTCAAAGATTTTAATCTTTTCCCCCCCAAGAAAGATGTACAAGTTGCTAATCAACACGTGAAAAGATTTACCAAAAAAAAGCAAATCAAAACTACAAGCTAGTCATGGTAGCATTCTTTTCTAATTCCAGGGATCAAAAGGCAGAGGCAAGATCAGGAGTTCAAAACTAGCCTTGGCTACATGGGAAGCTTCAGGCTAGCCCAGGATATAAGTAAGACACTGTCACAGGCTGTTTAAGTGGAAACTTAAGGGTTCTTTGGAGGGTCAGCTGTGTTGGTGTTTTGCTGAGGCACATGAAGGAGTTTGGCTGAAGCAGACACTGGTGAAAGGATGCTCTGCTAAAGCAAGCACGTGAAAGGACACGTGATGGAGATCTTCACTGAGACACACGTATTGGTCCACCTTACATTTCGTAGTTGAGTTGCATTTGTCGGGACTCCATAGTGAGAAACACATGACAAACCTGGTGGTATGCTGCAGTTTCTTGCCGCCTCTGAGGACTCAGGCCGATTTGGCAGGGTGCTATCAGCTGAGACAGACTCACATACTGAGGCAAGACGTGGCAAGGCAAGACCCATGGAGGACATGTGATGTTTGGAGTAAAAATAGGACTCAATAATAACAATAACAATAATAATAATAATAATAATAGGACTGTGAGAACAGTTTGGGTTGCTTGTAGAGCTAGCTACAGTGCTTTGCTGAGACACAACGGAGAACTTCTGTTGGCTCTGGTCCCTCCTGCTGACTCTTGCCAATTCAGCTGAGGCCTGGCTGTTCCTGTTAGGTCTTGCCACTGCTGATGATTGATGTTTGCTAGCCCAACTCTACCCAACTGGACTGCTGGTGTATCTGTGACGTGTGCGCAAGTAGATCAAGCTGCCACTGCTGACCTGTGAACTGAACTGCTAATTTCCTGACAACACAGACGGCATTTGCTTTTAAAGAACCTTTCTAAACAGGTACACTTTCCCCAAATCCTTTCTTTTCCACTATCTCTGGTGGGTGGTGGGCTAGAAGGGAGGTTAAAGCGTTTAAGAACCATCATTAAAAATAGGGTTTGGGGGCTGGAGAGATGGCTCAGCAGTTAAGAGCACCAACTGCTCTTCCAGAGGTCATGAGTTCAAATTCCAGCAACCTCATGTAATGAGATCTGATGCCCTCTTCTAGTGTGGTCTGAAGACAGCTAGTGTACTTACATAAAAAATAAAAAAATAAATCCTTGGGCCGGAGCGAGAAGGGAAAGGGGGGGGGGGGAGCTGAGGGGTGGAGAGATGGCTCAATGGTTAAGAACACTGACTGCTCTCCCAGAGGTCCTGAGTTCAATTCCAAGCAACCACATGGTGGCTCACAACCATCTGTAATGGGATCTGGTGCCCTCTTCTGGTGTGTCTGAAGACAGCTACAGTGTACTCATATACATAAAATAAAAATAAATAAATAAAACAGGGTTTGAAAAAAATTGCCGGGCAGTGGTGGTGCACGCCTTTAATCCCAGCACTTGGGAGGCAGAGGCAGGCAGATTTCTGAGTTCAAGGCCAGCCTGGTCTACAGAGTGAGTTCCAGGACAGCCAGGGCTACACAGAGAAACCCTGTCTCGAAAAACCAAAAAATAAAAAAATAAAAAAAAATAAAGTTACAGGCTGTGATGATAATCCCAGCACTTGGAAGAAAAGATGCAGAAGCAGTTAAATCTCTGCACTATGCAGGACAGAGAAACTGAATAGAATTCTTCTCTACAAGAGAAGTGAACTCCAAGAAAGAGATTTTTATCTACATCTTCTTTTGCTGATAAATGTTAAATCCAGGAATAGATAAAATCCTTAGTAAATTTCTAAATCCAGATTTCCCAACTAAGAATTCAGACTTGCAATTAATCAGAGATCAAGGACCCAATTAATCTTTGGCTTTCATAACTCTTCACAGAATGACTATGTGCCTCAATATGCTTCAGAAAGATCAAATTCATACTTGTAGTCTTAGCTTAATTATTGAAAGCAGCCCTCATTAATTTGTCTCATCAGTGTTCTTCATCTTTATAAAACCTTAGTAGCAGCACCTAGAACTCTCATTTCAAAAATGTTATACCTCCAGCATCCTTAACTGCACAATTTCCCTTTAAAACTACCTATGAACTCTTCTATTTCTTTTGTCCTTAGTGGATCTATTATATTATATTAATATGAATTAATATGAATTCTAAATCTCCAATCAAATTGTGTTGTCATTCTTGCCTTACCTACTCCCTAACAACGTGGCACTACACAGCCATTTCAATCATTCTGTAATGTTATCCTAGATCAGCACCCTGAACGTCATGAAAAGTTTCTGGATAGTTTCTATTGTTGTATACGTTGTGCCAACCAGGGCATTGTGCAATACAGATACTCATTCTACCCCAATCTCCAAAACTAACCTCTTACTTACAGCAATAGAAGGACATGCTATATTTTGAGCTTACTCAAATAACACGTGTCAATTCAGTTCTGCCTTTTAATGAACAGATAACCTAAATTAAATATGCTATTCTTTCTGTGACTGTAAAATAAAGATAGAAACATAAAATTGTGACATTTAGACATAATAGAGAAGTGTCAGTTCTACTAACAGCAGACAAAACCCCCATACTTCATTAATTCTAAGGCTACTATTTTAATACCTATTGAGCTGGGATGTGCCTTACAATAACCGGCAGAAGAGGCAAAGACAAGAAAACTAGCAACTTATCATTGTACAAATTATACTATGAAAACCCTGGGCTGCTAAGCATAGCATTTATATGTAATCCAAACACTTCAAGCAGGAGGATCATGAGCTCAAGGTCATCCTTATAAATGAGAAGTTTGAGATCTGATAATGTTAAGTGATGTCTATCTCAAAGAAATAAAACAATAAAAAAGAAAAATCCGTATCAGTTAACACTTCTGGTAACATTATGTGCAAAATGCATACCACAATAACTAGGTTTTAAAAAGATGGAGAGCTGAGCAAAGGCACATGCCTTTAAGCCCAGAGGCAGTCAGTTTAAGGTGCGCCTAGTCTGCAGAGTTCCAGGACAGCCAGTGCCATATAGAAGAGACATTGTCTCAAAAAACAAAAACAAAGGGCATCAGCAAGATGGCTCAGTGAGTAAAGGCGCTTGCTTCCCAACCCAGATAGGAATTCAATTCCTTAAAACCCACATGGAAAAAGGAAAGACAATGTGTCTCCACTGGTATACATACACAATGTTTTAGATGAGAAAAACCAAGTGAAATGGTGCAAGCTTATAATACCAATACTTGGAAGGTGAGGCAGGAGGATCATGAGTTTTAAGGTCATCCTTGACTGTACAGAATGTACAAAATTAGCCTGGGCTATAAGAGACCCTGTCTAAAAAAATTCTTGAAATCCAAATGTGAACAGTTTTAAAAATAATAACCATGGGCTAGAGAAATGGCTCAGCAGTTAAGAGCACTGACTGCTCTTCCAGAGGTCCTGAGTTCAATTCCCAGCAATAACATGGTGGCTCACAACGATCTATAATGGGATCCAATGCCATTTTCTGGTGTGTCTGAAGACAGTTATGGCATACTCATATACATAAAATAATTCTTTTAAAAAAGAAATTAATGACCAATTACTTCAATTTTATCCTATATAGGAAAACTAACAAGGAAAAAAAATCAATCTATCTAAGTAGATTATTTACAAGTGTCTTTTTAACAAATACTTAAAAAAAATTTTTTTTGGCCATCCAGTGGGGGGTGCAAGTCTTTAATACCAGCACAAGAGAGGCAGAGGCAGATGGATCTCTAAGTCCAAGGTCAGCCAGGGTACAAAGTGAGGTCCAGGGTAGCCAGGACTACACAAAAAAACCAAAACAAAACCCTGTCTTGAAAAAAAGTTTTAATTACTTAGTTAATTGCAGGGCACGATAGGCATACCTATCAATTTCAGTATTTTCAGGTCAAGTCAAGCCCTAGGCAAGGCTCTTAAAAAACAAACAAACAACCCTAGAAAACAAACTAAAAAAGAATGTCTAAATATTAGACTTCACCAGGCTAGAATTTAATTGGTGAGGAGCTCTAAGTCTTAGCACCCCATGATCTTTGTGACTATCAGTGAGATAGTCCAGCGGACTGGCCCATGGTTACCTTGGGTATGTGACCGCACCAGTGAAACAGTAAGGTTCTATTTTTAAACTGTAATATATGCTCTGGACTAGTGATAAACTGCTACTTTATCACTGAACACAAGTCTAAAAACTGAAGGTAGAAATCAGAAGGCCCCTTTCACTATTATACTTAAGACCATAGTCAATTTTTTTGCTTCCACCTTAACATTTGGTCAGCTAATTTATGGTTTGGGTTTTCATGAGAAGAATGTATCCAATAACCTTAGAATGCAGCATTAGTTCTACACTCTGTAATTGAGATTGTCACCCAACCACTTTGAGCTCTTCAGGCAGATGAAGCAGCTGAGGAGGATTTCACAGTGAGGGCTCAGTTAAGTGATTATAAGAAAACCAATTAACTATGAAAGAGGAGCAAGAGGAAATTTGATGGAAATTAGATGGTCTAGACATGTTTCTCAAACCTTAAGTGATATAGAATCAAGCGAGGCATTTTGTTTTTAATTTTAATACACTTATAAAAAAAAAAAATGCTCTTGCCGGGCAGTAGTAGTGCACTCCTTTTAATCCCAGCACTTGGGAGGCAGAGGCAGGTGGATTTCTGAGTTCGAGGCCAGCCTGGTCTACAGAGTAAGTTCCAGGACAGCCAGGACACAGAGAAACCCTGTCTCAAAAAACCATGGGGGGAAGGGGGGGGATGCACTTGATTAGATACTAAATTATACTGGGAAACAACCTGTAAACATTTGTTTACTCTCAGTTTCTTTGATTACCCTGTTGTGAATTGAAACTCAACACCTAATGTAGAATACACAGTACTAAAGCTCATGGGGCTGGAGAGCTGACTCAGTGATGCAGAGCACAGAATCTGGGATTGGCCCCTACAAACACACAGGGACACACAACTATCTATAAGTCCAGTAAGTAAGTAGGTACCAGGCACACACATCAAGTACAGACACATGCAGACAAAACACCTATACACATTAAATATGTAAAATTGTAAAGAAACAAACAAAACATGCTCATAGGTGATGCCAGGTATAGTGAGTGGTGCGTGCCTTTCACCTCAGCACTCAGGATGCAAAGGCTATGGGATCTGAGTAAGAGGCCAGCACTTTTCAGGGCCTGGTAGTCTTGGGTTCTCTAAGAAAGCAGGCTGAGCAAGCCAGGGGAAGCAAGCCAGTAAGCAGCAACCCTCCATGGCCTCTGCATCAGCTCCTGCTTCCTGCCCTGCTTCAGTTCCAGTCCTGACTTCCTTTAGTGATGGACAGCAATGTGTAAGTGTAAGCTGAATAAACCCTTTCCTCCCCAACTGGCTTCTTGGTCATGATGTTTGTGCAGTAATACAACCCTAAGACAAGGACCACATTGAGATTCCCAGTGCCCAGGTAAAAGTTGGATGTGGTGACTCATAGCTATAATCCCAGGAAGAAAAGGTGGGAACTGGTAGAGACAAGCATCTCAAGGGTTTGGCATCCAGCCAGTCAAACCAAAAAGATAAGCCCCAAATCCAGTGAGAGACCCAAGAAATAAAGTGGAGATCCAAAGAGGAAGATACAGAACAGTGCCCTCTGGCCTCCACTCCTGTGTACATGCATGAGTTCATCATCCAGGTGCCATGTCCACATAAATATACACACACACAAAAATGAAGTGAACAATGAATTAAAACAACAAACATTAACAAGGGTAATTAGGATAGAGAAATGCAATTGATAATAAACTGTCAGACAACATTAAGAAATTAGAGAAGGGGGGAGGGGATAAAGAATAAACATTTGAAGAGTTAACCTTTGAGTGTTTCTCAAAAATAACAAAAGATAGGCTAGGCGTGGTGGCACATGCCTTTGAGCCCAGCAGTTCAGAGGCAGAGACAGGACTGAGTTCAAAGCCAGCCTAGTCCTACACAGCAAATCCTAGGACAGCAAGGACTACATAAAGAAACCGTGCTCATACACACATGCACACAAATAATAATAAAAGATAAACTATAGATACCATAACTAAGTATTCTAAACTAAATACAAAGAAGAAAATCTTGGAAACGACCAGAGAACAAAGGTCTCCTTTCTCTCCTTGTTTATATTTTTGCTATGTGTAGCTCAGGCTAGCCTCAAAGCCAAGCTTCCTCAGTTTCTGCTTCCTGAGTGTTGGAATTATAGACATACCCTACCACACTTGGCTGTAACTGCTCTCATTTGAGCAATTTGCAATTCTAAATATTATGTTAAATAGCAACATTAAGTATTTCCAGTTAGCAAATGAATCAAAAATAAACTCATATAAAGATTTCTTTGGTTTTTTGAGACAGGGTTTCTCTGTGTAGCCCTGGCTGTCCTGGAACTCACTCTGTAGACCAGGCTGGCCTCCAACTCAGAAATCCACCTGCCTCTGCCTCCCAAGTGCTGGGATTAAAGGCGTGGGCCACCACTGCCCAGCTTAAAAATTTTTGATGACTCAGAAGTGCAACTGGGATCACATCTAATATGGAAATAAAAATTATTAGCTGGGTATGGTGCTGCATCCCTTATATCCAGTACTTGGGAGGCACTGCCAGGTCAATCTCTGTAAATCTGAGGCCAGACTGCGCTACAGAGCAAGTTCCAGGACAGCCAGGGCTATTACAGAGAAAAATATCTTGAAAAACAAAAAAAACAACAAACGAAAAGAAATATCAGTTTTGGATTGTCACGTACCAATGAAAAATAGTTCAGTCTTTATTGATCCTCCTGCTTTAGGGAAGATGAAACAAGGAATGGCATAGAGCTCCCACTTTTTTTTAAAAAGGTTTATTTATTTATTTTATGTATATAAGTACACCATTGCTCTCTTCAGACACACCGGAAGAGGGCATCGAATCCCATTACAGATGATTGTGAGCCACCATGTGGTTGCTGGGAATTGAACTCAGGACCTCTGGAAGAGCAGTCAGTGCTCTTAACCACTGAGCCATCTCTCCAGCCCCCCTGGGCTCCCACTTTTAATCTCAACACTAATAATCATTTAATTAGTAGGCTAAGGCTGAGGCTATTGCTCAGTTTAAAGCCAGTCTGCACTACAGTATCAGACCCTATGTCAAACAGACAAAAAAAAAGCAAAGCTCTCTTTAGTAAAATGTCTGAGAACTTCCAGTCTATTTAGCAACTTTTAAATGCTGAAGTGCTGTACTTGTAGCCATCAGTTCAAATGAGAAGGAACAGGATGTCATGAAAAACATTCGGAAACTTAGAATGTCTGCCTTTGCAAGTAAATACGTGCAGACTACTTTTGTTAAATTACATTTTTTAAATCACCAGTAAAATAATAAAATTAATGATTGTGAGTTCCAGGTGATATTGGGCTACATAATCATTAAAAAAATAATAAAATTAATGATAGTTAATAATAAATTTTAGACAGCATCATTTAGAAAAGTAAAATAACAATTAACGAAGATATAAAGTTATATCTAAAAAGTATATAGAGTTATAAAGTATATTTCTAGAGTTCACAATTATTTTCTTTGTAACAAGATCACCCAGGGGCTTACTTAAAATGAAGGTGGAGGGACTGGAGAGATAGCTCAGTGGTTAAGAACACCCAAGGACCCAGGTTCAATTTCCAGCAGCACCTCTATGACAGTTCACAACCGCCTTTAACTCCAAACCCAGGGGCTACAATGTCCTCTTCTGACCATAGGCACTGCATGCACAAAGTACAAAACACTGATATATAAAGTAAAACCCTAAAACAAAAGTAAGAGGGTTGAAGAGATGGTTCATGGTTAAAAGCATGTTCTGATCCAGTAAAGGCCCCAAGTTGCCAAAACCCATGTGGCTCACAATCACCTGTGACTACAGTTCCAGGGGTATCCAATATTTTTGGCCTCTGAAGGCACGCACCTGTTCACATGTGAAGGCACATGCACTCAAGGACGTCACACAAGATCAATGACACACATGCACACATGGAAAACGAAAGCACCAGGTGCTACTTAAGAACTCAAAAACTGTCAGGCAGTGGTGGCGCTCGCCTTTAATCCCAGCGCTTGGGAGGCAGAGGCGGGTGGATTTCTGAGTTTGAGGCCAGCCTGGTCTACAGAGTGAGTTCCAGGACAGCCAGGGCTACACAGAGAAACCCTGTCTTGAAAAACCAAAAAAACCCTCAAAAACTTGTCAACAATCCTTCTACTTTAAAGCATGATGCTTATTAATAGTACCTAAAATATTTTTGAAGGACTAGAGATGTACCTCCTCAGTTAGGTACACTTGCTGACCTGGGTTTGGTTCCCAGAGCGCATATGGTCACTCAAAACATCAGGAACTCCAGTCCAGGAGATGTGATGCCCCCTTCTGGCTTCTGTGGTCACCAGGCACACCTATGGTACACATACTTACATCCAGGCTAAACACTCATACACACAAATAAAAATTTTTAAATCTTAGCCTGGCAGTGGTGATACATGTCTTTAATCCCAGCACTTGGTAGGCAGATCTGAGTTCAAGGTCAGCCTGGTCTATAGAATGAGTTCCAAAACAGTCAGGGCTACACAGAGAAACCATGTCTTGAAAAAACAAATATATATAAACTTTTAAAAATAAAAGTCCTCTAATATCCATTTAAAGTGAGTACTTAAATACTCACTTTGGCCACATAAGAAAAAACTAAAAATATTAAGAGGCCAATTTAGGGCTGGCAAGATGGTTCAGTAGGTAAAAGTACTTGCTGTCAGGCCTGACCATCTGAGTTCAGTCCCTGGACTCCCATTAGGTAGAGAGAACTGACTCCTTCAAGTTGTTCTCTTGACTTCCACATGTGCACCACGGCACACGTGCACTCACACACTTACAAGGACAATAAACTACTGTAATTTTTAAACTTAGGTGATAAACTCCACTTAGTTAGATTTAAAGAAAGTATAAACAATATTTAAGTGTATAGTGTTCAGGAGTTACCATGTTAAGAAATAGAACCAAAGCTGAGTGGTGGCACATCTCTCAGTTCCAAGCCAGCCTGGTCTACAGAGTGAGTTCCTGGATGGCCAGGGCTACACAGAGAAACCCTGTTTCAAAAACAAAAACAAAAAGGAAGGAAGGAAGGGAGGAAGGAAAGAAGGAAGGAAGGACAGACAGATAAAACAACCCAAAGAAATAGAATGGAAACAGGGGAAAGATGGCCCAATGAGTAAATCAACTGCTGTGTAAGCAAGCATGAAAACTCCCATTCAGAGCCTCAGCATTCATACTGAAAACTAAATCAACAGGGTAGTGGGAGGTGAAGAGAGGACTTAAGAGAACGTGATGCTTGCTGTTCTTCCAGAGGATACAAAGTTGGCTTCCAGCATCCACGTCAGACAGCTCCTAACAACCTATAACTCCAGCTGCAGAGGAGTGGACTATCTCTTCTAGCCTCTAGGGGGATTCACATACACATGGCATACTCCCAGACAGACAGACACACATACACATAAACAAAAATAAACTTTGAATTAAAAAGAAAAAAGGCTGGTTGGAGCCAAGTGAGATGAAACACCCCAAGGCAGGAGGATCTCTTTGAGTTCAAGGCCAGCTTGGTCTACATAAAGACAGACTCAAAAAAAATTAGAAATGGGAGGCATGCAGTCCACATCTGTAACCACAGAGGTAAGAAGAGTGCCACCAGGCAATCTTTCTGTTTGGTGAACACCAGGTTCAGAGAGAAAGCATGTCAAGAGGAGGAGAGAGGAGGGGAAGAGAGAAAAAGACAAAGGAAAAAAGGAAGGGAAGGAGGGAGGGAGGGAGGAAGAAGAGAAGAGGGAGGAAGGAAATTTGGAGTGACAGAAAGACACCTAACACTGTCTTCCAGTCTCCATATACAGGTGTGTGTGTGTGTGTGCGTGTGTGTGTGTGTGTGTGTGTGTGTGTGTGTGTGTGTGTGTGTGTGTGTGTGTATACACACACGGTCATAAAGACACACACACCTTAACATAGCACTCGCAGCTGCAGGTTTCTATGGCTAAGGTAAGCACATGATGAAAAGCATCTTGGACATGAAAGGGTTAATATCGTCTTACAGCTTACAGTTCACCATCAAGGAAGTCAGGGCAGGAACTCAAGGTGGGAGCCTGGAAGCAGAAGCTGAAACAGGACCACAGAGGAGCCTACTGGCTCGCTGTCCATGGCTTGCTCAGCCTGCTTTTGTATATCAACACTACCTGCCCAGAGGTGGAATCATCCCCAGTGGGCTAGGTCCTCCTGCATCAATCATGAATCAAGAAGATACTTACAAACTTGCCTACATACAATCTGATAGAGACATTTTCTCAAATTGGGTTTCTCTTTCCAGATAACTCTAGTGTGTTAAAATGAAAAAAAAAAAACAAACAAAACCTAGCCAAGACAAACATATACAAAAAGTAGTGAATACCAGCAGTACACACAGAAACAGGGGGTCAAGTTCAAATCCATCCTGGATACATAACTAGTTGGAGGCCAGCCTGGGCAGCGTGAGACTGTCTCAATGTTTTTAGAAAAGAGAAATAGACAGGAAGGTGGGCATGATGTCTCTGAACTGTAATCCTAGCATTGTGATAAGAACATAAGAGAGCCTAAAGTTAGAGTTAGCCTAGAGCTATATGACCAGACTGTCTCCAATAATTAAATTTAAAAATCAAATAAAATGCTAGCGAAAATTGGCTCTGTGCCTTTGCTGCCAAGCCTGGCCATCTGAGTTCAATACCTAGAACCCACACAGTAGAAAAAAAGAGCAAACTCCCGTAAGATATCTTCTGACCTCCAAACATATGCTGGGGCATGTACATACAGATATTCTCTCTCTCTCTCTCTCTCTCTCTCTCTCTCTCTCTCTCTCACACACACACACACACACACACACACATACACTCACACAAGAAATAAATGTAACAACTATTTTAAAGGAGTAAACACATGAGTAACTATTTAGAGACCAAGGAAAAATAAAGCAAAAATAGGAATATGAACTTCAGTAATAACAATGTGCTAATAATTTGGACAAAGATATCACAATAAGGGAGACTATGATGAGGGGTTGGCTGGGAACTCTACCTTTCAGTTAATTTTGCTGTGAACCTAAAACCACTCTAAAAACATAGTCTATTTAAATGTAAACCATAAGCCAGGCACGGTGGCCAATGACTTTAATCCCAGCACTTGGGAAGCGAGTTCTGATTTCAAGGCTAGCCTAGTCTACAGAGTGAGTTCCAGAACAGCCAGGGTTACAAAAAGAAACTCTGTCTTAAAAAAATCAAAAAGTTTATAAATTGCAGTTAAAGAAGTGATAAAACTGAATAAACAAAATGGTATATATAATTATTCTACAAGGATCTAAAAGAAATTTCATTTTATTATTGCCTAGTTTTTACCACTTTCTTTAAAGATATTTACAAATTATTTTCAAGACATATTCTAAATAACTTTGGACACAGCCTGCAGTCACACACCAGAAAGCAGCTAAAGTTAGTTTCGAGTAACTAACAAATATTGTACTTTACACACCCTTTAATGGGAAAAACAAAACTGCAGAGACAACAAGATACCTCAGTGAGTAAAGGTGCTTATCATGAAAATCCCACAACCTGGGTTCAATCCCAGGAAATCACATAAAGGTCAAAGTGAACCAACTCCACAAAGTTGTCTTCTGACACATGCCATGGCATATAAATCATACAGATATATACGCAGTAATAATAAAACTTTAAAACAAAATGAACTGTAGGGAAATCTTGTAGGCAGGTATTTGAGGCATAGCATAAGCCTGAGACCCTAGCATCTCAACTTTTAACAAAAGAAAGAAACCTTATAAATGGTACTGATAAAAAAGATGTGAATTTACTTTATGCTTAAGTAAAATAGTGTGAATAAATTTATCAGTGTTATTGAAAACAGGTCTACCCCGTAAAAAAGAAGAAAAAAAACCCCCACAAACCTAAATATGCAATGGAAAAAGCTTAGAAAGAACTTTATATAATTAGAGTTTCAACTGGAGGTATCAAAACAAGCATTTTATTTATTGATTAAATAAATTTAAGTTTATATCCTAGCTTTGTATATTCAGAGAATTTGAAGGAATTATATCTTATGGGCAAACACACTACCTAGATTTTGATTTATAAACACCATCTTCTACTAAAACTGGAATAGAAATAGGACCACCAGAATAAAAGAGCTACCAAAATTTGGGCCAGGAAGTGTAAGATAAATAATATCTTATACAAGAAAAAGTAAAAGGCCTACTCCTAGAAAAACAACTGCAGGTGATGCATTCTTTTCTGAGCACCTGGCAATATGGCGGAAGTGAAGTAAAAGAAGCAGAACTTCCTCAAGTTCACCTACTATGACATGGACCTGAACCAGCTGCTAGACATGTCCTATGAGTAGCTGATGCAGTTATATAGCACCCGTCAGAGGTGGCACTGGACCAAGGCCTGCAGTGGACACTGCACTCACTGCCCAGTAGCCTGTGCAAGGCCAAGGAGGTGCTACCCATGCAGAAGTCAGAGGTGGGGAAGAGCCACCTGAGAGACATATCATCCTGCTGGAGACGATGGGAAGCACAGTGGGCTTGCACAACAAGGCCTTCAGCCACCAGTCTCCCATCACCTATGCAAGCTCATAAAGCATGGCTGGACTACCCTGGTGCCACCCAAGGAGCTGTGACCAACAGGGGATGTAGGAAGCTGGTGCTGGGAAAAGCAGCCCAATGGTTAGTAGAGCACTTGCCTTAGTTCTCAGTTTGGAGAGGGGAGATTCTTTGGCTGGATATGAAATCTAAAGAAGCAGGAGAATTAGTGCAAATTTCAGGACCGATTAAGGTTGCACAGCAAGACACTAGTATTAAAAAGGATAGATACTAGAGTCAACACACTCATTTTAGACAGTCTGAACTTCAACTCAGAAAACAGTTTGACATTTGTTTCTAAAGATGGTTAATGGTAAGTTTTTGTCAACTGGACACAAATTAGAGTCATCCGTGAAGAAAAACCCTCCGTTGAGCAGGCAGTGGTGGTGCACGCCTTTAATCCCAGCACTTGGGAGGCAGAGGCAGGTGGATTTCTGAGTTCGAGGCCAGCCTGGTCTACAGAGTGAGTTCCAGGACAGCCAGGGCTACACAGAGAAACCCTGTCTTGAAAAACCAAAAACCAAAAAAAAAACCCCAAAAAAACCCGATTGAGGAATCACCTTCATCAGATTGGCATGGGGCCATGTCTGTGGAACATTTTATTTTCTCTGCTCTTGCTTTTTATTTGTTTTTTTGAGACAGGGTCTCACTGTGTAGCTCTGGTTGGCCAGGAAATTGCTACGCAGAGTGGGCGACCTTGAAGAGATTTGCCCCCCTCTGGCTCCGAAAAGTTGGGGGTATGTTTTTGGTTGATGATTTAAAAGGGTCCAGCCCTCTATGGGCGGTGCCACTCCTAGACAGATAGTCCTCGGTTTTAGATGAAAACTGAACAAGCCATAGAGAACAACTCTGTAAGCCAAGTTAGTTCCTGCCTTGGCTTCCCTAGGTGAACTGTAACCTGTAATCCAAACAAACCCTTTCCTCCCCTAGTTGCTTTGGGTCAGTTATTTAGTACAGCAACAGAAAAGCAAAGTAGGACCGATGGAAAACAAGCTATTCCAGTAAATCATCTCCTAAAGCACTGCTTGTTCTAACAACTTTCTTCACAGTGGAGAACTGAACAAATGTGAACAAGATTTAGACAGCATAATTAAAAGGACAAATGACATGTTTCTCCATAGACACAGCTCTGACTGAATAGTGTACTTGCCATAACACTTAACTAAGTCTAAGCAGGAGGAAATAAGAGAACCATATTATTGAACTTTAAGATACACTGCATGGGTGGATTTCTGAGTTCGAGGCCAGCCTGGTCTACAGAGTTGAGTTCCAGGACAGCCAGGGCTACACAGAGAAACCCTGTCTCGAAAAAAAAAAAAAAAAAAAAGATACACTGCATGAATGCATTAAAAGGTTTTGATGGGCTGGAGAGATGGGTCAGCAGTTAAGAACACTGGGTGCTCTTCCAGAGGATCAGTGTTCAGTTCCCAGCACCAACACAGAAAAGTGTCTATAACCCCAGTTCTAGGGGGTACAAGTACCCTCTTCTGACCTATGAGGCTACAAAGCACACACATGGTACACAGACATACATACAAGTAAACGACTCATACACATAAAATAACTATACCTAAAAATAAAAAAAGTTTAGGTCAGCGCTGAGGCTGTAGCTCAGTGTTGGAACACTGGCCAAGCAGGAGCAACTCGCTGAGCTCAAACCCAGTACACAGACAGAGAAAGATTTAAAACAAATATCAAAGACTGGGCAGTGGTGGCACACGCCTTTAAATTCCAGCACCCAGGAGGCAGAGACAGTGGATCTCTGTGAGTTTGAGGCCAGCCTGTTCTACAAAGTGAGTACAAGGCAAAAATAGAACAAAGCCAAACTGCCCCCTCCAAAAGAAAAAGAAATGACCAAAATTCAAACAGATTAAAGAGAAATTACAAATGTTTATAATCCCATATTAGAATTAGAGTAGACCTTAGCCGGGCAGTGGTGGCACACGCCTTTAATCCCAGCACTTGGGAGGCAGAGGCAGGCGGATTTCTGAGTTCGAGGCCAGCCTGGTCTACAGAGTGAGTTCCAGGACAGCCAGGGCTACACAGAGAAACCCTGTCTCGAAAAAACAAAAAGTTCACCCTCAGAATTCAAGGTTTCAATATTCTTTAATTTTTGGAGACAGGGTCTCACTGTGTACTCCTAGCCGGCCAAGAACACCTTATGTAGACCAGGCTGGCCTGAAACCCAGAGATCCTCCTGTCTCTTCTGAAGTGTTAGAATTAAACACGAACACCACCATGTCTGGCTATTTCAATTTTTTTTCTTTTGGTTTTTTGAAACAAGGCTTCTCTGTGTAGCTTTAGAACTCAGCCAGTGTAGACCCTTAGAGATCCACCTGCCTTTGCCACTCGAGTGCTGGGATTTAAGGCGTGAATCACCACCCTTGGTTTATTTCAATATTCTTAATTAGAACATTTGATCAAAACTAAATGATTGCTAGGTTTGGTAGCACACACCTATAATCCCAGCACCCCCAAATCAGGTGGCTGAAGAAAAAGGGCTGTGAGTTCAAGACTAGCCTGAGTTAAACAGTAAGACCCTGTCTCAAAACTGGGGTGGGTCACTGAGTATATGCCCTTAATCCCAGTACTCAGAAGGCAGAGGAGGCCAGTCTGGACTACATAATGAGTTCCAGGACAGCCAGAGCTATATAGAAGACTACTCTCCCTCCAAAACAACACCTGGGGTAGAGGATACACAAGACAAAATACACACATAGGCATGCAACCCTAATTTTAGTGAGCACTTTAGTTTTCTTAGTTTGGATTCTTACACAATACCATCTTAGGAAACAATATTCTTTAAGTAACAAGATTCACTTCCGGGAGGGAGCTGAGGAAACAGTTAAGTGACTAGTGTTTGCCTCCTAGGTATGAGGACCCAAGTCTGAGCTCCAATTCCCACCATAAGTGCTCCATGTGGTTGCAGACAACTGTAATCTCAGCAGGATTCTGGAGGCTCACTGGGAAGCCAGCCCAACTTAGTAGGTGAACTCTAGGTCAACCAGAAACCTCGTCTCAAAGGAGGTGGACAGCATTTCTGAGGGCAATACCCAAGACTGTCCCCTGGCCTCCACCAACATACACAAAGTACCTTGTATGAGAATTCTGGAAGTTTGCTTTAAAAAAAAAAAACAAAAAAAAAAAAAAACCCACAGAAATATTCTAAGAATATGTTTTAATCCCAGGTGTGAGGGTGTGAAGCTGCCTCACAACAGCTCACTAACAAGAGGCATGGTTTTGCCAGCTGCAGATAGTTTCTGCATCTGTATATCTGGAATTCTGGGAACTTTTCAGAGGGTAAATAAATGCTTAGAACCCTGAGAGGCAGGGTCAGTGATTGTTGGTCTTTTAGGGAGGTTGGTTGCAGTTTGTTAGTAGTCATGCTCAAAGAAACAAAAAGAAAGAAATTAGATTCAGGACTTCTCTGTCTCCCCGCTCTACCCTTCTTTCTCTATCTAGTGATGGAATGAAACTGGGGGGATAGAGGGTGGGAAAAAGAACCCAGAAAGTAGCAAAGACCAGCCACTTGTACATACCTACACATACACATGCATGCACATGCACACACACACGTTTCTTGCCTAGCCTTCCACCAGTCTGACTTAACTTTGAAGTGCACCTTTTAGCACAGTGGTTCTCAGCCTTCCTATTGCTTCCTCATGTTGTGGTGACCTCAAACAAAATAATTCCATTGCTACTTCATAACTGTAATTTTGCTACTATTATGAATCATGTCAATACCTAATATACAGATATCAGATAGTTGACCTGTGTGAAAGGGGCCTCGACCACTGTAACCACTGTTGTTAGCAGGGTGTGGTTATAACTCTTTTGTTTTGGGAAGTGGAGGCAGAAAGATGGTTAAGTTTAATCCGATCTTAAACAAGTCATCTAACCCATGCTTTGTCTCTCCCACTGTCAGTGCCCTACTTCAATAGTTTAAGATCTTTCACCTAGACTACTGATAGCTCCGCACAGGACTCATGGCTCGACTCCCTATTCCATCCAAGCCAACTGTGACAACCAAAATGACTCTGAGATTGCCTATAACACCCCCTAGTGAATCAAAGTTGTCCAAAGTGACAATTTACTACTAGAAACTGATTCCATAACAAATACTGCCCTCATTCAGTAGCAGAAAAGTTAAGTCCAAAACTGACAACGCAAGATTAAAACAGACAGACAACACTGATGCTAAGGACCACACTTATACCAAGAAAAATCATGTAACACACACCAAAAAAAACAAACAAACAAACAAAAAAACAACCTCACAGAAATATCAACAATCCAGTCCTCAACTTTCTTGGGTATGTGTACTAAAATCATCATTTCTCTTTAAGCTCAAATTCTGAAAAATCTGTACACTGTAGTTAAGCTTCCAGATATTAAAAAATTATGAGACTCTAAGGGGGAAAAAATATGGTTGCTTGTGCTCAAGTCAGTCTTTGTTGGAGTTGATGAAAACAGGAACTTTCGTCGGTAAATCACTGTCTACACTTAAGGGTACAAGCCACTTAAAACAATATTCATTAAATAACCACAGGGGAAGCAACTAAGCTTTCCTTCTTATGCATAATAAACAGGACAGAAAATGATCACACTCTTTAAATTTCCCATGCTACTTAAGTCCTTTCAGAACTTATCCAAAGATATCTCCAAGTTAGAACAATACTTTTCCGGGGCGGTTAAGATATCTTTAAAAACTTAGTACTAAAAACTCCAAAGGCCAGGTTGAGTAGTCCAATGAAACCACGAGTCACACAAGCCATCCAGAGCGCAGATCATCGACCCAGACCCTTACCTTTAGACGTTTGATCATTTCGTCGGTGGTGATCTTGTCGGTGATCTCTTTTACTCCCGGAGGGTAAGCGATCTTCCCGTCGGCACTCACGACGCCACAGAGGGCAGTGGCCGGCTTCGGCTGCGTGAAGTCCATCCTGGGGGATAACTTTTCTTTCACAGTCCTCTACCGGCCTCTATCGGTCAGAAAATCAAAGTTCAGCGGGAAAGGGGCGACTTTGTAACCTCTTTTTCATTTCAAAAATCTCTAATCTGGAAAGGGCCTTTTCTTCCCCCTGACGCCCGGGACACCGCCACTCGCTACTTCCCTGGGGTTCGGACCCCGCTAGACGTCCGCCACCCCCACCCGCGCCAGCCCCGGTGCCACCGGGTTCTCGGCTGCAGCAGCCCCGGCCGCGAGAGGCGCCGAGCAGCTCCCAGAGTTTCCTAGCCCTCTTTTCACAATGAAATGTACCCCCGAGCACCTAGGTCGTTAGTTTGGTGGCCTCGGGAGGCCAGCGAGGACCCAACGGCCCCAGTTCGGCTCGGGAGAAGCGGCCGGGTCCCCGCCTGGCCGGTCACCTCCGGGAAAGGAGACTCGAGGCCTAGAGGGTTCAGCTTAGGCCTCAAAACTAGGTACCCAAGAGGACCCACGCGCGGCGCCAGCGCCCGGGAGCAGAACGCCGTGGCCGTGCCGAGCCCCGGGCCCCCGGTGTCCCCGCCTCGCGGCCGCCCCTCCCCGGCCAGCCCGCCACCCCTGCCAGCAGCCCCCGGCCCGAGCCCCTCGCCAGGAAGCGGAGGACCCGGCTCCGCACTTCACATTTTGTTCCGTAACTTCAGCAACCGAGCCCGGCGGCGTCTCAAGCCCCTGGGTCGCCCGGCGCTACTAGGCACAGCCGAGGCCTGAGCCGCCGCTCCGGGCAACCCCGCCGGGCCTCAGCGCGCGCCCTCCCCTGCGGTCTCCCCTTCCGTCCCTCCCTCGCCGCCGCCGAGGGCGCGAGCCCGGCCGCCGCTTTACCTCCTCCACATGCGGGCGGACGGAGCAGCGAGCGCCGGGCCTCTGTCAGGTGGTTGCGCCGCCGCCGCCGCCCCTCGTCGGGCTGCACACAAAGCGGCTCCGTCGGTCCCGCCGCCGCCGCCGCCCGCCCGCCCCGGAGCGGCGCTGGGGCTGGCGGTGCCGAGGAGCAGCCGCCGCGGGGGGAGAAGCGGGCCGATCGTGCGCCGGCCGGGGCGACACTGCCGCTCTCCGTCGGGCTGAGGAAGCGCAGCCTCGGCCCCGGCTCCTCCGAGAGCCCGCGCGCGGGTGCACGTCCGCGCGTCCCCCGCGCCCGCCCGCACCTCGCGCCCACCCGCACCAGACGCCGTCTCGCCGCGGCGCGCTCCCGGCCGCCCGTGCCCCGCGGTGCCCGAGCGTCGCGCACACCCAGAGTCCGTCACGCGAGCGGCGCGAGAGCCCGCGAGAGCACCGCGCGCCTCGCTCCCGCCCCTTCTTCCGCCGGCCGAGCCCCCGCCTCCCTCGAGCCCGACGCGGCCGCGCGCGTGGTAGACAGCGCCGCCACCCGTTTGGCGCCAAGACCTGCCCGCGCGGGCGCCTCGGGGAGGCCGGCAGCCGAGCGGAGGAGGAGCCCGGGTGGCGGGAAGCGGACCCCGGGAGGCGCCAGCTTGCGACGCTCCTGGCCCCCGTGGAGTCCGAGGCTCTTGAAGACTCTCTTGTCTGGTGAGGACGTGACCGGACTGGTTGAGAAATGGTTAATTTCTCGGAGAAACTGCTGGTTTCCCCTCCAAACAGAGCTCTAGGAGCTGAGGCAAAGTTTTACAACTCGGCACAACGTGGGCTGCTCTTTCTCGTGTCTTCTGAGTGTCGCCCGAGGTCGCAGCCTACGACCTTAGACTCCTACCATTAAGATTTTTCAAAGTTGAAAAATAGGAAGTTGGCATTCGATCTCAAGCTATGGTTCCTGGGCTTCTGGCCTCCCATTTTGGTACAGGCTGAAAACACAGATCAGGGTTCCTGATAGTGAAACCCAGAAAAAGAAAGAGGGAGGGTGTTTTTAGAGATTTACAAATTACCTATGTGAATCTGAGACCTCGTGTTTTTTTTAAAGTGAATACACCAAAACTTTACTTTTTCTTTCCTCCAAAGAAAAAGATTGCCAAGGAAAACTCAATTCAGCAGTGTTTGAGCAATTTAAGGTAAATATTGAAGCAAATGAACCTGAACAATACACACATAGTTTCAGGAAACGACTTTAAAGACAATAAGGGGGAGGGGGAGCACACGCCATTAATCCTACCACTTGGGAGCCAGAGGCAAAAGGATCTCTTGAGTTCGAGGCATCCTGATCAATCAAGCTAGCTCCAGGACAGCAGACAGCCAGGGCAACAAAGAAACCCTGTCAAAAAAAAAAACAAAAAAAAAAGCTGGGTAGTTATGATTCACACCTTTAATCGGGAGGCAGAGGCAGGCAAATCTTTGAGTTTGAGGCTAGCCTGGTCTACAGAGCGACTTCCAGCATGGCCAGGGAAACCCTGTCTCAAAAAAAACAAATAAGTTGGTGGGTGGTTGAATATGTGCATTGTGCTTTAAAATACCTGCCTTTTAACTGGCCCATGGTTGCAGCTATTCAAGAGATTTAGGCAAGAGGGTTTTTTTGAGCTCAAGATTTCTAGATCAGCTAGTAATATGTAGCAGGAGGAGGCATGTCTCCTCTGATATGCCAGTGGTCCCAGTACTTAGAAGGCTGACGTAGAAGGTCTGGGAGACCTAAAGAATAAAAACAGCAGGGGAGAAAAAGTGTATTGTTTTTTTGAGGCCGGGTCCCACCATATCCTGAGGCCAGCCTGGAACTTACTATATAGCCCAGGCTGCCTCTTCAATCTTCCTGTCTCCACCTCTGGAGTATGGGGATTGCAGATAGGCACCCTTATGTACCATTATAGCCAGCGACTTCCCATTATTGAAAGGTATTCTTGTATAGGAAGGTAAACTTAACTATTACTTTATTATTTGTCTAAACCATTGTTTTACCTTTGAGGAGAGAAACCATCACCAAGGCAATTCTTTTTTTTCTTCTTCTTCGAGACAGGGTTTCTCTGTGTCCTGGAACTCACTCTGTAGACCAGGCTGGCCTCAACTCAGAAATCCACCTGCCTCTGTCTCCCAACCAAGGCAATTCTTATAAAAGAAAACAATTAGGGCCTTGCATAACAATTTCAGAGGCTTAGTCCACTATCATATCCGAAAGCATGGAGAGAGGCAGAAGAGAGACACTGGGCCTAGCATGGACTTTTGAAACCCTCACGCCCACCCAAGAGCTACTTCCTCTAACAAGGCTAAGGCCTCCTAATTCTTTCAAATAGTTCCCTGGTGACTAAGCATTCAAACACGTAAACTTATGCACACCTCCTACTACTGTATAGTTTTGTAAGCTTTCAAAAGATAGTAACCCCTGAGATTTGTAACATAATTGCAGAACTTGTAGCTCAAGCCAGCCTTCCAATTTGCAGCAATACTCCTCAATGACTACGGCCATATTTACTGTTTTACTTTTTTTTTTTATTTTTTCATGTATATGAGTACACACTGTAGCTGTCTTCAGACACATCAGAAGAGAACATTGGATCCCATTACAGATGGTTGCGAGCCACCATGTGATTGCTGGGAATTGAACTCAGGTCCTCTGGAAGAGCAGCCAGTGCTCTTAACCGCTGAGCCATTTCGCCAGCCCCTACTGTTTTACTTTTTATTTTATATTAAAGTAAAAGTTTATTGGGTTACTTAAAAGAATTTGGATGAGGGCCTCTCTACAGGAACACGAGAGATCCCAGGAGGACTGTCCAATAGCGACTTAAAATAGGAGGTTCTGCTTTTGCATTACTCATTATAGTGGGCACTGTCAGCATTCTGTCTCAGCTCCACCCCACAGTTACCTGGCAACAGCCAAGTAGGCCTGACCCACTAGAAAAGGGGCTGCTTGCCCCCTCGGCGCTCTCTTGCCCTCTGGTTCTCTTGGTCTCTTGCCTTCTTGCTCTGCTCTGTCCCCTCACCCTTTCCCCACTCCCTTCCTCCTCTCTCCACGTGCTCATGGCCGGTCTCTACGCCCCTCCCTCTCTCTCTTTCTCTCTCTCTCTCTCTCTCTCTCTCTCTCTCTCTCTCTCTGCCTCACTACCCTCTTAACTCCCCTCCCCATGCGCTGAATAAACTCTATTCTATACTATACCATCGTGTGATTGGTTCGTCAGGGGGATGGGATGCCCTGGCATGGGTCCACTGAGACATCCCCTTCCCCCACACCTCACCACACCTCCATAGAACATATCCCCCTCTCTCTTTATCTTTTTATAAACACATCAGGCACTAGTCATGATCCTAGAGTAATAATGACTTTTAATTTAATTTTTTTTTAAATGAAGAGACAGGATCTCACTATGTTACACAAACAGGCCCTGGAATCCTGGACTCAAATACTCCCCCTTGTCTCCACCTCTTTAGCAGCCTGGACTACAGAATGCTTTACTGATTATTTTAAAATATTTTTATTATAAAGTGCTGGGGATGACAGTTGATACAGTGTTTGTCTAACATGCCCAGCACCACATAAAATTGAGACTGGTGGCCCAGGCCTATAATCCCATCACTAGCAGGAGGGTCAGAAGTTCAAAGTCATGCTCAGCTACTTATCTAATTCAAGGCCAACCTGAGCTACACAAGACTCTGAGTCAAAACAAAAGACAAACAGAAAAGGGAATGAAAGAGAAGAATAAAAAATAGATTGTTTACCTTCTACCTACCAGTCGTGTGTGTGTGTGTGTGTGTGTGTGTGTGTGTGTGTGTGTGTTTTATGCATGTACACCTATATCCCTGCATTATTGGTTCTCAACCTTCCTAATGCTGAGAACCTTTAATACATTTCCTCATGTTGTGGTGACCCTCCCAACCATAAAATTATTTCATTGCTACATTACTGTAATGTTGTTACTGTTATGAATCGTAATGTAAATATCTGATCATGCAACTCCAAAAGGAGTCGAGACCCACAGGTTGAGAACTGCTGACCTGTATGTAGCCAATGAGTTTAATTAGGGCTCCTCACGGGAGCACAGATGAGGGATCGTTTGTGGGAGCAAGGGCAACTCATCAGTGGCTCTACCACTCTCCTTCCCTAGCAACTATTAACCACCTATAGAGATCTTAGGGAAGTGTGGGGCTTAGTGAACACCTTTCCCTGAAACAGGATGATGTCTTCTACTGCTTCCCACCACCACCACCCGGCCCCCCTGCTGCTAGTGCTGGTTGGTTCCTGTCGCTGCAGTTTGTCAAGTGATCATAAGCAAAGAGATGAGAAGAAATGGAAAATATCCTGACTACAGAAGATTATTCTTGCCCCCCAGGAACTCACCACCCCTAATCAGCAGGAAGTAGGAAGGACTTAGGGCAGAGTAAGGGTTGGAAGAGAGGTAGACATATATGACCTGTGATGGTTAGTATATGCTCGGCCCCGGGAGTGGCACTATTAGAAGGTGTGGCCTTGTTGGAGTAGGTATATCACTGTGTGTGTGGGCTTTAAGACCCTCATCCTAGCTGCCTGGAAGCCAGTATTCTGCTAGCAGCCTTCAGATGAAGATGTAGAACTCTCAGCTCTGCCTGCACCATGCCTGCCTGGATGCTGCCATGTTCCCACCTTGATGATAATGGACTGAACCTCTAAACCTGTAAGCCAGCCCCAATGAAATGTTGTCCTTATAAGAGTTGCCTTGGTCATGGAGTCTGCTCACAGCAGTGAACCCTGACTAAGACACCTACATATGCACACGCTCATATAGATGTGCACAAATACACATGGAGTGTGTGCATGTGTGCAAACACGTGTAAGCCAGGTCAGCCTCTCAGGTCTTCACTTTACTGATATAAGGTCTTTCACTGAACCTGGAGTTTGTTGATTCGGGGAGGCTTCAGGGACCCACCTGTATCTGCCACCCAGTGTCGCATACCACAGATGTGCACTGCTGGGCCTACTTTCTCGTGGTCTGGGAATCTGAACTCAGGCCCTTGTGCTTGTACCACAGGGACCTTACCAACTGAACCAGCACTCCAGCCACTCTCTTCCTTCATTTGTTTCCTTTCTTCCTCCCCCTTCCCCACGGCTAAAGATAAATCTAGGGCTTTACACATACGCTCTGCCATTGAGCTACTGCCCCTTTTGAAAAATATGGTACCCATTCAGTAGGTGCCTGTACTGGCTGGTTTTGTGTGTCAACTTGACACAAGCTGGAGTTATCACAGAGAAAGGAGCTTGAGTTGAGAAAAATGCCTCCATAAGATCCAGGTGTAAGGCATTTTCTCAATTAGTGATCAAGGGGGGAGGGCCCCTTGTGGGTGGTACCCTCTGTGGGCTGGTAGTCTTGGGTTCTATAAGAAAGCAGGCTGAGGCCGGGCAGTGGTGGTGCATGCCTTTAATCCCAGCACTTGGGGGGCAGAGGCAGGTGGATTTCTGAGTTCCAGGACAGCCTGGTCTACAGAGTGAGTTCCAGGACAGCCAGAGCTACACAGAGAAACCCTGTCTCGAAAAACCAAAAAAGGAAGGAAGGAAGGAAGGAAGGAAGGAAGGAAGGAAGGAAGGAAGGAAGGAAGGAAGGAAGGAAGGCTCAGCAAGCCAGTGAGTAAGATCCCTCCATGGCCTCTGCATCAGCTCCTGCTTCCTGCCCTGCTTGAGTTCCAGTCCTGACTTCCTTTGGTGATGAACAGCAACTGGAAATGTAAGCTGAATAAATCCTTTCCTCCCCAACTTGCATCTTGGCTATGAAGTTTTGTGCAGGAATAGAAACCCTGACTGAGACAGTGCTTGTGCCAGGCATATCACCTGTCTTCTATGACACTTTTTATTCTTTTTTTTTTTTAGTATAGAAATAAAGTTTATTTAGGGCATGGGGAAGGGAGTTAAGAGGGTAGTAGAGGAAAAAAAAAAAAAAAAGAGGGTAGTAGAGGCAGAGAGAGGAAGAGAGTAGAAAGGTGGAGGCCGGCCATGACCACATGGAGAGAGGGGGGAAGGGAATGGGGAGAGGTAAGAGATAAGAGATGTAAGAGAGAGGCAAGAGAAAGAGATAAGAGGACACTTTTATTCTTTCAGTTCACTAATCAATGTCTCATATTGGCAAGATGTCTACTATTGTTGTTTTGTTTTGTTTTTGAGACAGGATCTTATTATGCAGCACTGACTGACCTAGTTAGTATCCCTGTATAGTCCAGGCTGGCTTTGAACTCTTAGCAATCCACAGTCTCTCAGGTGTTGTATTTATAAGTATGAGCCCCATACCTATGTGTATTTGCTTTTCTAAAGTCTCTTGCTATATAACTGGCCTGAAACTCCTGCATCTGCATTAGAGTTCTGGAATTGTAAGATTGTAGGTGTGCCCCATGACAACTGGCAGAAAATCTCTTTAAAATCTCATACAAATAAATGTAGCCTAGGCTACAGAGTGAATTCCAGGCTAGCCTGTGTTACAGAGAGCTTGTCTCAAACAAAACAAAATACAGCTAAACTTAAATCCCTGCAATTGCTCTGTGGGAGCTGTACTTTTTTTTTTTTTTTTTTTCGAGACAGGGTTTCTCTGTGTAGCTCTGGCTGTCCTGAAACTCACTCTGTAGACCAGGCTGGCCTCGAACTCGGAAATCCACCTGCCTCTGCCTCCCAAGTGCTAGGATTAAAGACGTGCACCACCACTGCCCTGTGGGAGCTGTACTTTTATCCTAATGATTGGAGCCTGCCCCAATCTGAGTCAAAATTTCGAGAAATCACAAAGTCATATGATCTTTAACAAATTTGTTGTAATTTTGTCCTTTTATGATTCTAGCGTCAGTAAATGATCTGAATGCTAATGGCTTCTGGGATACTTTGAACAATGTTAGAGGCATGCTGCTGATTCCTGTTGCGGTCTCTTGCCCTCAGAGAGGGCAAGTAAGTTTCTATGGGGCCAGATGGCTGGGTTTTGGTTTTTTTTTTCAAAACCTCAATCTTTTTGACTCTCAAAAACAGAATTGGGTTATGCCCTAAGAAACCATCATGGTCTTGGGATGGATCCTAAGGGTTAGTCTGTACTGTGGGGACTTTAGGCTGGCTGACAAATCAGGTAGAAACCAAAGAGGACAACAGAAATAGGAATGGGAATTATTGGCAGAATGAGATGTCTAAAACAGGATGGGCAGTAAAGAGACTGACAGTGCGTTGCTGTTGCAGGTGGAGACCCTGTCTTTTCTGTCTGACCTCAGCCACAAGGCTGGAAAGTAATTCTTTTCTCTCTCTCTCTCCGTCTCTCTAGTCCTCCCTGTCTTTCCTCATTTCTCTGTCTCCATCTCTTGTCTTTTCTTCCCCTTCCTCTTCCTCCTCTTCCTCCTCCTCTCCTTCCTCCTCTTCCTCCTCCTCTCCTTCCTCTTCTTCCTCCTCCTCCTTCTGCTCTTTCTCCTTTTCTTCTCTTCTATGTGCTTAGGTCAGGGAAAGTATTTAAGTTGGTCAAGAATATCTCAGAGACAAAGCAATAATTTAACTGGTGGACACAGTTTGGGCATCTAAGAGCTGTTAACCTGCTACCAAAAAGCAAGACTGCTGTCTCCCTCTAGTTCTTCCAATAGACTGTGGTCACTCTAAAGCAGAGGATTTTGTCTTTTTTTTTTTTTTTTTTTTTTTTTTTTTTTTTTTTAATTCTCTAGTGCCTGGTACAATGCCGTGCCCGTTGCCCTGCCCATTGCCCTGTCAGCTCCATAGCTGTTAGGTTAATTTTTAACTATATATCTTGGATGTCCTACTGTGTTCTAAGCACAGCCCTCCCAACCTCAGTGGAAACTTTATTGCTTTTTATTTGCCTTCCCACCTCTTCCCTCTTCTCTCCCTCTCTGTCTCTCTGTCTCTCTCTGTCTCTCTCTGTCTCTCTCTGTCTCTCTCTCTGTCTCTCTCTCTCCCTGTTTTGTTTTTGGAGTTTGTTTTGTTTTAAAGGTTTATTTTTATTTTACATGTATATGTGAGTTCCTGCATTGTGGATGTGCACTACTTGCATGCCTGATGCCTTCAGAAACCAGAGGCAAGACTCACTGAAGCCGAAGCTGGCTAGCCAGCAGGAAGAGGCAGCTGCATGGCTGGCTGCTCAGGGCTGATGCAACAGCAGAGCTGCCTTACAGTAGGACATAAGGTAATCACACTCATGTGAGAAACAAGATCTTGCCAAAACCAGCTGACACCAACATAGCAGTCAACTACTGTTATTTGCTTCATTATAATAGTGTCTTCATTTAGTATTAGCGTAACAGTTTTGAATGCTCCCACCGGGTATCTGAAACATCTGAAACCCCCATATAAAGACAAGAGAGGAATACTCTGTACCATGAGAGTACACTACCTTTTCACCACCTTCACTGATGAATCCTCTGAGCCATCAAGATGACCTATGAAAAATGTTGCTCCAAGCCAGGTGAGGTGGCATATGACTGTAATTCCAGCAGGACTTAGGAGGCAGAAGGAACAACATAACATATCAATTTCCTGGTCTGCCAAAGCTACAAAGTGAGACACTGGGTCGTGGTTGTTGTTGTTGTTGTTTGTTTTGGGGTTTTGTTTTTTTGTTTTTTTTTTTTTTTGGTTTTGGTTTTGGTTTTTTGAGGCAGGGTTTCTCTGTGTAGCCCTGGCTCACCTGGAACTCACTCTGTAGACCAGGCTGGCCTCGAACTCAGAAATCCACCTGCCTCTGCCCCCAAGTGCTGGGATTAAAGGTGTGCGCCACCACTATCCAGCTGAGACACTTAAAAAAAAAAAGAAAAGAAAAGAAAAGAAAAGAAAAGAAAAGAAAAGAAAAGAAAAGAAAA
>CM052712.1:53159805-53216757 GCA_028551405.1 Uromys caudimaculatus
TATCCCACTCACGGCTTTCCCAAGCTCCTGGGAGGGTAGCTTTTTCCGGTGCTGTTGGCTATGGACTCCTGGTGGCCCAGGCAGAGGTCTCCGCCTCCAGGGGGTTTCTATGCCCGCCCACCTCAGTCCCTGTGTCTCGAGGGTTCGGGGCAGTCCCTGGTGAGCTGTGGAGCTTGTCTTGGGCCCACTCCCGGCTTTTCCAAGCTGCTGGGAGGGTATCTTTGTCCCGGCCGCTAATTTGCTATGGAGCCCTGTGGCCCAAGCTGAGGTCCCCGCCGCTGGTGGAAGTTCCTGTCCCTCAATCTCTGTGGCCCGCAGAAACCGGGCGGAATCGGTGAGCGCTGGGGCTCGTTTTGCCCCCACTCGGGGGCGCTGCTTGACTATGGAACCCTGGTGGCCCAGGCAGAAGTCTCCTGCCTCAGCTGCCCGCTGTTGGGGTCCAGGGGCTTTCTATGCCCGCCTACCTCGGTCCCTGTGTCTCCCAGGTTCGGAGCGGTTCCTGGTGAGCTGTGGAGCTTGTCTTGGGCCCACTCCTGGCTTTTCCAAGCTGCTGGGAGGGTATCTTTGTCCCGGCGCTAATTTGCTATGGAGCCCTGTGGCCCAAGCTGAGGTCCCCGGCCGCCGCCGGAAGTTCCTCCTTTAACATTCTTTTAATTACATTTAGCAGTTGACTGATTGGGTCGGAGGCTTATATCACAGCATGAATGTGGAGATCAGAGTACAACTTTGGAGCGCTAATTCATTCTTTCTACAACATGAGTCCCAGAGATGGAACTCAGGTTGTCAGCCTCAATAGCAATTGCTTTTACTTTCTGATCTGTCTTGCTGGCTGTGTAATGGATTCTAGAATAAATAAGTTCTCCATTTTAGTTTTTTTCCTTATTATTTTGACAAGTGTCCTGTATCCAGCTGGCCTTCAATTCATTATGTAGTGGAGGATGGTCTTGAACTTCTGATCCTCCCACCGCTACCTCTTCTGTGCTAGCTTTTATGCTGTGCTGGAGGTCAGACCCAGGGCTTTGTGCATAGTAGGCAAGCACTAGCACTCTGCCAACTGAGCTGCATCCCCAGCTCTCCGGTTTTGTTTTTGGTAAAAGATCTTTCTATGTAGCCATGGCTAGCCTGAAACACACTATGTTGGTTCAGGCTGGTTTCCAGTTTAGGGCAATCTGCATCTGCCATAGCGATAAGGGGATTACAGATATGTGCATTCTACCCACCCAAGAGATTTAGGATGATTTTTAAAAAGTGACAGACCAGCTGGGTGGACTCCTTTGATCCCAGCATTCAAGAGGCAGAGCCTCTTTGTGAGTTTGAGTTCAGCCTGGTTTGGAGTTCTAGGACAGTCAAATCTGTATAGAAAGACACTGTTAAGAGAGGAGGGAGGGAGGGAGGGAGGGAGGGAGGGAGGGAAGAGAGAGAAAGAGAGGGGGGAGGGAGAAAGAGGGGAGAGGGAGAGGTGACAGAAGCTGTGTGTGGTTGTTGAGGCCTGTGATCCCGGTATTAGGAAGCACAGGCAGGAAGACTGCTTGCTGCAAGTTCGTGATGACCCAGGTCTTCATAGACTGTTTTCAGGCTTGCTATGAAGTGAGACCCTATCTTAAAATAAACAAGTGAACAAAAATAAAATAAAGATAAGAAGGGGCTAGGGAAATGGCACAGTGGTTAAGAGCATTGGATGTTCTTCCAAAGGACCCAGGTTCAATTCCCAACACCCACATGGCAGCTCACAACTGTCTGTAACTGCAGTTACAGGGATTCAGACACCCTCACACAGACATACATGCAGGCAAAACACCAATGCACATAAAATAAGAATAAATAGCTTATAAAAATAAAAATAAGTAAATAAAACGTGACAGTCAGGTGTCACAGAACCTGCCTACAAAGATAGGATTGTAAATTAGAGGCCATCCTGAACTACATCTGAAATCAAGGCTAGCCTGAGCTACATAGCAAAACCTACTTAGAAAGAAAGAAAGAAAGAAAGAAAGAAAGAAAGAAAGAAAGAAAGGAAGGAAGGAAGGAAGGAAGGAAGGAAAGAAGGAAGGAAGGAAGAGAGGAAGGATGGGAAGGAGGGAGGGAGGAAGGAAGGGAGGAAGGAAGGAAGGAAGGAAGGAAGGAAGGAAGGAAGGAAGGAAGGAAGGAAGAAACTGTATCTGCCTCCCGAGTGCCAGGAGAATTTCTGAGTTCGAGGCCAACCTGGTCTACAGAGTGAATTTCAGGACAGCTAGGGCTACACAGAGAAACCCTGTCTCAAAAACAAAACAAAACAAAAAACAAAAACAAAAAATGTAACAGACAATGGACTGAGGCTATAGGTCAGTGGCAGATCACCACAAAAAACAGACTAAAGAAAACTGATAGACAAAAATCTATATCTAATGGGATAAAGTACCTAGTCACTAGTGTGAGCAAGTAGCTGGTACACAAGTAGACAGCAAAAAAGGTGGATAGTGATAGACTCCTTGGCGCCTCATAGACGCCCCCCAACCCCGGCAAAATTACAGCTCAACAGGAAACCGAGAAAGAACTGAAAGACCAACAGGAAGGCAGTCCAGTTCTCCTGAAGCTGCTTCCTCCTTGCTTTTAAAAGAGATCTCCAGAAACTGTCGTTCCCCCCTCACCCCACCCCCAACCACCTACCCCCATGCACAAAATGGGGATGAGACTGGGTAGGAAGACCCTGGAGTTTTTTCATTCAGCTGAATCTCCTTTGCCAGTGAGAGATCTCCCCATCCTCGATGGGACTCCGCTCCCCCAAACCCCACCCCGCAACACACACCTTCACACAGCTACCCTCCTGCTATGGGTTTTGAGTTAAGCCTGAATTGCCGAAGGAAATTATTATGTCTCTCCAATGCAATAAATAGCCAGGCAAGATCTCAAGACCCTCCTCTACCAGTAACCGCTCTTTGCTTCTAGATCTGTAGCCAGATTCAAGACCCAGCAGGCCTCAACAGCGAGGTACCTGTGAAGAGGTATACTGGCTTGGAAAGAATCATTTGAATAGACACGTTGATCCAGGTGATCCAGGGACCGTGTGTGAGAAAGGCTATTAGAAAAAAAAAAATGTTGGGTAACGGTGAAAAGAACATAAACCTGAATCTGGATAGTTTAAATACAAACCCACTAAGAGGTTTTTTTTGTTTTTTTTTTTTTATTTTTCGAGACAGGGTTTCCTGTGTAGCTCTGGCTGTCCTGGAACTCCCTCTGTAGACCAGGCTGGGCTCAAACTCAGAAATCCACCTGCCTTTGCCTCCCAAGTGCTGGGATTAAAGGCATGCGCCACCACTGCCTGGTCCACTAAGAGATTCTAAGTTTAATCTTGTCACCACAGGAGTTCTAAAAGTCCTTACAGATGGCCACAGAAGCACATGCCTCTGATTCCTGTCCTCTGAGAGTTTGAGGCCAGCCTGGGTATTGGGAGTCTGCTATGTTCCAACCATAGATGGCCATGTTTGTTTCTTTCCACAATGTCAGAATTTATTGAGTAACAAGCTACACTGATTTTGTTGCCTGAAATTTTTAAGTTGTCCCAATTTCCCTTGATAGATGATTAACAAGCACAAGGGTTTTTTCCCTAATCTATTTGTAGTTTTAATTTTGTGTGTGGTATTATATACGTTTGTGGTATGCACGTGGGGGGGGCCTGAAGTTGGTTAATGCGTTTAATTACCTTTAATTTTTTGGGGGTGGAGGTGGGCCTGGATAGTGGCTCAGTGATTAAGAGAACTTGCTGCTCTTGCAGAGGACCTGGGTTCAGTTAGAGCACCTATGTGTTGACTGACAACCATCTGTAACTTCAAATCCAGGGGACCTAATGTGCCCCTGGGGCACCGCACACGCATTGGTACTCATACATATGTGCAGGCAAAACACACACACATAAGATAAATTCTAAAAAATTAAATCATTTGTTATTTTTAATTAGGTGTATGTGTATGTATCCATGCATAGGTATGTGCATGAGTGTAGGGTCCCACTGAGTCACAGGTATCAGAACTCATAGACAGAATCACAGATGATTGTGAGCAGTCTGATGTGGGGGCTGAGAACTGAATTCAGGTTATGAGCAATATTCACTCGTAACGACTGAGCATCTATCCGAAACCTCCATATTTATTGATTTACTTATTTTTGAGACAGGGTGTGATTATATAGCCCTGGCTGGCCTAGAACTTGCTATGTAGACCAGACTGGCCTTGAACTCATAGAGAGCTGACTGCCTCTGTTTGTCCGGTGTTAGCATTAAAGGCATAGTCTCTCATGCCTGGCAGCCACCTTTATTTTTTGAGATAAAGTCTTAGTTAGGGTTTCTATTGCTGTGATAGAAAACTATAGCCAAAATCAATGTGAGGAAACGATTTATATGGCTTCTACTTCTGTCACAGTCCATTACCTAAGGAAGTCAGGACAGGATTAAATAGGGCGGGAACCTGGAGGCAGGAGCTGATGCAAAGGCCATGGAGGAGCGCTGCTTAATGACCTATTCTTGTGGCTCATTTGGCTTGCTTTTTTGTAGCACCCAGGACCACCAGCCCAGGGGTGGCGCTATCCATAGTGAGGTAGGCCCTCCCACTTCAATAATCAATTAAGAAAATTTACCACAGGCTTGCTCACATGCCACATGGTGGGTGGATTTCCTTTTTTTTTTTTTTTCTTTCTTACTTTCTCTTTTGACGGTTTGAGGGAGTTGAGACAGGGTTTCACTTTGTAGTCCTGGCTGTCCTAGAACTTGCTCTGTAGACCAAGCTGGCCTCTCACTCACAGATCTACTTGTCTCTGCCTTCCAAGTACTGGATTAAAGGTGTTAGAACTATGCCCAGTTTGGTGGGTGCATTTTCCGAATTGAGTTCTCTCTTCTCAAATAAGAGTAGCTTGTGTCAAGATGACATAAAACTAGCCAACCCATGGTCCCTCACTAAACCTGGGGCTTATTTATTAAGCAAGGTGGGTTGGCTGATGAGGTTCTTGTCTTCACACAGGAGAGTTGTGGTTCCAGGGACACACTGACACACTTGTCTTTTTATGTGTGTTCTGGAGATCCAAGCTCAGGTCCTTTGGTTTATGTGGCAGGTACTTTTCCCACGGAGCCATCTCCCAACCCCTTTTCTCCCACTTTTACCTGCTAATATTAACTCTCATCCCACACACTACATACACACAGTAATTATCTTTGAATGCATATATGTTGGTTACAAGGGTTAAAGAGGCCACAGTAAAGTTCAAGGAGTTCGAAGAGGCTTTATTTTTTTGTTTGTTTGTTTGTTTTGCTTTGTTTTTGAGACAGGGTTTCTCTGTGTAGCCCTGCTGTCCTTAAACTCACTCTGTAGATCAGGCTGGCCTTGAACTCAGAAATCTGCCTGTCTCTGCCTCCCAAGTGCTGGGATTAAAGGCGTGCGACACCACTGCCCAGCTTCGAGGAGGCTTTATTATAGGCAAAGGCTCATAGAGATGCAGAGGGCATCTCAGGGATAGCAGGTTATTAGACAACAAAGTCTATTGGACAGCTGCTGGAGGTCTTGCCACAGAGTACAGGCAGAGTCACATGCTGAAGCCAAGACTCAATTTTGAGCTGGTCAGGGTGATGTACACCTTTAATCCCAGCACTTGAGACAGACGCAGGCAGATCTCTGAGTTCCAGACCAACTACATAGTAAGTTCCAGGACAGTCAAGACAGCATCATGAGACCCTGTCTCAGAAAGTAAACAAGATTCATGGTTGAGTGGAGCTTCTCAAGTGATGTGTAGGACTGAGTTCAGGGGGACAAACATACATATATATATATGGCGGTTTGAATAGGCCATGTCAGCAGTGGAGTGTGTGAGTGTGTTTGTGTGTGAATGTGTAGGCTAGAAGTTGATGTCAGGTGTTTCCCTCAGTTTCTTTCTTCCTCTTCCTCCTCCTCCTCCTCTTCCTTCTCTTCTTCTTCGTTGTCATTGTTATTATTAGTAGTATTAATATTATCTTGAAGCAGGGACTCTCACTGAACCTGGAGCTGGCCAGAGAGCTCCTGTCTTTGCTTCTCCAGCACTGGGATTACAGCTGTGAAGCACTAGGCCGGATTTTTCACATGGGTGCTAGGAATTGAATTCCTGCTTGCATGGCAAACACTTTACCTACTAACCCATCCTCACAGCTCCCTGGTGCCTACTCTATGTGGAGTTTAAGTGTTTCTGTGTCTTCAGTTCCCTGGCCTTGTCTTCCTGATATTTTAATATGCCCATGTGATCATATGGGTTCAATGCATTCTTTTTTTCCCTTGAGACAGGGTCTCACTATGTAGCTCTAGCTATCCTGGGTCTCACTATGTAGACCAGGATGGCCACTATGGCCAGCCAAGGATATTCTTTTCTTTTTTAGACTTATTTAATTTTATGTGGATCAGTGTTTTGCCTGTATGTATGTGTGTGCATCACATGTGTACCTGGTGCCCAGGGAGTTCAGGAGAGAGTCACATCCCTTGGAACTGGAGTTACAGACAGTTGTGGGTGACAGGTACCAAACTTGGGTCCTCTACAAGAGCAGCAAGTCTTCTTAAACACTGAGCCACCTCTCTAGTCCAAGGGATGAAGATATTCTAGAAAGACACTGTACCCTTCCCTTTGGCTAATAGACTGTTAAAAGAACACTCCCCAGATAATTGAAATTTCTCCAGGAATCTCACGCTGGGAGAAGGAAAAGTCCCTGAAGTCAGGTGATAGCCATGGAGACACTTAAGTCTCCGGAAGATCTCACTCCATCTGACAACTTGTCAGGTCACTTTGCAGGAGGGACTGGAGCTGGCAGGCGATTATGATGATCAAGGCCACACCTTGAGGCCACTGATAAAATAGACTTCTTGCCCTCCATTTAAACCTAAGCCTGGGCTAGAGAGAGACCTCAGTGGGTAAGGCCACCTGCCAAGCCTGACAACCTGGGCCAATCACCAGGATTGGGTAGAAGGGATGAAGCAGCCCCTGACCAACCTCCACATGCACATGTGCTCCCTTTCAAAGTAAACAATGTAGCAGCAGCAGCAGCAGGGCCGCTGAAAGAAGTAAATAGACTTGAGATAGACTGACTCCGTGACAGGCTGCAAACGAACAGTTCAGGAGACTCGGCCTGAGTTTGTACTTCCCAGAACTGGGTAATTCAGTTACTGGAACAATCTAAGGCTTTTGTAAAAGGGACCCCTTCCCAGCTTGTAAAAGGACAATTAGCCAAGCTTGTGGCCAAGAGGTCAAGAGGTACCTCTCAGGCTGGACAGATGGCTCAGTGGTTAAGAGCATTGACTGCTCTCCCAGAGGTCCTGAGTTCAATTCCCAGCAACCACATGGTGTCTCCTAACCATCTGTAATAGGATCCGATGCCCTCTTCTGGTGTGTCTGAAGACAGCTACAGTGTACTCATATAAGTAAAATAAATAAATCTAAAAAAAAAAAAAAAAAAAAAAAGAGATACCTCTCCTTGGCCTGAAGCAAGGTTAGTCTGAACCGTAGCATCATCCAGACCGCCAGAGATAGAACCCACCAATCAAGATATATATCACCTACCCCCCCTAATGTTCCTCTTTTCAGCTTTAAAACTGAAACTGCAAATTCAGTCGAGGTCCTTCCATCCCGATGGAATTGGGCCTCTGCATGCAGGAACACTCTTTGCCTTTATCTGAATGTGGGGTATCCTTCTTCAGCGATTCATGGATCCTAACACAGCAACAACAATAAGGAGCCTGTCATGATTGGACTAGGTACGTGTAACTCAGTGGGTAGAGCATTTGCCTTGTAAGTACAAATAAAAGGTTCCATTCCTAGAACTGCATAAGCGGGTGTGGTGGTTCATGCTTCTAATACCAACACGGGAAGGTGGAGAATCAGAAGTTGAAGATCATTTATAGCTACATATCCACTTGATGCCAGCTACACAAAACCCTGTCTCCAAAATTATTAATTAAAATAAAACAAAACAAACCTAAATCTCCTGTTAGGACTACCCCAAAGATGAACTTATAGTGTTTGTGCATGCTTGCTTGTGTCCTGTGTGTGTGTGTGTGTGTGTGTGTGTGTGTGAGAGAGAGAGAGAGAGAGAGAGAGAGAGAGAGAGAGAAGGAGAGAACCTCTGTTGTTTTTCACAGTTTGTTCACACTGAATAGATCTCCTTGCTCTGCTTTTTTACTGTTTTATATCCATTTTAACTGGCCTGTTCAGGATGAAGAGCTATCTAGAATTTCTGCTGTTGTGATAACACAGCATGACTAGTGCCAGGTGTGATGGTGCGCACCTTAATCCTAGCACCTGGGAAGCAGACGCAGGTGAATCTCTGGGCTCTCCGAGAGTTTGAGGTCAGATATTCTGGGTCTACATAATAGTTCTAGTATAGCCAAAGCTACATAGTGAGACGCTCAAAAACAAACAAATACAAACCAAAACAAAATAGTGTGACCAAAATCAACTTGTGGAGGAAAGGATTTATTTCATCTGACATCTTGTAATCTATCATCCAGGAAATTTAAGGCAAAAACACAAGTCAGGAACTGAAACAGAAGCCATGGAGGAAGTCAGTTTATAGGCCTGTTCCCCAGGGATGATGCTAAGTCTGCTTTCTTATACCTCCCAGGACAACCTGCCCAGGGGTGGCACCACCCAGCATGGGCTGCGGCTTCCCACATCAATTATTTATTAGGAAAATGCACTGCAGGATAATTTGGTGGGGGCATTTCCTTAACTGAAGTTCCGTCTTCCCAAATGAATCTAGCTTGTGTCAAGTTGACATAGAAGTAGCCCAGTGGCCAAGCCTAACTAGCTCTAACATTACCTCCAGCAACACTGTTCCTTTTTTACTGGGAGAACCATGAAGACATACTGAAATGGCTAATATGGATATAAGTTCCAAAATGACCCCACCCCCACCCCAGGCCTTTAAGCTGCCTTTCTTTGAGTTTTAGCTGAATGGAAAAGTACTGAGTTCACCCTGAGCCATCTGTCTGCTGAGCCAGATAAGAGACAAAGGAGGGAAATCCTACCACCCTGCAGGCAGCTTCTTGGAACCAGCCCAGCAACTGCACTGCAGACGACTTCTAGGAAGCAGCTACTAGCTTCACTCAACCTTATACAAACTCTGGCCCTTAGCAATTGAGGGCCAACGTTTTTCTTAGTGTCTTGTCTCTCTCTGTTGAGGAGCGTGAATATATGTCTTTGCTTATGATATCTTGGTGCAAATCTTTGTTCCATGTAGTCTCAGCCTAAGTTTCCCCATACGTACTTTTTTGAGAAACCAAATTCTTTGGAAATTACATTTGTGTGGGAGGAGTCCCAACATCTCCGATGAGCTCTGTGATCATGCTGGCCAGACTTTGTTTCAGGAACGGTGGTCACACAATTAAATTAGAAAAACCAAATACAGTGGGAGTGACTGGATGCCAGGATGCAGGGCCAAGCAGTGGCATTGGAACACCAAAGATGAGGTAGTTTGAGCTACTTATATAAATAGGAGAGCCAAACCAGCCCTCAGAATAGTCCGTTGTCTCCCTGCACTCCCAGCAAAAACAAAAAAACAAAAAACAAAACAAAAAAACCAAGCCAAACCAAACCCAGAAGACTCTAAATACTGGTGAGGATATGAACCTATAGTAAGAGCACCATTGGTGGGAATGTAAATTAAATTAGTATAGCCATATGGCAAACAGTATGGGAGTTCTTCAAAAAATTAAAAATAAAACCACTACTTAATCCAACAATCCCACTACTTGATATTTCTGAAATCCCTCTATTGAGGCATCTACACCCTAGTGTTCAATGCAGCCCTATTCAGGATAGCAGAGAGCTGCAGACTACTGAACTTCCTGCCAGCTAGCTGATGAGTGGAGAGGGGAAATGCAGTACACAGAATAGATTACTCTGTAGCTATAGAAAAGATGCTATCCAGTTATTTGTAACAACTTAGGTAATAATGTGGGGGTTTTGTTTGTTTTGTTGTCTTGATTTGATTTTTTGAGACAGGGTTTCTCTGTGGAACTATAACCCTGAATGTCCTGGATCTCACTTGTAGACCAGGCTGGCCCAATTTAGAGATCTGCCTACCTCTGCTTCCTGAGCACTGGCAATAAAGGTGTGCATCATCACTGCCCAGCTTGCTGCTGCTTTCCTCTTCGTCTTCGTCTTCTTCCTCCTCCTCTTCCTTCTTTTCTCCATCTTCTTTTTCTTCTCCTTCTTTTTCTTCTTTTCTTCCTCCTCTCCCTCCTTCTTTGTATAAGGATTTTTTTTTTTTTTTTGGTTTTTCAAGACAGGGTTTCTCTGTGTAGCCCTGACTGTCCTGGAACTCACTCTGTAGACCAGGCTGGCCTCGAACTCAGAAATCTGCCTGCCTCTGCCTCCCAAGTACTGGGATTAAAGGCATGCACCACCACTGCCCGGCTGTATAAGGATTTTTGTTAAAGTTTTTATTTATTTTATTTCTTGAAACAGATTCTCATTGTATAGCTCAGGCTAACCCCAAATTGTGATCATCCTGTCTCAGCCTCTCAAGTGCTGGGATTTCAGGCATGTGCCACCTCTACTGATAACTTTATGTTTTTACTACAAAGAAAGGACAACTGGGGGGAGGCAGAGGCAGGAGGATCTCTGAGTTCGAGGCTAGCCTGGTCTACAGAGTGAGTTCCAGGACAGCCAGGGCTACACAGAGAAATCCTGTCTCTAAAAAACCAAAAAAAAAAAAAAAAAAAAAAAAGGACAACTGGGCCCATTTACTAAGTGACTTAAAAAGTTACACACTTAGAACGCCTCCCCTGGAGGCTGGAGAAATGGCTCAGCGGTTAAGAGCACTGACTGCTCTTCCAGAGGTCCTGAGTTCAATTCCTAGTAACCACATGATGGCTTACAACCATCTGTATGTAATAGGATCTGAAGCCCTTTTCTGGTGAGTCTGAAGACAGCTATGGTGTATAATAAATAAATACATCTTAAAATAAATACATAAATATTTTTTTAAAAAAAAGAACCCCTCCCCACCCCCTGCAAAGACTCTGCCATAGGATTCTGTTTAGCTCTGCCCTCATGATGAGCAGCACTACAAAGCCCTAGAGATTTGGGGATTTAGTTGTACATAAGTGGAACTTAGGGTACATTTATTTGCGGTTTAATGGAGTATATTTCTGTAGTTTATACTTATGCTTCCTTATGGCATTATAATTTATCTCAGCATAGGAATGGCTTCAGAAACCATACTGCAGCAACTCACTAATGAACATCAAGAGAACGGTGCTGGCTTAGCGTACACAGGACCTTGGGTTTGCTCACTCCAGCATCACAAATACAAAACAAAGAAGTACTTAGTATTTAAGCTTTGTTACTACCCAAAAGATTTTGAAACAGACACATTTTCCTGTAGGCTTCATCGTTGTTGTTGTTGTTATTATTATTATTATTATTTTGAGACAGAGTCTCTTGTAGCCCTGGCTGTCTTGGGATTCTCTATGTAGACCAGGCTGGCCTCAAACTAACAGAGCTCTACCTGCTCCTGAGTGCTGGAATTAAAGGTGTGTACTACTATGCCTGGTTGTTTTATGTTTTTCTAAAGGATCTCTCTCTCTCTCTCTCTCTCTCTCTCTCTCTCTCTCTCTCTCTCTCTCTGTGTTGTTTGTGTGTGTGTGTGTGTGTGTACAGGACCCACAGTGGTTCACAGGCATCAGATCATATAGAGCTGGAGATACAGACATTTATGAGCAGACCAGTGTGGGTGCTTAGATTGGAACTCTGGTCTTCTGACAAGGTGGTATATGTTCCTAACTCTAGCTCCTGTGTAGGGCTTCTGTTTCTCAATGTAACATTTTCTTGTTTCACTTATGTTTCAAAGGCTAAGCACTGAAATTTGTATCTTATATATGAAGGAAACTTGATGGGGGGGGGTTCCAACTTTGACAACTATGTTAAAAGTTTATGTTACTAAAACAAATTGAAGTGTCATTATAACATTTAAAAGCTAGTAATAAGGGGAGAAAACCCACCAAAAATATAAAGATCAGAGACTGGGTTATCTTAAGTATTTCCAAGAGAAATGATATTATGAAACCATTGTCATATAAAAGGGTGAATAAAAAGCCAGATGGTGATGGTGCACACCTTTAATCTCAGCACTCAGGAGGCAGAGGCAGATGTATCTCTATGAGTTTGAAGCCAGCCTGATCTACAGAATGAATTTTAGGACAGCCAGGGCTACACAGAGAAACCCTGTCTGAAAAACCAAAACCAAAACCAAAACCAAACCAAACCAAACCAGATTTTTGAAATACTATAGAAATATACAGTGGTCCGTTTCAATTATTCATTTATTCCACTGATATGTATCATCAGCCGACTACACTTTGAACTAAAGGCTGGTAACAGGACAGTAAACAGGTGTAAGTTATCTGTGACAGCATGGTGTTCTCAGCATAACACAAATTCTCTGTGTTAACAGTTACTTTTCTATTTATTTATTTATTTATTTATTTATTTATTTATTTATTTATTTATTTAGGTTTTTCGAGACAGGGTTTCTCTGTGTAGCCCTGGCTGTCCTGGAACTCTGTAGACCAGGCTGGCCTCGAACTCAGAAATCTGCCTGCCTCTGCCTCCCAAGTGCTGGGATCAAAGGCGTGCGCCACCACTGCCCGGCAACAGTTACTTTTCTTAATGCTTTTTACAAAATATCAGACAAAAGTAATCTGAAGAAGGAAGTATTTCTTTTGGCTCTTGGTCCACAGGTCCAATCTCCGATGCTGGGGAAATGCGGTGAGAAGAGTGTGAGGCAGCTGGTCACGGCTCTTCTGTAGTCAGGTGTCAGAGATGAATACTGATGCTTGCCAAGGACCAGGCTGGACTTGGAGAGGGGTTCTGAGGAAGGGGTGTTTGGGACCCGGAAGAATAACTTGAAGTCAAATTGTGTGTACAAGCTGACAGCCTGTGTTCTGCTTTCTGAAGATCAACAGACAGCTCATCCAGATAGCTCAGCTCTCACAGACCAAAGCCCAGTCTTTTATTTACATATCATTTCAGTCGTCCACCCCAGGTTCTCTTTTGATTATCCCACCAATCAGATTTTTTTGCCCTTATTCCTGACTCCTAAGAAAAGATAGCAAGCACATTTTCCTTAACATTGCAAATGAATTCAGAGATCTGCCTGCCTTATGTAAGCACAGACAATAAGCTGGCTGGGTCAGATTCGGTTCTGAGATTACTGTTCCCACCACACCTAGATCTAAAATTGCTCTGTTCCAGGCTGACCTTGAACTCAGGAATCTGCCCATTTTTATATCTGTCTGCCTTTGTATTTTTCTGACAAGCTGGCTCAAAGTGTAGCTGCCTCTGCTCCTTTAGATCTGTAAAGATCCTTATACAATTCGTATTGCATCCTATTATTTTGCATAGTTGAGAAACTATATATATATGTGTATGTGTGTGTGTGTGTGTGTGTGTGTGTGTGTGTGTGTGTGTATATATATATTTTTTTTTTTTTTTTTTTTTTGAGACGACAGGGTTTCTCTGTATAGCTCTGGCTGTCCTGGAACTCACTCTATAGACCAGGCTGGCCTCGAACTCAGAAATCCACCTGTCAGGCTGGAGAGATGGCTCAGCGGTTAAACAACCAAAAATATAAGAAATCCACCTGTCTCTGCCTCCCAAGTGCTGGGATTAAAGGCGTGCGCCACCACTGCCCGGCGAAATTATATATTTTTGAACTCATGCTTTCAGTGTTCTTTTCTACAGCCCCAAGAGCTGTCCTGGAGGTCTTGGTGTTTACTGTTTTGCTGAGACTTAGACAAGCTCTTACCTCCCAGACTCTCGCTATCTCTAACATGGAGTCATTGGCCTTGGCAGAGAGGGCATTCCTGGAAGGAGGGACATGAAAATATGTACACTATTATACAAACAAGCTTACTCCCGCACCAACCATAAACATTTGTGGAGGGCCGTGCCCTACTGGCTCTGTTCCAGGGGCAGGAAACTATGTCATACTGTCCCTTACATGGCCATGCCAGATATGGCATTGACTCCTGTTTTTTGTTATGTTTGTTTTGTTTTGTTTTTTGAGACAAGGTCTTGCTATATAGCTTTGGCTGGCCTCTAACTCAGCAAGATCCATGTTCTTCTGCCTCCTGTGTACTGGGATTAAGGGCTTGTGTCACCATGCCTGACAGTCAAATTGTAAGATCTTAAAGTGAAGTGGTATCAGTAGAAATGGTAAGTAGACAGATTACAGATTTATTTAGAAAGTAGGATTTGGGGCTGGAGAGATGGTTCAGCCGTTAAAGGCTAGGCTCACAACCAAAAATATGAGAAAGTAGGATTTGGGGTAGGTGAGTTGTCTCAGCAGCTAGTCAGGGGCATTTACTTCACAATCCTAGTGGCCTGAGTTTGATTCCCAGAACCCACATAAAGATGAAAGGAGAGAACTGACACCATAAAATTGTCAAGTAGAGCACACATACATGTACACACCATCTATACACATACAATGCTAATACATGAAAAAGATAGAAGTTGAGATTTAAGGGCTGATAATGTACCTTAGTTTGTAGAGTGTTTACTTAGCCCACGTGAAAATCTGGGCTGGATTCTAGCACCCTCATTCAAGCATGATAGCATAAACCTATAATTCCAGCATTCAAGAGGTGGTGGCAAGAGGATCAGACCTCTGAGGTCATTATTGTCTGCCACATGACCACTCTAAGGCCAGCTTGAGCTACATAAGACAGCCCCAACTCATAAAGAAGTAATAACTAAATAAAACCAAGCAAGACTTGCAAGATGGACATACAAGAAAGTATTATGAAGTAGAATCCCACATTCTAGCATGAACAGTGACTTTGTGAGGTTGGAGGCCAAAGAACGGGACGCAGAAGGCAGCCTAGTTTTACAAGGCTCATCAACCGTACATGTTTGAAAATACTTAGTTTTGAGATGTCCAAATGTGTGGCATTGGAGGGTAGGCATTGGGATTAGAGTTAGAGTTAAAGATCTGGAAAGCTGAAGATAAATTTTTTTTTTAAGATTTATTTTATGTATATGAGTACACTGTAGCTGTCCTCAGACACACCAGAAGAGGGCATCAGATCCCATTACAGATGGTTGTGAGCCACCATGTGGTTGCTGGGAATTGAACTCAGGACCTCTGGAAGAACAGTCAGCGCTCTTTATCACTGAGCCATCTCTCCAGCCCCAGGATAAATCTTCTGTGTAGAGATACATTTGACATCTGCAGCCGGGCAAGTGAAGAATAGAAAGCTAGGCATACCTGCAATCCAAGCCCAGCACTTGGATTCACAACCAGGAGGATTAGGAGTTAAAGTCCATCATCAGCTCTATGGCAAATTCAAGACCAGCCTGGGATGTGTGGGACACTGTCATAGAAACCTAAAATAAATAAATCAGAAGTGTATGGAGCAGGCCAGCTGCTGGGAATGGAATGTGACAATATTGACAGACTGGATAGAGAAGTGCAGGAGAGGAGTTCATGAGAGTGAGCAGAGGGGAGGAAAATAGAAGTGTGTGTTGTAATGGAAGTCCAAGAGGAAAAAATGTCCCCCTGGAAACCTGTCCCTGAGTCAAAAGTTCCTGAGTGATCAAGTACTGGAAAAATAAAAGGCAATGATTCAGGTTGATAAGAGCAGGTCAGGGGATGACTTGAGAATGATACGCACAAAATGGCATCTCATTAAGTGAAGTGAGTAGAGTGGACTATTAAAGCACTATTTATGGAAATCATCCAACAAAGATAAACACACTATGGCAAATCATAGAAGGGGATGCTAGCAAGCACACAGATACCAATATGGGTACATGTAAGGATTAATTCAAAGTAGATTCTCTGCACCCCATGTCACATTGGGGGAGCAGGGATATGGGAGCAGATCTTGCTATGTTACTGAAGTCTTTGAGACCTAAGAAATTATATTTAAACTGAGTATAGTGGATTTTATTTCATCTCCTGTTTGAGACTAAGTCTCTCCTTGAGGTCTAAGCTGACCTGGAACTCACTATGCAGGCTGGCTTGGAGCGCATTTCACTTCTCCTGCTTCAGACTCGTGAGTGTTTGTGATTACAAGTACGATAGTCTGACATTACAAGTTTGACAGTTTCTTTTATTTTTTCTTTTAAATCTAATCATCTAGCTAGTTGTGGTGATGCATGTCTTTAATCCTGGCACTTGGGAGGCAGAGGCAGGCAGATCCCTGAGTTGAAAGCCAGCCTGGTCTGTAGAGGGAGCTCCAGGACAGCCTGAATTACACAGAGAAACCCTGTCTCTGTGTAACCCAAAACAAAACAAAAAAACAAACAAAAAATCCAAACACTTAGAAGTAGAGGCAGGAGGATTAGTTCAAGTCATCCTTGACCCCATAGAGAATTTAAAGCCAGTATAGGCTACATAAGACTCTGTCTTAAAAAAAAAAAAAATGGGAGAAAATTTATATTCACATATTAGCTACATAGAAATGTTTGTAATGATTTTATTTGAAATAGCTGTAATTGGGAAACTACTAAAAATGAGCCTACGGTGACATGGAAATCCATGGGATGCTCAGTATTAAACAGAGCTGCCCCCACCCCATCCCCAAGGCTAAGGCTGGCTGTGAACTGACTGGTTAGCCTAGGCTAGCCTCAAACTCACATCTATCTTCCTGACTCAGTTTTGAACATGAGCAACCTCTCCTGGATGGGACAATTATTACTACTTACTATGATTAGCATATATGATTATAACACCGTGTATTAGTGTATACATATGTGTGCACACATATTCTACAATGCACATGGAAGACAATGATGTATGGTGGTTTCTTTCTGTCCATATTTATGTAGCTTGCAGGGACAAACTCAAGTGACTGGGCTTGCTCAGCAAGCATGTTGAACCTGTTTTGCCAGCCCTGGAAGAATTATGGATACACGAAATGACTTGGAGGACTCTCAAGACACTGTGTAGAATGAAAGCCAATTTCAAAAAGATACACACTGAATTCTTTGATTTATAAAAACGTTCTCAAAATGACAGGTTTTCAATTACATTTTATTTATTTTGTGTGCTGAGGGAATGTGAGTGGGTCAGAGAAACAGCACACAGAATTTGCTTCTCTCCTTTCACAGTGTGGGTCCTGGAGACTGAACTCTCCTAGTCAGAGTTGGTGGCAAGCACCTTTATCTGCTAAGTCACCTCTATGTCCCCTCAAATGACAAATTTTCGAGATGAAAAATGGATCTATTACTTAAGGGTTATTTATATTTATGTTAAGTTGAACTAAGTGGGCTTGTTTTTAGTTCCAGGTATTAAAACACTGTATAGTTAAATCTACTGGTAAAGCTGAAATCCATTTGAGGATGGGGTGACAGTTGCTTTTCTCCTTGCTGTCAGCTGATACCTGATGTCTGAAGACATTGACAGTGTATTCACATATATAAAACAAATAAATGCCGGGCAGTGGTGGTGCATGCCTTTAATCCCAGCACTTGGGAGGCAGAGGCAGGTGGATTTCTGAGTTCAAGGCCAGCCTGGTCTACAGAGTGAGTTCCAGGACAGCCAGGGCTACACAGAGAAACCCTGTCTCGAAAAACAAAAACAAACAAACAAAAGTCTTTTTTTTTTCCCCTTCTCGCTCTGGGTCCTGCTTGCTCTGGCCCTGTTCTCTCCGGCCCAAAGATTTATTTATTATACGTAAGTACACTGTAGCTGTCTTCAGACACACTAGAAGAGGGCGTCAGATCTCATTAGAGATGGTTATGAGCCACCATATGGTTGCTGGGATTTGAACTCAGGACCTCCAGAAGTGCAGTCAGTCCTCTTAACCACTGAGCCATCATCTCTCCAGCCCCCATAAATAAATCTTTTATAAAACAAAAGAAGACAAAACAAAAACAAATGCCAGTACTCCATTTGCTTGCTTTTCAGTGTAGGACCTCAGCATGAGAGATGGTGCCAGCCACATGGAGAAAGGTATGCATCAATTTTAAAATAATGACTACTCCAAAGGAGAAAGAGGAAAGCAATTAGATTTCTGGTAAATCTACAACTGAAAACATGTATAGACAAATTAAGATTCATGAGAGAGGCTATATCCTATCTGCACACCAAAGAGATAACTCTAATAAAGATGAGGCCAGGTATAGAAGGTCTAATGAGGAGAAGGTAAGGCTGGAAATGGAGAAGTAGAAAAACTATTGAAAGAGCAATAGTCTATGGTAAGGAATCCTTCAGTGGGAATAATTACACACAAAAGGTGAAAAAACTCACATTCATGGCCAATAAAGAATAAACATTGAATATGCATTGGCCAAAGAAAATACAATGATTGAATGCTGAACCACCTCTGTAGCAATTTGGTCGAGTGGGTCAGGATTTCTGCCAGTAACTTCTAGTCTTCCCCTCTCTCTATTCAAACTCAAGACAAGACCAAAGTAAATAACCTCTCTGTGGTGGTTTGATCGGAATGGCTGCCATCACCTCACGTGTTTGAATGCTTGGCCATAGGGAGTGGCACCATTCGAAGGCGAGCCTTGTTGGAGGCAGTGTGTCACTATGGAGGTGGGCTTTGAGGTCGTCATTCAGATCAAGCTATGCTCAAGCCACATCCAGTGTGGCACACAGTCTCCTGTTGCCTGCAGATTAAGATGCAGAATTTACAGCTCCTTCTCCAGCACCATGCCACCAGCATGTCGCCATGTTTCCCACCATCACAATAATGGACTCTGAACTGTAAGCCAGCTCCAGTTCAGTGTTTTCCTTTATGAGAGTTGCCGTGGTCATGAAGTCTCTTCATGGCAATAAAACCCTAAGACACTCTGTGCCAACCATATAAGATGTCACCCCAACTTCAGCTTCCTCATGTGCCTCATGTTCTCTGAATCTGATTTTTTTTTTTTTTTTTTTCCGAGACAGGGTTTCTCTGTGTAGCCCTGGCTGTCCTAGAACTCACTCTGTAGACCAGGCTGGCCTCAAACTCAGAAATCCACCTGCCTCTGCCTCCTAAGTGCTGGGATTAAATTCGTGCGCCACCACTGCCTGGCCAAATCTGATTTTTAATCTGACTACATTGATGCCTTCTCATGTTTGCAGTTGATAACTTTCCTGCTCACCTTTCAGCCTCTGCCAAAAGCAAGCAGTGACAACCAGCCCCTGTGCTTGGCAGGTGCTGTGTGCAGTAAATAACTTCTGTTCTCATCCAAACAAGCTTCATTTACTTCCAAATAAGAATGGTTGAATTCACAGTCTAGAAGGCTGATCTAAGGATGACCCTCTGAGGAGATACAGAGGTGGATTCTGGCAGTCTGTTTGAAGATGGAGAGGTCAAGAACCTGGAGCCAGAAGTGGCGGGATAGAGGGTAAATAGAATCAGAAGATTATGAAGGAAAGTATCTTTAAAAGATTTCTGGGTGGTACCTTGGATGCCAGCATCCCAAAGGCCACCCCAACCTTACACAGACTGTACAAGGACATCTGCCTAGCAACTGCTTGTTCAACCTGGGACCAGTACCACTCCTAAGAATCATTGTGAAGATGGGTTTTTGTAGCACACACCTGTAATCCCAGTACTCACGAGGCTGAAAGGAAGGATCTTAAGTTTGAAGTCAGCATGGACTATATAGTGAATTCCAGATCAACGTGGGATACATAATGGACTCTGTTTAAAAACAAAATTAACGGGCACTCTCATTATTCAGATGATGGCTCACAATAGTCCATAGCTCCAGTTCCAGGGGACTCAACACCCCCTCCTGACCACTGTGGAATGCGAATGGTAAACACACATATATGCAGGCAAAACACTCATAAACATAAAATGAACATAAACATAAAATACTAAAAACAAATAAAATAATCCCCCCCAATGAGGATTACATCAGGCATTTAAAAAAAATAACACTTGGATATTTATGATTTGTTTTACTTACATTTTATTTATTTCTGAGACTGGAGAGCCCAAATGGGGATGAGATGAACTTCTGATTCTCCTACTTCTACCTCTGGTGAGCAGACATCTGGTTTTCTATGGCGCTGGGGATTAGCCCCAAGGCTGAACCAACTGAGCTACATCACCAGCCCTTATTTATTTGATATTGTCTGTCATACAGCCCAGTCTAGCCTCAAACTTGCCATAGAGTTGAGGCTGCCCCTAAACGTCTGACCTTCCTTCTTTTACCTTCTAAATGCTAGGGTTACAGGTTTGCACCACCATGCCTGGTGTGGGTGGTACTGGAGACTGAACTCAGGGTTTTGTGCATGTCAGGCAATCATTTTATTGATTAAGTTATATCATCAGCTCCCTTTAAAAAAATTATTTTACAGCATCTTGATCTGCAGCCCTTTCTGGTCTATAATTTCCTAAGCAGTACCAGGATGGCCTCGAGTTTGTGGTGATCCTCTTGCCTCTGAGTTCTAAATGTCGGGACAATAGATATGTGTTGCCGTGCTTGACTTTCCTATCCAGGTTTACCTTTAAAACCTTTCCCTTGGCAGGTGAGAAGAGATGCGCTGAATAAAGGCAGTGAGTCCCAACTTTAAACGAGCTGAGATTGGTCCTCAGAACTCACAAAGTCGAAGGAGAAAACTTACTTCCAAAATTGTCCTCTGATCTCAACCCAGGTACATGTTAAACAAACAAACGAACACGAACAAACAAACGCAAGCTGGATGTGACCGCACAGCCTTTAATCCCAGCATTAAGCAGAGGCAAGTGGATCTCTGTGAGTTTGAGGCCAGTATGGTTTACATAGTTGAGTTCCAGGCCATCCAAGGCTACTTAGTGAATTCCTGTCTCAAAAACAAGTGGGGAAAAAAAAAACAAAAACAAAAAAAACAAAAAAAAAACCAAAAAAAAAAACCAAACAAATAAACAAAACAAAATAAACAAAAATAAATGTAATACTATTAGAAATTAAAAAAAAAAAAAAAAAAAGCTGTCCCTGCCTCGATCACTTTGAATATGCCGACAGTTTATTGTGACAGGCATTGTCATAGGCATTGCAATGCTTTACTGTTCCAAACTAAGTGTAATATCTCTGGACACTCTTTCGCTCTTGGTTGACAGTTACTTATTTTTTACTTTACGTGTATGAGTGTCTTGCCTACAGGTATGGATGTGCAGGGGATAGAACCCTGATCCTCTGGGTGCTCTTAACCACTGAGCCATCTCTCCAGCCTCTGGCTGACAATGCTGTCCAGGGAAAGTATGAGTGTATGAAAGCCCTGCAGGAAGAAACTGAGCAAGACCCCGAGGAGCTGGCTACCATTTTTCTGCGGCAGCAATATTCATGTTGTGTCCTGTGTGATGAGTGGAGAAGACAAGCAAAGAAAATAGTTTCCCACTGCCAACTTGACTCTGTCTGGAATGAACTACAATCCAGAAATGGAGGGCACACCTGTGATCCAGATCTAGAGGCTGGAAGACAGACTTTTGATCCAGATCTCGACGTGGGATGACATAAGCTTTTGATCCGGATCTTGAGGTATAGTGGCCATAAAAAGCTTAGGCCCAGGAAAGGTGATACACATTTTTAATCCCAGGAGGTAGAGGCAAGCAGACCTTTGAGTTCAAGGCCAGCCTAGGACAAAGCTAGTTCCAGGTAAAGAACAGTTAAGGTCCTGGCGTCATGTTACACACCTTTAGTCTGGGCCATACCTTCTGCTGGAGGCCTACATAAGGATGATGGAAGAAGAAAGGCTCGCTCTTCTTCGCCTGACTGCACTCACTTGCCAGCACATCTGTTGGAACCTACTTCTTCAGGATTCCAGCTTAGACAGAAGACCAGCTGAAACACCAAGCCTTGTGTGACTGAGCAATTTACAGATTCTTGGACTTCCCATTCACAGCTGCCCATTGTTGGGTTAGTTGGACTGCAGACTGTAAGCCATTCCTATAATTTCCCTTAATATATAGGGACATCCCATAAATTCTGTGACTCTAGAGAACTCTAAGATCCCAGGCTACATAGTGAATTCCAGGTCAGTCTGGGCCACACAGAGAGACCTTATCTCAATGCATTGTTGGTCAATAAGGAAAACCACATAATTTTACTCAGCAGAATTGGAGAGGGGGTTTGCTTTTAAAGAAATGCCAACAGAATAGCAGACATATATTCTTAGGGCTTACTAATAGCTAAGAGAAGAAAAATGATGTTGTCAAATAAGTAAGGGAGGGCTGGGGACATGGCAGAGGGTTACCTAGTGCTGGCAATCATGAAAACAAAAATGCAGACCCAAAGGCAGCATAGAAAGGGAAGTCTGTGAGGGACAAGGTAGGGAGAGGAAGACGGGAGAGCTGCGTGAAAGGGACTAGGGGAGTAGTGTGACAGCTGTCCTCTGTGGGGTTGTAGGGTCCCATGTCCACTCCATACAGGGCTTGGCCGATTGGGGAGGTGGGATGTGGGGAGTTGACTGCGCTTATCCCACCATCGCTGGGCGGGGGGTTAGGCTGTAGGGAAGCCCTGAGACACCGCTCCGGGGCGGGGAAGTTCAGTCTGAGGAGTGGGACAGCTGGAGCTGCCTCAGGGGTCCCTGGGCCTGGGAAGAGGCCAGGGCTGTGAGGTTCCCAGTCTCTTGGACACCCAGGCACCGTGGGAAGTTGCATACGAGATTAGAATCTGGGCCCTCGGGCTGGATCTAGCCCGGGGGTGGGGGACTGGGGGTGAAGAAGGAAGTTCTGGCTAGTTCCTGGGGGAGGGTCCTTGGCTTGACTGCAGGCTGTAGGAGGTTAGACAGCGACTCTATAGGTGAAGGCCCTCTCCATGGCTCCCCACGGCGGATCCTGATGAAAAGAGACAATCCATGGTTTTAAGACTTCATAGTGAAAAAATGGATGCATAAAACCATACCCACCTTCCCAGGGTCAGCCTGAGATTAAATACCTTTTGCAGGGAGGAATGTCTGGGAAGGAAAGCTTATTGGCTATGCACTCCAGGCCTCTATGTACCTCATTAGCATGGAGATCTGTCTTGAGCCTAAGTGACCACAGGTCATGTCCTTTTCTATAAGTGGGGGGCTTAGGGCATTGCCCTTACGTGACTGATGGTCACAAATCTATGGTGGCCTGTGACTAGTGACAGGGGCCTGGTGCCTGTGAGCAGGAAAAGCTCCTACTGTCCCTTCAGGGCTTCTAGCCTTAGCTTAAGGCGGAAGCAGGCTACCTTTCAGTCCCACAGTCCTCAGTGTGGAGAATCCCCCTTGATTTCATGCAGAGGCCGATGGGAATTGAAGCTCCTTGTGTTTCTAATAGTTGTAACTAAAAAAAAAAAAAAAAAAAAGAAAGAAAATTAGACATAGGGACTAGGGCTTCATGGAGTACTTGGCTAGCACACACAAATCCCTGGTTTTAATTCCCAGCATAGCATAAACTAGATGAGATGATGCCCACCTGTAATCCCAGCACTCAGGAGGTACAGGCGGTAGGATCAGAAGTGAAGGCTATTCTCATCTACAGTGCAAAGGCCAGCCTGGGCTACAGGAGACCCTGTCTCAAGTATGAAAAAAATAAGCTGGGCATAGTAACACACACCTTTAATCTCAACTCTTGGGAGGAAAAGGCAGGCAGATCTCTGAGTTCGAGGCCAGCCTGATCTACACAGTGAGTTCCAGGACAGCCAGGTCTACATAGTGAGACCCTAACATACATACATACACACACACACACACACACACACACACACACACACACACAAAGAAAGGAAAAAAAGTGAGGATGTTGGCTTTTATGTTCACCTTGAATTTGGTTTGTCTTGTTTGGGATGGGGTAAGTTAGACTCAAAGTTGACCAGATCTTTGAGCACTGAGGCATAGTTAAGCAAGCATCTGACAGTCCTGTTGATCAGGTTTAACTTGTTGATTTATGGCTTTAGAGCCTCTGGGCTTGGGGCTGTTAGCGATTTTCCCCTGGGTTCCTGCCTCTTACCTCATTGATCCTCTTCAGAGGCCTTCAGGGCTTCATGCTTGTAGCTGCTGGGAATAGCAAGGTACTGTCATGGATTGGCTGATGCTTTTGGCCTATGAAAGGTGTAACCTTTAGTGCTGCCTATGTGACAGCAGAGTTTTTTACCTGACCCTACTGTTATCTGTGGAGCCAGGATGCCTGTAGGCCAGAAGTTCTGCTCTGGTGAGTAAGCCAAAGAGGCTGGGAGCTAAGATGGCTGCCAGAGTATCTTCCAGACAATCTCGAGCCTCACCTTTTCACCTATAGGCTAAATGACACATCCTCTAGTGGTAGGCCGGTTGCCATGGTTACCACCAGGCTCACAAAGACAGGGAAAGGATACAAAGTTCAAATTCCCAGAGGAATCCCCACTCTTTCCCACAGCAGACATGACTCTTCCTTCCAGTAATTGGCACATTCCTCCATTTGTTACCTCAAAGCATTAAGAGCTGATTTGTAAGTGAGGGGGCAAAGACTCAGGTTGCTTTGGAGACTTGTCACCACAAACTGTTCTAGTCACCCTGCTTCCAGGCTAGACCCCCTTGAACTCCCAGGATCATGGATGAAAACAACTTAGGCTAAAGATTGTTCTCGACTTTATCATTGTAGAATAAGGAGACACAGAATGAGTGAGTGAGGTCTGCTGTTGTAGGCCTGTAGTCCCAGCTTCTCCAGAAGCCTAGGTGGAAAGTTCAAGGCTGCTCAGACCAGACTGGAAAATGGAAGGCTGGGGATACACCTCAATGATAGAGGACTTACCTAGCATGCCTGAGGCCCTGTGTTCAAACTCCAGTGTCAAATACAAAGGATAGGAAGAAAGAAGAGTCCCCAATGTCTAACCAAAGGACACTGGTTTTGTAGACAAAGAAAGATTTAAACAGAAACACCGTGTAGATTATCATTTCAAAGTTCGAAATGGTTTGTATCTTGCCAATGGAAACTGGCCTGTTTGGAAAATTTGGCCATTACCGCTCCATTCTAGACTTCTCAGGGGGTCTGATGAATGGCTGTTTCAATTAATAATCCAGGTTTATGGATCTCTTCCTCTTTTCTTTTCCTTGAGATAGGATCTTGTCATATAGCTCAGGCTGTTATGAACTCACTGTGCAACTCAGGCTGGCCTAGAATGGGAGGCAATCTTCCTGCCTTAGGCTCCCCAGAAATTGGCAAGGGATCCCATTTTGGTTTTGTTTGTTTGTCTGGTCTGTCAAGAAGCTTGCTCTAAAATAATAGCCTTCCATGAGCCAGGTCTCAGTATCCAAGGCTGGCACTCGTGACCCTCCTGCAAACACCTCCATAGTGCTGAGATTGTTAGCACCTTAACATTTCTTCTAGGATCTGCCCAAGTTACCTAGCAACAGCTAGGTCCAGAGAGCTTGGCTTGCTATACAAGGACTGTTTTGCCTCTCTCTATGCTCTCTGAACTTTTTCTCTTTCTCCCTCTGACCCTCTCCCTCTCTTTATATCCCCCTTCCCTCTTTTCTTTCTTCCTTCTCTCTCTCTCTCTCTCTTCCCTTCTCTGTCCCTTCTCTTTCTCTGCCTCTACTCTCTTCTCAACTCCCCTTCCCATGCCCCCAAATAAACTTTATTTTAAACTAGACCGTCGAACAGCCGAAACCTGGGGGTGGGGTGGGGGTGGATGCCTCAGCATGGGCCTGCTAAGGTACCGCCTCCCACCACACCATACTGGATTTTACAAAACATGTCAGGGAATGGCAGGCATGAGTCACCACGTGTGGAGCCTGAATGAAATTGGCCCCAAAGGCCCATAGAGAGTGGTACTATGGCACTATTAGGAGGTGTGGTCTTGTTAGAGGAAGTGTGTCACTGGGGCTGGATTTTGAGGTCTCAGAAGCTCAAGCCAGGCCCAGTGTGTCACTTCACTTTCTCCTGCCATGACCATAATGGACTGAACCTCTGAAACTGTAAGGCAGCCCTAATTAAATGTTTTCCTTTATCAGAGTTGTGGTCATGATGTCTCTTCACACCAACAGAAACCCTAACAAAGACACCACACTTAGATCTTCTGTCTTTAATTTTAAAACATTATTTCTAGCCTTGAGCTGCTTTTCACAAAGTCATCAGACACCGACTTTCTAAAACACCAGCCTCTCCCGGACACCACTCACTAAACTAATGAGGTAGAGCCCTGAGGCTGTCTGTTTTAGGGTCTCCTAATTGATATTTCTATAAAGCATGCAGTTTGTTCCCCAAACAGTAGGTAAGTGCGACTTCCATCTTCCCTTCTAGACCTCCCGTTGATTTTACAAGTTGCTCCCAAGGTGGGGCCTAGAATGAGTCTGTGCTGTACAGATAGACTGTAATGTTATTTATTTAAATCCAGAGTCATTCCTACTGGGGATTCCAGCATTCAGGAGACTGAGGTAGAATAATAGTGTGAGCTTGAGGTTAGCCTGGGCTACTCAATGAGAAGCTATCTCAAGGGGCTGGAGAGGGTTCAGCAGTAAAAGTGCTTTCTGTTCTTTAGAGGACAAGAGTTCGGATCCTAGCACCCACTTCAGGGGGCTCACATCCACCTGTAACTCCATCTCTGGGACATGCTGGCCTCTGCTGGCCTTTGTAAACCACCTACACATATGTATGCAAACACAGACACAAATACAAGTAAAATAAATAAATAAAAAGACTAATTTCACAAAAGTGGAGAGAGTAGAGTTACCTTTGACCTGCCCATTCCTCTTCCAAGACCTCATCCTAGATAAATGCAGCTACTACACACCACAAGTATACAAATAATTAAGAGAGATGAAGCCGGGCCTGGTATGTATCCCCAGCACTTAGAAAGCAGAGAAAGGAGGATCAGGAGTGTAGAGTCATCCTTTGTTACACAGTGAGTTCTAGGACATTCTGAGCCATATGAGACCCTGATTTTATAATTCGCTGCTGTATAAGATTTTTTTTTTTTTTTCGAGACAGGGTTTCTCTGTGTAGCCCTGGCTGTCCTGGAACTCACTCTGTAGACCAGGCTGGCCTCGAACTCAGAAATCCCCCTGCCTCTGCCTCCCAAGTGCTGGGATTAAAGGCATGTGCCACCACTGCCCGGCTGCTGTATAAGATATTTTAATCTGTAGATTTTCTTTTTTCTGAATTTGGAAAATGGGCTACCTCCTTGAATTTCAGGAACATACCAGTCCCCCCCCCAAAAAAAAAATCCTAACTATTGTTTGTTCCTGAGTCTCAAATTATAGAATGATAGCAGCTGTCTTTCCTCCTTGTTTGCACTGACCCACTGAGCAGACTCAGAAGTCTTCTTCATCTTGTAATACCTAAGAACTCCATTTTCGCTGGGCAGTGGTGGCGCATGCCTTTAATCCCAGCACTTGGGAGGCAGAGGCAGGCGGATTTCTGAGTTTGAGTTCGAGGCCAGCTTGGTCTACAGAGTGAGTTCCAGGACAGACAGGGCTACACAGAGAAACCCTGTCTTGGAAAAGAAAAAAAGAACTCCATTTTCTGTACAGTCACACAGCTCCAGCTCTTGGAGGTTCCTGTCCCACTCAGCTTGCTGAAGACTTTGTACTACGTTACTTTGTATCTATACTTATGTGTTTCGTTCTGTTTGTAAGTATGGAGGTCTCTCCTTTTACCTAAGCTGGTTTGCTGGCCCTTCCTTAGCTTCAGCTAGGACTCCTGCATGGCGTTTGGCTCTCCAGCATTCTGTCCTGGTTTGATGACTTCCTTCGCTTTTTGCTCTCTTACTTTGCTCAGTTGTATCCTTCAGCATCATTCTTAATTCTGAAGTTTATGACAAATAAACCATTCATTGTCTTTTGTCATGGAGAAGTTTATGTTGTAACTGAACATACACGATCTTCTGTATGAGGCTTGCTCTCCTTTTTTCCCCCTTTGAAAGATTTAAAACTCTCTCTCTCCCTTCCTAGTCCCTCTATACCTCTCCTTTTACCCAGTGTTTAGAAAGTTTGAACTGGGTAATCAAGGAAGGGAGGATTAGGAGGATTGCCAAGAGTTTAAAGGTCAATCTGACCCTGCCTAAAAATGAGAGGTGGAAGAAGGGGGGAGGGAGGAAGGGGAGGAGGAGGAAAAATAACAACTTTTACTCTTCAAATAGAATTTCAAGATATCTTTTTTTTCCTCTAAGACTATTTTCTTCCTGACATAGGGTTTCATGTAGCCCAGGCTGGCCTCCAACTCTGTGTTTCTTCTGAGGATGACCTGAGTGCTTCTGACCTTCTTCCCTCTATTTCCCTGAGAGCCGAGATTGCCAGTGCGCATCTCCACACTCGGTTTATGTGGCTGGGCTCTACTCAGACTCACATCTACCAACTGAACTACCAATCCAGCCTAGTCCCTCCTTCTCCCTTCTCTCTCCCTTCCTTCTCCTTTCCTCATTCCCTCTCCCTTCTCCCCCCTGGATTTCCCCTCCTTACAGGGTTTGAGTCCTCTGCTATACAGTCTTACCTCCTGGAGGATATTAGCTTTTTTTTCAAATTCTTTGTTATCTCCACGATTTTTTCCTCCTCCTCCAGTTTGTTTCTTTTGGTGTCCGTCTTTACTGCCGAAGGCTTTCCTCTAAGCCTTAGAGCTCTGTTGATCTGAATGTTTGTTCTGGTTCTTAGTGGACTCTGCAGATCTGCTTGGAAGGGGGTGTGAATGGGCCGGTCCTGTGCCTCTTGAGCGTATTTTTAGATTGATGAGCTTGGGTGGAGGTGTTTTCCCAAGTGCCTGTTTATATAGGTATTTACTCTGTAGCAATTTAGATGCTGGAGAGAGAGAGCGTTTCTAATTTCCTGCCAGAAAGAATAAACCTGACTTCTGGTGCAATAGTCCAGGAATGAAAGGGAGGGTTTAGGGATCTGCCCACTCTGCCCTAGGCCGCACATTTGGTTCTCCATGGATTTGTGGGGGAGGGGAGATTGTCTAACTGATGTAGGTCTGTCTCTCTCCCACCTACCCTCTCACCCTCTCTTCTTACCTCCCGCTCTTCCTCCCTTCTCCCTGCCCCCTCTTTCCCAGACTTCCTTTGTTCCCTTCCTTCCTTAGTGGCCAGGACTAGAATTTACTACGTAGCCCAGGCTATCATCAACTCTCAATCCTTGTGCCTCAGTCTCCCCAGTGTTGGCTTACAGATGTACCCACCATGCTCAGCTTACTCCTTGCTGTTTGCAGTGTCCTAGTGTTTGTGTTTCTGAGGATGTTGCAGTACCTCTGGCTCTCCTGCCTCTACTTCCCAGAGTGCCACCTCTACACTTTTATTTTCCTTCCCGAGACAGGGTTTCTCTGTGTAGCTCTGGAACTCTGTAGACCATGCTGGCCTCAAACTCACTGAGATCCACCTGCCTCTGCCTCCCAAGTGCTGGGATTAAAGGCGTGTGCCAACACTGCCTGGCGCAAAGGCCTTTAATGCCAGTACTTCAGAGGCAGAGGTTGTGGGATTTCTTGAGTGGAGGCCTGCCTGGTGTACAGAGGATGTTCCAGTACAGCCAGGGTTACACAGAGAAACCCTGTCTTGAAACATGCACACACACACACACACACACACACACACACACACACACACACACACACTATTCTACAGTTTACCTTTTGTTATGTCGTGTTGTTGACTGGTTTTAGTACTAGGGTACTGCTGCCCTAACAGTCTTATTTCCCTCTCTACTTTGTGGAACAGTTTGAGAAGCATTGGTGTTAACTCTTCCTTAAAGTCTGCTAGGCTGGCCTGGAACTCACTGCAGATCAAACTGCTCTTGAGGTTGAGGCACTGTTCTTGTCGCAGCCTACTCAGTGTTGGTATTAAAAGTGTGAGCCACCACATCCAACATGACTGAAGTACTATGTGAGTGTGTGTGGAATATACAGGCATATAACTCATCATTTGTGTTCGCTAGGAGGGCGTAGGAATGCCGTGACTTTGTAGCGGTGAGCACACTTGTAGCCTGGATCTTGGTTCCTCAGTACTATTCTTTGATAAACGGGGCCAGGAGTGCCTTAGAGAAGTACTTGATTCTAGGGCTGGGACATGTTGAACCTACAACATCCTGAAGTACAGGAAAAAAAAAAGTGCTTAAAAAGAGAAGTAGAAATATCAAAAGGACTCATGAACTAACGAACTTTTAAGTTCCAACTGCCAAACCTGGAACGATTTGAGAAATGGAATAAATAATTATAATGTGCAGAATAAAATCAATGTCCATGAACCTATACTGATATAAATATAATTAATGAATAAATGGGAGTAAGGAAAAACTATTTATCACTGGAGATTCCAGTTAACAGATGCAAAATAAATGAGGGATGTAGAGATTCACAGTGTTCTTCCTTAGACAAGCACAGCAGGAGTAAATTACAGGCACGAGATGGTGATGCATGCTAACATCAGGGGCTGAAACACTGAAGAAAAGCAACATGTCTGCATACTATCAAAGTATCGCATATGTATTAGCCTGCCACAATGAAATGTACTGTTTTACAAATTAATATATACTAATAAAAGAAACAATATGTCTTACCCAAGATGCTATCAATGCAATAGAAAAAACAGTAACTTTATTTTCTGACATATACCAGTTTAATGCTTCTATCAAAGTCAATGCCACCAACAGGAAGCTATTGATAGCATGCACTGAGAAGACAGGATCTCTTAAACGGTGTTTTTGCCAAAGATCCATTACTTTAGTCAAATGATGAAGAGCAACTAAATTCAGAGACACTCTACAAAGTGACAAAGATGACACTCAACTTATAAGGGGGCTACATTTGAATTAAAGCCGTCTGTGATGGTTCATTTAGGGTGTCATGTTTCTAGAGAACATTGGTATGTGGGTTAGCCCTCTGGCCAGATCCTCAGTGTGACAAGCATGATCCAGTCACCCAGAGCCCACACAGAAGAGGAAGGTTCAAGAAACGGGTACATGGTTTCTGGCTTTTCTTGGTGGAGTGGGCCAAGCCTTCTAGGCCATTGCTCCTAGACACCAGAGTCTAGACTCGTCAGCTTTACACTTTAGCTTGCATTAGCTGTTCCCTTTGGTTCCTTTGGCCTTTGGTCTCACACCAGCCTGTATGACCTGTCTTACTGGTTCTGAGACGTCCTGTTTCCTGGACTAATCAATTTCTCTGACATTCCAACTTGCAGATGGCCAGTGTGGAAAAAATTCAACTTCTCTGTGTGAACCAGTCCCCCCAGTAAAACACACACACACACACACACACACACACACACACACACACACACACTGAAGAAACTTAGAACCTTTTATGCATAAGTTGAATATAATAACGTAAAACATTTATTATTTTTTGGTGTGTATGACGTATATTTGTCATATGGAGATAAGAATGTGACTTGTGGGAGTTGGTTCTCTCTCTTATTCCTTCCACCATGTCCAATGATTTAGGTTATCAGGTGTGGTAACAAGCACCTTTACCTGCTGAGCCAGCCTGCCTGCCCTGAAAAATACTGTATCTAAGCTCACTGTAGAGTGTGTCTGGCTTTGTCATCCCCTGGTTGACTGGGAGTTGCAGTTTCTGCTGCTGCCTGGCATCACAGAAGGGAATCTCACTACCTACCACCAGCTCCAAGTTCAAAGTTCCCAGTAAAATATCTTCTGAATGGGTGCTGCTTTTACTTTTTTTTTTTTTTTTTTTTCCGAGACAGGGTTTCTCTGTGTAGCCCTGGCTATCCTGGAACTCACCCTGTAGACCAGGCTGGCCTTGAACTCAGAAATCTGCCTGCCTCTGCCTCCCAAGTGCTGGGATTAAAGGCGTGCGCCACCACCGCAGGCTTACATCTTCTTAAACATTGGAAATTAAGCTCTTATAAATTGGGGACTATTCAAATTCTAATCAAATGTACTAAGGTCAAAGGATGGGAAGGAGACCGAGGGCACGGGGCCAGTCTTGATGTGGAATTCTGGATTGGATTCTAGAACAGGAAAAAGTACATTAGGAGAAAGGGTGGTTAGGCATGAATAAAGTGTACTTGTTTTGCCAAATATGAAATTTCTCCCTCAAGTTATGTGCTGAAGATGGGGTCACCAGCTGGTGGCACTATTTTGGGAAGGGCAGTTTGAGACTGGGGTGGGGGTGAGGTAAGGAGTGGGAGGAGAAGAAGGATAGGGGCTGACATGGGGGTAAAGTGAATAAATTAATGAGAAAAAACAAAGCCTGTGAAAGGTAGGCAAGTAGGTCACCCGAGACATGTCCTTGGAGGCCATTTCTCCTCGTGGACCCCTCTCTGCAGTCTCTTCTCAGCCTCTTGGCTGCCATGAGGTACACAGTCTCTTCTATACGTTCCTGACACCATGATGTCTTACCTCAGGCACCAGGTGAAGGACCAGTGTGCCTTGAACTGAAACATGTGAAAGAAGGCTGGAGAGATGGCTTAGTGATTAAGAGCATGGGCTCCTCTCCCAGAGGACCTGGGTTTGCTCCCCAGCATCCACATGGCGGCTCATAACCTTTATACTTCTAGTCCCATGAGATCTGATACCCTCTTCTGCAGACAAAACACCCATATACATAAGATAAATAAAAAAAAAGAAACCGAAAGAAAGAGTGAGACAAAAGCAAACCTTCAGTTCTTTAAACAGTTTCAGGCTTCTGTCACGGTACTGAGATACACAGAACCGTGCTTTCTATACTGTTAGTTAACAAGCTGGTTCTGAGGACTAGTTATGCCACCTAAAACTATGGGAAGCTGGGGGATGGGGGGAGGAAGAGTGTATTAGAACCCTGACTTTTTTTTTGGTAAGTTTTCTGTTTGTGAAATTATCTCAAAATAAAAAGTGAAGGTTGTGGATGTGGCTCAGACTCAGTTTGTAGAGTGCTTATGTAGGATGCACAAAACCTTGGGCTTTGGATGGGCAGTGGTGGCGCACGCCTTTAATCCTGGCACTTGGGAAGCAGAGGCAGGCGGATTTCTAAGTTCCTAGCCAGCCTGGTCTACAGAGTGAGTTCCACGGCAGCCAAGCTACACAGAAAAATTCTGTCTAGCAAAACAAAAAACAAAAACAAAAACAAAAACAAAAACAAAAAAACCCCCAAACAAACAAAAAAGAAATCTTATGGAGCCATACGGGTGGTTAAGACCAAATGAAAAGTTCCCATCAGACAATTTGTCAGGGATGGTGGATTGAGAAGCTGACCTTTGAGGCTTGCCCTAATTTCTTCTGTTCTTTGGTCAAGAACAAAGGACATGACTTGTTTTATATAGAACTAACTGCCAATGACTAATCCTTTCCCAATTAGGAGCCATGAGGGAAAAAAAAATCATGCATTTTTAATTCTCTCTCATTGGGTAGAACTGTAGGAAAATAATGGCTGTGGAAAAACCTTTACTGGTGTGTTTCTCTCTCCACCCCGTGGCTGGTCTGAAGACAGGAGATTGTGAGAAGCAGCGTAGTGGTAACAGGGTAGGTTGTGCTTAGGAAACTGGAAAATTGAACCCCAGCTAATAAAAACTTGCTACAAGATTGAATCTTGTATGGCTGTAGGAACTTGGATCAACTCTTCAGGGCTCAGGTGCCAAACATGAACTTCTCTGATTCAATAATGTAGGGAAAAAAATCAGTTAAAAATTTTGTTGTAAGAACCCTTAGGTTTTCCTGATACTGTCTCACAGAATGACTTGTAAACTAGACTGTTAATGTGCTATAGTAAAAATATAAAGCAGATTGCTTATTTTACCATCTACTGGAGCTGCTCTTGTCTTGTAGGGAAAGCTCAAGGAATGCTTAGTCTCAGACTATTGTCTGGTTAGCGGGAAACTGGAGCGCTGAGCACAGCAATCTCAAGAATAGGGACAGAATTTCTAAGAAATGCTGGCTTTCTTTTTTTTTTTTTTTAAAAACTTTCTTTTTGAGACATACTCTTCTAGCTTGCTGGTCTCAAATTTGATGTGTAGGCTAGCCCTGAACTCTTGATCCTCCTGCCTCTGCTTCTCAAGTGCTAGGATTACACGTAGTGAGCGGATTCTTTTCTGCTGGTATTATCTTTCCTGGGGGTTATGACAAGTGGTGCACATGCTGTGTTTTCCTAGCTCTTCATAGATTCCTGTTGAGGGGAAAGAGAGAGGCTTAGCAAAGTGACAGACTCCGGAAGAACAGCCTAGGGCTGCGGTCTAAGCTCTTCTTTCTTTTGAGCCAGTCAGGTCTCAGAGAGTACATATTTCCTCCAGGGCCAGGACAACTTCTCCATCTTCCAAAGAGATCTTAGTATCTAGGGTTATTCTCATTCTGTGGTAATCTCTTTGATGGCCATTCCTGGTTAACAAGCTGACTACATTTGAAATGAACTACAACCCAGAAATAGAAGGACACACCTGTGATCCAGATTTTGAGGCTGGAAGACAGACTTTTGATCTGGATCTTGAGCCACAGTGGCCATGAAAATCTTAGGCCCAGGCAAGGTAGTACAGGCCTTTACTCCCAGGAGACAGAGGCCAACAAATCTCTGAGTTCAAGGCCAGCCTGAGACAGAGTAAGTTCCAAGTTCAGGCATGGTGGTACACACCTTTAATCTGGGCCTTAGCTTCTGCTGGAGGCCTACATAAGGACAATGGAAGAAGGAAAACTTCCTTTTCTCTGCCTGCTGGCACTTACTTAGCTGTTGGAACCCACTTATTCAGGATTCCAGCTTATATAGAAGACCAGCTCAAACGCCCAGCCTCATGGAACTGAGCAACTACTAGATTCTTGAACTTCTCATTCACAGCTTGCCCATTGTTGGGTTGGACTGCAGACTGTACGTCATTCCAATAAATTCCCTTAATATATAAAGACATTTCCTAAGTTCTGTGACTCTCGAGAACCCTAATACAGCCTATTTCATTCCCCTTTGTTTTAGTTTCCTTATTATTTTTACTTACATATTTTCCTACAACTTTGAGAAAAGCTGGCCCAGCAGTCATGTCTCTGAGAAGAGACAGACATACTAAGTTTAGTTTTGTCCATGAAAACTTCACTCATGTCATGGTTCTTCCTTATTGGTAAGTTATCTCCTCTGGCTGGGTGGGGAAGTCTGTGCCCTGGACCCCAACACTCAAGGGGCAGAAATACAGAATCATGAATTCCAGGCCCGCTTGGGTTAATTATTGAGAACCTATTTCAAAATGAAGATAAAAACAGGGGGCTAGAGAGATGGCTAGAGGACTGCTTATTGCTTTTCAGAGGACTCAAATTTGGTGACCTAGGTCATGTCTGGTGGTTTACAGGACAGTGACTCCAGTTCCTGAGAATCCAACACCAGCTTCTGGCCTGCAAGTACCTGACATAGATGAACACACAAAAAATACATCTTAAAAATAAAGGAAACAAGAATAAACAACAAAATCCTTTCCAGTAGATGATCTCTGTTGCAGTAGTTAATCTTCCCTGAGTTCCTTGCTACCTGGCCCAGTGTTCTGGACTCCTGAATGACAGACACACAGACACAGACACAGAGACAGACAAACACACACACACACACCCCACAGCCTTATATTTAAATATGCCTTAATCAACTCAATGGCTGGGCCACTCCCAAACTTCCACGTTGCTAACTCTTCCCCTTCAATACTCCTGATTACATACTAAAATCTATATTCCGTTTTTGTTACCCCAGATCCAATTTGGGGTGGTGGTGGTCCTTGGAGCTGCTCTTCCCCGGTCCTTACATAATTGGTATCTCTCTTCCTACAACTCTCAAGCTCAGTTCACATTCCTCTTCTCGGCATGGCAATCCTACTTCTTCCTCTGTCCCCTTGCCCGGGAATCCTAAAGTTCCCTCTGTCTCCCTGCCTAGCCACTGGCTGTGGGCAATTTTATTTGCCAATTAGAACCAGCTGGGGGCCGGGACCCTCAGCATCTCACGTTCAGGATTCTAGGGCAATTTTGGGAACCCATAATGCAAGCATTAAACCAAATCCACAACAGTTCTCTACTGCTCAGGAAATTTATTTTGGGGTTCTTTTTTACTTTGCTCTGTTTTCATGTGTAATGTGTGTGCGTGTGTGCAATTTGTATATACAGAACCAAAATTGACTTTAATCACAATTGGGCTAGTCTGAACTTGCTGATGCTGAGTACTGGGATCAGTCACAGAGGGATGCCACATCTTCCCAGCTTTTTAATATAGATTCTGGGAACCTGAACTCTATTCTTTGCGCTGGCAAGTCAAAGGTGCCCCTCTTTACTGAATTTTCAGTTAACTGGTTTCATCATAGTCTTTTCTGATTTGTATGTGTGTGTATGCATGTTCACATTTGGGTGGGTGCATGCATGTTTGTGGCTAGAAGCTGACACAAGGGATCTTCATTCTTGCCACTTTACATATTAACTCAGGATATCTCACTTGAAAACACAGCTAGTCTAGCTAGCTGATTTGCTGGAGAGATCCTATCTCCACCTTCCAAGTGTTCTTGGATTACAGGGAAGTACACTTGCCATTTACACACCTCTTGGGGATCTGAAATCTGGCCCTCACACTTTCATGGCAAACCATGAACCGTACATATTTGCAACCTTGAAAATCTTAAGTGCTAATACCTGCTTTTTACAGATGAGTAATTATAGGAAATTACATTTTCTTCATGACTGAGCCCACATATATCTATAATTTATTGAGTTTCTAACACGTGTTTATAATTTATCACAGAATAGATACTGAGTGTCACCTGAAAGATGCAATTGGTTTGAAGCAATTGAGGGCACAGAGCACCACTGTCCGTGCGGTAAGGACATCTGATACAACCCACCAAACCAAAACTTCTTTACTTTAGGTAGCAGCAGCATCTACTAACCCATTTCCATGGGACTTCATACACTAAACAAGAACAGTGCGGTGTTACTGAGCTACACTCCCAGACCTTGTGAGAGGTGAGATCAGAAGACACAGGAACTAAAACAACTGACCTGCTATTACATAACTAAGGAGAGAAGTAGATGAATTTTCTTTTGATTTGCCATTCCTGTCAGAGGGCATGTTCATTCCACTTTTAACACAGCATACTGCTTATTTTGTACAAGTTTCTGGGTTTGGCAGTGAGGAATACAAGGCTGAGCAGGAAACAACCTATCTTCCAGGAGTTGGTAATCCAGTAAGAGAGATCATACATATGTAAAAACTAGAATTAAGCAGAATAAGGCAGAGGAATATAAAGGTGCCATAGATTACTTTTTGTTGCAGTGAAATCATACTTAGGCTCCAAATGCAAATATAAGCAAGCAGGTTTAGAATTTGTACATTAAATATGTTCCAAACGTTCCAAAAACATTTACAAATCACTATTTCCTTAAGGGCCAGTTTCTTAAAACTTGAGTAGACACCTCATTATTATTAAAAGTATTAGCATTTCGCCATTCTTCATATTCAGCTGGTATTTTAGAGAAATATCACTTTCACATAATTACTTATAACCAATTATACTATAGTCATCTGGAAGACTGCAGAGGTAGATCTGCACCCATGAGAAGCAGCACCATGTACGGAGAGTCAGTAATTCAAATTCACAGGACCCATGAGCTTGAAAGAGAATGAATGTGATAAGCAATCCGTTTATTCCAATGCTGTCCCCTCCTTTGAAAGGTGTGTTGTACTTTTCCTATTGGCTTAGGATGTGAGCCAATAAGGAAAGAGGAGTCCTTGTAAGTATTCATAAAGCAACCCTGGCATTGTGAACACTGGTAAAGATGGCTTTGTTCTTTAGATCTGACTGTGAGAATTTTATGGAGTTGATATTTTTCTTTTGACATAGTAAGCAAAAATAATTCAGATTGGGTGGTGTTGTCCCTGGAAATATATTCTCTAGTGTTAAGAATCCCTTTTTTATTATTCAGACTTAAGATGTGATGAATCCTTAACAGATATTCAAAAGAAATTCAAGAACTTAAATACAAGTTTTTATTATCATGAACATATTTCGGGTGAACAAAATATAAATTTGCTAGGTTTGAAGTCTGTAATGACTGAGTCTCTTTCATTTCAAAAGTGGTGTATATTACAGTTATTAGCCCCCCAATAGCTGCTTTGAAGCAGATTAATGTTATCAGCAGTAGCTACTTACCCTTAGGATTCTGCATTATTACATTTCTTTTGTTTATGATATTTAAAATAAGCCTTAATAAAGGTGTTTGTATAGTATTTTCTTTTAAAACACTGAAAGTCAAAGAGATCTCTAAAAAGACAAAGAAAATGAAAAAACAAATCCGTTTGTTTCTTTTCTGTGTGGGAGATTTCATCAGAAAATGTATCATCCTAAGGTCTTTGCTTAAATACACTAGGTTCTAGAAAAAGCCCACTAGACCATTTTCTCATTGAGTGTGAGAGTGTTCAAACCAGATCTAAAGGGAATTTTTTTTTCATTTGTATTCTTTCCAAATCTACATTCGCTTTAAGTAATTGCCATAACAACTGACAGACAATCTGTCTCTCTGATGTAGAGGAATACTTTATCAAGAGGTTATTTTACTACCGCAGCGGGGGCGTTGGGGGGCAGCGAAAGAATACAAAGTAATTGCAAAGAGAGAGGAAACTCCGGGAGAAAACAGAAACAAAACCAAAAACCAAAAACACAAAACAAAACTAAAAACCCGAAACGACTAGTAGCATCATTAATCAGAAGGTTAGGGTAAGGCACTTTTGTACTCTGATCCTTTCACGTCAGGACAGAACAAATTGAACAGGGAAGTCAGAGTCCAGCAGGAAAAACATGGAGCGGGCTTAGGGGACGGGCTAGTAATCCAGGATCATTAACAGGGAAGGGAACACTGTTGCTTTTTCTTGGCACCTGAAAACTCCAGCTCCACACTGGCAAAGGCCGCAGCTCTTTTGGGCTCAGGCCAGCGGGTTCCGACCGCACGTTGGCGGCGCGGGCTGGGTCCCGGCAGCCTCCGTCCGGGTTGCTGGGGCCGCGGGCCCTTTGTTCCCGCGGGGCGCCGCCGCCCGTCCGCTCTGAGTGAGCGGGCCCCCGTGGGGGACAGCGCGGGGCCCATCGCCTCGCCCCGCCGACCTCGCAGCTGCAGTCCCGCCCGCCCCAGCTCCTAGTTCCTCCCTCGCTGCCCCGGGCCAGAACGACCTTGTTTTGCTTTTCGGGCTCGGGAGAGAGGTGAGGGCTTGACCCGGCCGCGGCTCACCGGGGCGCCTACACGGGCAATAGGGGGCCCCGCGTCATCGCGAAGGGACCCGCGCCCGCCTTTCCCCGGAGCCCTCGGGGGCGAGCGACGGGCCGAAAGCTTCCGGGAGAGCCTCGGGGGGCGCGGGTCCCAGGCTGCGCCTCCCGCCAGGCCCGGGACTCACTTCTCTTAACGGAGCGGGCGAGGCGCCAGCACCGGTGGGCTCGGGTCTCCGGGCCGGCGCCGTGGCGCGGGCCGACGCATCCTGGAGAGCCCGGGGTGGGGGTGCGGAGAGGCAGAGGTCGCGGCCCCGGGGCGGGGGCGGAGATCCACCTGGCTACGTGGCAGCCATAGCGGCGACCGCGAGACCCCTCCCCACGCGGCCGCCCACCCGCCCTCTCGCGGCGGGCTCCTGCGCGGCTGCTCTTCCCCGGTCGGACGGAGAGCGGCAGTGTGTCCTCGCTCCGCACGCTCGCTGCGTCTCCCCCCGCGGACACAGCTGCTCGCCAGCCCCGCGCCGCGCCGGAGAGCGTAGTGGCGGCGGCGGGAAAGGGTTGCGGACCCGCGGCGCTCACTCGACGACACGGCCCGGGCCTCGACGCCCCGCTCCCGAAGCAGGTAAAGGCGGAGGGGTGGAGAGGCAGGCAGCGGGACCCGGGGAGAAGGGGGCCGGCGAGGAAAAGAGCCGGGGGGATCCCGGGAGCGCGGAGTCCCAGAGGAGGAGGGCCCGAGGCAGGCGGCGAGAGACGCGGCAACCCAGGCAGGCGCGGGCCGGGCGCCGGGCGGAAGGGGAGTGAGGCGTCGCGGGAGGCGGGCCCTGGCGCGGGGCCCGAGGCCGAGCGAAGGCAGGCGCCGCGGCAGCTTCCCCGGCCTCCAGCGCCTGGCGGGCCTCCAGGCCCCGACACACCCCTCCCGCCCCCGGACTCTCCGGGTGCCTTCCCGCCCCGACTTGACCTCGCGCCCCTGTGAGCGCCCCACCGTTTCCAGGCCGAGCCTTGTGGGAACTTCACCCGCCTGCCCGGGCTCGTAGTGCTAGTAGAACTGTTTATTTACTCACTCCAAACCACACGCACGCTCGCACGCTCACTCTGCACCCGCAGGCTTGCCTCCCTCCGGGCGTGTGCGCCCCTTCCCATCCGTAACTTTCCCTCTCACTCTCCAAAAACCGGGCTTCGAGTGAGTCAGACCCGGGGCAGAGTTTATCCCGCTTGCGCTTTTGGTTACAACATTTTCTTTATTGCCCGGAAAAGAGAGCGGGAAGAATTTTTTCTTTTAAGTCGATGCCAGATCGGAGGCAGGGCCGGTTGGCTTTAGGGGATCCTTCCGCACATGTCTTTAGGAGTAGGAGGTGATACTGCTGCACCGACAGGTTTGTACACACTCTTGCCATGCAGTGGTTGTAATGTCTCCATAGCACAGGTCTGACTTGAGAAGGATTGGCTGCTTTTTCTACTCCATATCTCCGAGCCAATCAGGAAGCGCGGCTTGCCTGGAGACTGGTTAACTCAGAAAAGGTGGGGATTGGTTGAGCCCTGAGAAAAAAAATCCCGGAGATAACCTGGCCTTTTAGAAAACAATGACTGATTTGCAGCTGCCTCTCTGCTCCCAGTTAATTTCTTTTAGTACATTACCCTTTGATAGCAATATTCGCCTTTTCATTCCATAAAAAAACAGTCACTTCCACTGTAGGCTTTCAAACTAGCTCTCAGATGCAACTCATTCGAACTCCTATGGCCCAGTTTTCACAGAAATAATTTTTACGTTTTTTAAGAAACATAACATGCGTTTTTGTGTTTTGGTAAGTGTGGTTCAGTTTTCTTTCAGCCGATTTTTTGTTTGTTTGTTTGTTAAAGGTCAGTCAATTTTCAGTTACTATGCCAACGTATTATTTAAATGTTCTGCGGAGATGGAGGGAGCCACAGTGGTGATGTTGGAAGAATTAGAAAGAAATGGCTGCTGCTCTTCTTCAGAGAGACAACGATATAGTTAATGAGAAAAAACAAAACAGCAGCAGTAACAACAACAAAAAAAAAACCCAACCCGGAAAGCACACCAGACCTCCCTTCCCTGCAGATCAGTGTACTGTACTCAGGGCTTTCTGCTCACCTGTTGGCTTTAGTCGCTGTCAAGGGGAGACAGTGACAGTACTGAACTTAATAGAAAAATGGGCTTAAGTCTTGGTAAAGGCATTTATCTTATACACAATTAGAGGCTAACTCCTATCAACGTAGGTTTTTTTTTTTTAATTTTTTTTTCTTTTAAAACGCCATGATTTAGTCCTGTTTATCCGTGCCTTTTGATATACAAAGGAAACTTTATTTTATTTTTTTGAGGTATGGTCTTCATATGTATCCCTCAACTCAAATATGCATCTGCCTCTGCTTCTCAAGTGCTTTAAAGGTGTGATCAACTATACCCAGCAGAACCGTTTATTAATCAGCGTGAATTTTAGAAATAAGTGCCTGCCTATCTTCTTTGCCTTTCCTTCAGCTTTTCATATACAAAATCATGTAAGTTTGAGGCAGAGCCAACTGTCAGACTGAGCAGTGACTCTCAACATATATCTGTTAAGTTCCCTTTAGAGTAGTTTATGTAGGAGCTGAGATCCAAATTCTTTTGATACCCCTATGCAGATTAGTACATTATTTTTATTGTCTTCATCTTCATGGTAATAAAATCACACGCTTACTGATGCCCAGTCCTGTCTTAAGACTTTAATATTTCTTGTGTTTAATTGCCTTCTTCTGAAATTTGCACTCACTGTTTTCAGCTTTGTTTTACAGATAAGAAGAGACTGAGAAATATTCAAATTGCTAAAAGTCATCCAAGCGAGGTATACAGGAGGGTTCAGGGAAACCTATATTTTTATGATCTAAACCTCTCTCTTGTTTTTCTTTTCCTTTTTTTTTTTTTTAAAGATTTATTTATGTACATGAGTACACTGTTGCTGTCTTCAGACACACCAGAAGAAGGCATCAGATCCCATTACAAATGGTTGAGAGCCGCCATGTGGTTGCTGGGAATTGAACTCAGGACCTCTGGAAGAGCAGTCAGTGTTCTTAACCGCTGAACCATCTCTCCAACACATGGCCTAAATCTTTTGATACTGAGAGAATGACAACATTTTCAAAAATTTGTTCAGCCCATCAGTTATAAGATATTATTTTTAATTTTATTTATTTTAATGTATGAGTGTTCTGCTCCAAATATATCTGCCTGCCTGCAGAGGGCATCAGATCCCTCTGTAGATGGCTGTGAGCCACCATGTGGTTGCTGGGAATTGAACTCAGGACCTCTGGAAGAGCAGCCAGTGCTCTTAACTGCTGAGCCATCTCACCAGCCCCAATTATAAGATATTCTTTTTTGGTTTTTTTTTTTTTTTTTTTTTTGGTTTTTCGAGACAGGGTTTCTCTGTGTAACCCTGGCTGTCCTGGAACTCACTCTGTAGACCAGGCTGGCCTCGAACTCAGAAATCCACCTGCCTCTGCCTCCCAAGTGCTGGGATTAAAGGCGTGTGCCACCACCGCCCGGCAGATATTCTTATTTTATGTGCCAGTATAAAAAAATTACTCCAAGTGAACTGCCATGTCATTGATTGTAGGGTCAAGCACCGGCATGTACAAATGGATGGATATGGATGAAATGAGACTGCTGGATTCTCATCTGGACAGTTTTCTTTCTAGCAGTTTAGTTTCCTTATATATAAGGATATATAATTTTTAAAATGATGAAGGATTTTGGTTATTGGATTTGCTTGTATCTTCCTGCCTTTCCTCACTGAGGTCTCCAGCCTAGGGAAGGTTCTGAGACCTAAGAAGGAAGGCCTCACAAACGCTGGGAGCACTTTTCCTTCTTATCCCACAGCTCAGAGCTCATTGCCTTCCAGTGATTGTTGGTGCTCCTAGACAGCAGTTAATTGGCTCTCTGAACGCACATAACTTAACATCATAAAAGAATGCTTCATTGATTCCTATGGGTTATTACACTGATAAGTCACCTGGATTCTTATGATTACAAATCAATGGAATTATTGGTCAGTAGTTCCACATTGTTCTTACTGAAACTGGTTCCTGTGTTCACTAAAAAGCCAGGTTCACTTAAAATCCCTAGACTGTCCACCATCAGTCTTTGTTCTAAATATGGATTGTTGGCTCCTACTCTTTTTTTTTTTTTGGACATGGTATCAAGGCCCACACTGATCTTGATCTTATGATGTGGCAGAGGATGGTTCTAGGCCTTGCTCCTGATAAAAACTACAGAGTATTGAATGTACCTTCCATAGTTCAATAGACGATAAACTACAGTGAGAAGTCTGAAACCTAGAAATAATTCTGTTTCAGAACCTAAATGGTGGCAGCTTGTGCTTGTAATCTCAGGACTTGGGAAGCTGAGGCAGGAAGACTGTTACAAATAAGGTCAGGGTAGATCTGAGCTATGGGCTACATAATGAGTTCCAAACCAATCTGAGGTAGAAATCTACCTCAAAAAGTCAAAAAAGGGGGCTAGAGAGATGCCTCAGTAGTTAGGAGCACTGGCTCTTTTTCCAGAGGACCTGGGTTCGATTTCCAACACCCACATGTTTACTAACAGCTGTCTGTAACTCTGGTCTCAGGAGATCCGACATCCTCTTCTCGTCTCCATAGGTACCAAGCGTTGCCCTCTACATTGCCCTGGCTGGCCTCAGGCTCACAAATATCCCCCTGCCTTAGCCTCCCAAGTGCTGGGATTAAAGGCGTGTATCACCATCCTTAATCCATATATTTTAAGAAGGATATTTAATAAGTGCTTCTGTTAATTAAATTTAAGAATTAGTGTGGGAGATTGATGTGAATAGAACTTATTTTTTGTTTGTTTGTTTAAAAGTGGGCACTTAAAATTCCCCTTTTCTAGGTGGGCATGGTTTCCCTTTCCTGAAATCCTAGTACTGGGGAGGCAGAGGCTGGGGGTGGGTGGGGTGTCACTGCAAATTCAAGGGCAGTCTAGTCGGCGTGATTTCCAGGCTAGCTAGGGTTCTATAGTGAGAAACTGTCTCAAAACAAAAACAAATCAACTGCCCTGCCAAAAAGCAAAACAAAAACAAACAAACAAACAAAAAACCCAACTCCAAAACCCCAAACCTAAACAACAATAAAAACCCCACCGTAAATCCTGTCTGTCTTGAATTTCTGAGTCTATCTGGAATCCCTTCACTTCTGGTCCCCTTTCCCCTGGACTTTCTGCTGACACAGCTTTGAGATGTAGGTGGTACTTACTTTAAAGTTGTCTTCATTCTTTCCCATACAGTTACTACTTACTGAGTAACAGTCTCCATAGACTAGGAATCTCTGGAAGGCTGGTATTGAGTCTTAGCATTTTGGCTTAATGTCATTTCCAACACTCTAGAGCAATGGTTCTCAACCTTCCTAATGCTTTGACCCTTTAATACAGTTTCTCAATGTTGTGGCAACCACCAACCGTAAGATGATGTTTGTTGCTACTTCATAACTGTAATTTTGTTACTGTTACGAATCATAATGTGAATACCTTATATTTATGCAGAATATCTGATATGTGACCCCTGCGAAAGGCTCATTCAACTCCAGGGGGTTACCACCCACAGGTTGAGAATGGCTGCCCTAGAAGAATGGAGATATTAAATAACTTTTGGTGTGAATGACAGATACTTGATTTTAAAAAGTATTTTCTGCTGTCATCATGTATGTGCTGATAATTCTGTAAATCATTAGCTCAAAGATCTTTTCTGGTAACTGGGCATCTGTCTTAATGACGTGCCCATTTGGATATTCTTTCTGGTAATTCAAACTCTACAATCTCTACAAACCTAGTCATTATCAACTGTCCTGTCTTCAAACCAAAAAGTACATAGAACTCTCCCTTTTGCATCTCTTTCTTTCTGGAAAGATTAAACTAGGTAGTGCATGTGCATACTGCTCGTCAGTACATAAACCATTCCTTTTTTTTTTTTTTTTTTTTTTTTTTTTTTGGTGGCTGGAGAGACAGCCGTGGGTGCTGGGAACTGAACTCATATTTTTGGTTGTGAGCCTAGCCTTTAACGGCTGAGCCATCTCTCCAGCCCTAAACCATTCCTTTTGTTCCTTTTCATTTTACTTGTAATGGATCTCTGAGTCTCACTGGATTATTTCTGGAACAGTCTCTTGGATGTACCTGTTATCCTTAGTGGTATCATTGTATTCTACTGTTAGTGTCATCTCAGTGTGGTTGCTATGATAGCTTCCTGACTGGTCATCTTTTTTTTTTTTTGTCTTCCACTCTAGCCAGAGTAATCTTTCTAACGTATTTGAGCAAGTATCTTGCTTGTGGGTTTTTTCCCCCTCTTTTCATTGCCTTCATGTGCTAGATTTGGCTTTTGGGATCTGTATACTTTGACTTCATATTTATTTCATCTCCTGTGCCTTTCCCCTCCCCAGTGAGCTAGTCTTAGTTATTTGCGTTTTTTTCTTTCAGGCCAAGTTCTTTAAATCTAGGCTGTCTTACAGAAACCTTTGTCTGTCTTGAATGCCTCTTACTTCCATGGTTACCTGCACTTTTGTTTGCTAGGTCATACTTGTTTGCCATGTCTAAGTGTGGGCGACGTTCTACTAAAAATCTTTGACACAAAACTGGGTTACATAAGCCGTGCGTTTCCTTGGATCTCTGTGTTCTCATAATCACACTAATTGCTTGCTTATTCGTCATTTTACCATGTACTGTTTAAGGTATAGCAAAGTGTCTGGGAAATATGATCTGATTTGCATTGAAGCATAATAAAAAAGCAATTGAATAGTAATTTGAAAGTTTACTTAGAAGAAAAAGAATGGAGATATTGGATCTGATAGATAAAAATTTTCTAAGCCTGAATGAAAAATACTCTTTGACATCTAATTTCCGTCCTTTTAGTTTTCTTGTTATTGGGGCATTTTGGAGTTGAAGTGTTGGAAGTGGCCTGTGGGGGTGGGTGGGCATATGAGTTGTTGGCTCATAGAACAATATAATAGAAATTGTATGATGGAGGTAGTCATGAGGTGGGAATTTGACCATAGCTGGGCCTTTCCTGTATATCCAACACATATGGGCCTCATTCCTCTTCAGCTATGGATAGGACCTGGTTCCTGTCAGCACAGACTTATCTATTAGAGTTTCACGTTAGTGCCTCTCTGTGTTACTTGATGACACTTTAGCCTGGGTTCTCTTAATAGGAAAATGACCCCAGATGGAGCAAGGGCTGGAGAAGGAATTCTGGGCAGATGCAAAGGATGTCTATTGCTATTCATAGTTACTTGTCTGACTATGCATTGGTTTTTGTAGGTACTTTATTTGTGGGAAAGAGATTACGGACCTGAGAATTGCAGGTGCTGAGATGGTAAGTCTGTTTAAAAAAACAGCAGTATTTTTGGCTTACACTATCATATAGGATATTCATTGAGTTTTTGTTTGCTAAATAGCATACATACCGGCTTTCATAATAATAGTCTAAAGTGAATTCAAAGGTGTTAAGATAAGGTATGCCCAGGATGCAATGGGAGTTGAGTTCAAACCAGACTTTGGGAGAGTGGAGGACGTTTCTAAAAGTTAATGGAGCTAGGGGATATTGCTTTGGTGTGATGTAGAGCATGTATGAGACGGAGATACATTACCCTGACTTACTCCTGATAGAAGCACCTGATAGATGCAGATAGAGTAGAGAGAATGTGTAGTATAGGAAGAAGATGCTGTTGAGTTGAGGGTCAGGTCATGAAAGTCCTTGAATACATTATTACCAAGGAAGTGGACCATGATTCTGAAAGCCATAGAGTCAAGAAAGATTTTTTTTTAAACATTGAAGCACACTGGAATAGTCATGTGGTGGTGTGTCGGGCAGTTAACTATTGAATTTTGGAGAGAATTCCTTAATAGAATCGGTTATAGCTGTTTGTAGTGGCTATTTCTGATTGTCAACTTGACTCTATCTGGAGTGGATTACAATCCAGAATTAGAAGGCTCACCTGTGATCTAGATCTTGCGTCTGGAAGACACAAGTTTCAGGTGTGGTGGTGTGCACACCTCTAATCTGGGCCACACCTGCTACTGGAGATCTACATAAGGACATTGGAAGGAGGAAGATTCAATCTTCTTCGCCTGCAAGCCTTGTGGGACTAAGCGACTGCTAGATCCTTGGGTTTTCATTCACAGCTGCTGCTGACCATTGTTGGGGAGTTTGACTACGGACTGTAAGTCATTAACAAATTCCCTTACTATATAGAGACTACCTATAAGTTCTGTGACTCTAGAGAACCCTGACTAATACACTGTTGAAACCATGAGCTTGGATGAACCTAGAAAAAAAGTGAGTAGAACAAAGTCTGGTTATGTGGCACAGCCCAGGAGGTACAATGACATGAAAGAAGTGAGCAGAAGAGCTGTCTGTGAATGAGGCTAAGAGTGCCGGCTGGCTAGAGAAACCCAGGGGATCCTCGGTATCACCTAGAAATGCATTCCAAGATCCTAAATGGAAGCTGGAAACTGTGGACAGTACCAAACCTTAGATGTATTATGTTTATCTTTTTTTTCACTCCATATTTATTAAAAGTCTCCATGTATAAAGCACTCTACTGATGCTTTGATTTATATAAAATATGCTTTACTTTCATGATCTCTAAGTCTAATTAGGAAATAAATAATGGATGAATAAGAAGAAAGGGGCCAGTAAGAGTGTTTAGGGAGTAAAGGCACTTCGTGCCAAGGCTGATGACATGGGTTAAGCCAGACCTCGTGTGATGGAAGAAAGAATAGATTGCTGTTCGTTGTCTTCTGACCCCCGCATGTACAGCATAGCATGCACATGCCCACATACACGCATCACATGTCACATGGGAGAGATAGAAAAAAAGAAGGAGAAGAAAAGATGGTTTTAGATATGTAGCACACCAGGACTCTAACTGGAGGCAGGCACGTGGAATCCCTTCCAACACTTGGGCTATGGAGGCAGGAAGATCATCTCTGCTACAAAGCAAGTTTTAGGCCAGCCTGTACTATGTAAAATGTCATGGGGCGAGGAGAGGGAATGAGAGTAATATCTGACTGGAAATATGTTGAGTAGCACATAGAAAATTCTGGGTTCAGTCCTCAGTACCACTAAAAAGAAAAACAAATAAACAGAAACCTAAGCTGAAGTATAAATACAGATACCCAGGATGAAATAATATATATTGTTTTATTTAAGAAAAGGGGACTTGGGGGCTGGAGAGATGGCTCAGTGGTTAAGAGCACTGACTGCTCTTCCAGAGGTCCTGGGTTCAATTCTCAGCAACCACATGGTGGCTCACAGTCATCTGTAATGGGATCTGATGCCTTCTTCTGGTGTGTCTGAAGACAGCTACAGTGTACTCATGTAAATAAAAATAATTAAAAAAAAGAAAAGGGGACTTGGACTGGGGATCTGGCTCTAAGGTCTGGCTCCTAGCATGTTCCCCCCTGTATGTATAAACACCTATGATAAAGTGTAACTTATGAACACAGTAGGAGATGAACAATAGTGAATGGTAAAATAGGAAATGGTGGACAATTCTAACAATATACTGTAATAGAAGTTATATAAATGTGGTCTCTCAGATTATACTGTTGGGGCTGGAGAGATGGCTCAGTGGTTCTGCTCTTCTGGAGAACTTAGGTTCAATTCCCAACACTCAAACGGCAGCTCCCAACCATCTGTAACTCCAGTTCCAGGAGATCCAGTGCCCTCTTTGGGCCTCTGTGGGCACCAGACATACATGTGGTACATAAACATACATATAGGCAAAACATTCATATTGATTAAAAACTACTCAAGTGTCATACTCATACTTGGTTTTGTGATGTGAGGTTACACAGTCACAGGGGCCTTATGTAATGAGAGGAAGTGAGGAAGTTGTCCCTCTTGATGAAGCAGCAGGCTGCTTTGTTCACTGAATGTGGAAGAGCTGGTCATACGCATATATGAATAGGATATATATCTATATCTATAGATATCCTTTTTTTTTTTTTTTTTTTTTTTTTTTTTTTTTTTTTGAGAGAGTCTTGCTATGTAGCCCTGGCTTGTCTTGGATTCTATTTTGAGCAGTTTGGCTTTAAACTTGCAGTGATCTGCTGAGTGCTGGGGTTACAGATGTATAGTGTCATGTCTGGCTTCCAGAGGACTGCTGTGAGTAGGGAGGAAGGATTTATTACATTGGTTCATTTCTAAGGTTTTATCTAGCCCAGTTGCTGTGGGCCTACGCGGAGGCATGGCATCACATTGACTGGAGTGTGGGGTAGAACATGGCTGCTCATTTCCTCTCAGCAGGAGGCAGAAAGAGCCGGACAGGGCCTAGAGACAAGACACCCTTCATATGACATGCTTCCAGTGAATTGCTCCCTAAAGTTCCTGCCAGCATAGTCCCAGCTGGGGACCAAGCCCCCAATATATAAACCCTGGGGGATATTTTCTACTCAAAGCCCAACAGCATTCCTTGTAAGTTTTTGAGTTTTGTTGGTACTGGGGATCAGATTTAGGCCTTGTCCATGCTAGGAGAGCACTACCACTCAGCCATTTGAAATAAGGTTCTGATAATAGTACCTGAAATAAATCTGTCACTCTGTTGTTTTTATTCCTCTCCTCCCTTTTCTATGAAGATTTGAGATAGCGTCTCACCATTTAGCTCAGTCTGGCCTCAAACTTGCTATGAACCCCAAGCTGCTCTCAGACTTTCACCACTCTGCCTTAGCCGCCTGTGTGTTGGGAGTTACAGGCATGGACCACTACATCTGGTTATACAAGGCCAATTTTTATTAATATTTCACCTAATAATGATTTTTAGTATTGACTAGTGGTTTTAGTTTTGGTTTGAGTTTTTAAAATCATTTATTTGTGAAATGAGATTCAAAAGTAAAAATAGGCTGGAGAGATGCTCAGTTCTTAAGAGCACTGACTGGCCGGGCAGTGGTGGTACACGCCTTTAATCCCAGCACTTGGGAGGCAGAGGCAGGTGGATTTCTGAGTTCGAGGCCAGCCTGGTCTACAGAGTGAGTTCCAGGACAGCCAGGGCTACACAGAGAAACCCTGTCTCGAAAAACAAAAACAAAAAAACAAACAAACAAAAAAAGAGCACTGACTGCTCTTGCAGAGGACCTGGGTTCTGTTTACAGTACCCACATGGCAGCTCACAACCATCTGCAACTCTAGTTTTAGGGGATCTGATGCCCTCTTCTGGCGTCTGTGGGTACCAGGCATGCATGTGGTGGACGGACATACATGTAGGAAAAACACTAATACATTTATACATAAAAAAGAACTTAAAAGCTAGTTTAATTTTTTAAAGGTTAAAACTGGAACACATTAAAAAAATTGATTTGTTCTCATTTTGTTTTCGATCTCTTGACTAAAGACAATAGCTAGGCATGGATAGGACTAGGGGGCAGGTTGGACTATGAGCTAGAGTCGAAGGGGTGTCAGAGAAGGAAACTCAAGGCCTTGGATGGAGCATCGGGACAGGGTAATGAAGACCACTCTCCGGTCTAAGGGGTAGTCCAAATCAAATTCGAACAAGCAAAATGAATTACTGTGTTTTTGTTACTGATTCTCTGTGATAGTATCCTACTTAGAATAAATGCTTAGTTTTTGTTCTTTATAAAAAATAGTTTTGGACTGGAGAGATGGCTCAGCAGTTAAGAGCACTGACTTTTCTTCCAGAGGTCCTGAGTTCAATCCCCAGGAACCACATAGTGGCTCACAACCATCTGTAATGGGATCCAGTGCCCTCTTCTGGTGTGTCTGAGGACAGCTACAGTGAACTCACATAAAATAATAATAATTTTATTTGTATATAAATATATATAACTATATATATAAATTTATTGTTTTTTCCAACTGTAGCGGTCACTTCCAGTAGTGTCAATGAAGGCTTTCTCTTTTCAGTAGCTTTCTACTAACAATATCATGTACTCCCAAATGTTTGATATATTTTAGATTTTTATTCATTTAAAATTATAATTTGAATGCTGGGCATGGTGGGACACACACCTTTAATCCCAGCTCTTGGGAGGCAGAGGCAGGTGGATTTCTGTGAGTTCCAGGCTAGCCCAATCAACAGAGTAAGTCTTGAGGAAACATAGTGAGACTCTATCCCCCCAAAAGATTGTAATTTGATTTAATTGTGCCTTATAAGTATATTTAACATTGCGTTTTGTTATATTTTCTAGTAAGAAAACCACTGTAGAGTTGCAGACGTCAATCTGTGGCCTTCCTAAGCATATGAATATTATCAATGCCAGCCAGCCAGTAAGTAATATTAAAATTGTAGTGCATGAATATTTTACACAGATGTTTTCAAACTTGGATTTACATATTTGAGTGATTAAAAGAAAAATCATGAGAAAGCAAGCCTCACGTTTTTGTTACTAGGTATCTGGAAGAGCTGGTGTTGTGAACTGGTGTGAAACAGTTGACTTTGACAGCTTAACTATTGGTGCCCTAGCTTTTCCATTTAGTGACTGTTTTAGTCTCTCCTTACCCCCCCCCCCTTTGGTGATTTGTGACAGGATTTCTCTGTCTAGCTCTGGCTGTCCTGGACCTCTCTTTGTACACCTAAGATCTGCCTGCCTCTGCCTCCTGAGTGCTGGGATTAAAGGTGTGCACCACCATGCCTCTCCCGACATACCACTTTTTTTTTTTTTTTTTTTTTTTGGTTTTTCGAGACAGGGTTTCTCTGTGTAGCCCTGGCTGACCTGGAACTCACTCTGTAGACCAGGCTGGCCTTGAACTCAGAAATCTACCTGCCTCTGCCTCCCAAGTGGACATATCACTTCTTTATCTTTTATATTTCACATAATGTTAGCCATCGATACATTTTTTCATGTGTCTTTTTTGTGTGGAACCATGTTAACAGGTTCAGGTCATGATCCACATTCTCAAAAAACCATTGTTATTTTTAGTTAGGGTTTCATTGCTGTGAAGAGACACTATTACCAGGGCAACTCTTATAAAGGCTAACATTTAATTAGGGGCTTGCTTACAGGTTCAGAGATTTAGTCCATCATGGTCATAGCAGGAAGCGTGGCGGCATATGGGATAGCATGGTGCTGGGGACTGAGCTGAGAGCTCTACATCTCGAAGACAGCAGAGGGGGATTGAATTCCACACTGGGCAGAGCTCGAGCATAAGCTTGTCCCCACAGTGACACACTTCTTCCAATAAGGCCACACCTCCTACTAGTGCCACTCCCCACGGACCAAACATTCAAGCACATGAGTTTACAGGGGCCATTCCTATTCAAACCACCACGAATGTGTTGGCCAAGAAGCTGCCATCTACAGATGAAACTGAAAACTACTTTCTGAGTAATACCCGTAGGTGTATCCCCCCCCCCCCCCCCGGCTATTTTATTTGGGTTCTTTTATCTTTACCCCCCTTCTAACCCTTATCTACCCTAATCCTTTCCAACCCCCCCACCCCCCCAAGAAAGAAGGTGTAGGTCTCTGTAAACTATTTCCTGCTGAATAAGGGCATTGAGTTCCTTGGGTCAAGTCCAATCTTCATAGTCAGGGTATCTCTAGCTTCTTGTCAAACTGCAACAACAGAGACCATCAGCAGCTTCCTTCCTCAGAATTAAATTATCTGTAGCTGGTAGAATCACACCCGTGCCAGAGCACAAAAATAGTCTGCTGCTGTGGATAATCTGACGCAGCCTCATATCCCACACCTGGGATTAAAACAAAAACATGTTTACAGAACACAACTGGGTTTTTAAAGAAACCAAAACTCTCACTAGGGATCTCCTTGTCAGTCACTTTCTCCAGGTTCTGTCATGCTCAGGGAGCATGGTGCTCGGTGCCACTTGGTACCTAGTCCCTTTCCAGTGTTCACGATGAAGAGCTGTGTCAGCACTGGGTATCGCTCTGGCTACTCTGGGTTCTGTGGGACCGTAACCGGGAAGGCCAATTGTGTATAAATCATATCTAAATATATTCCAGAGAGTACAGGTTAGTGAACTGACAATGGAAGGGTCTAAAATAAGCAAGATGAATATCCCAGCAAGTAGGGAAGGACTGTAAAGATGCTGGACTGTAGAGAGGCATGCCTTCATCTGTTCTTGGAACAAGAGCTACATGCTGCTCGGCAGCTGGCTTTACCTTGACAGGGTGTCTCAGCTCTCTAGGCTCTCCAGGACACCTTTTTTTTTTTTTTTTTTTTTTTTTTTTAATGGCTGCATAATACTTAAAGGGTATGCTTGCCATAATATAACTGTCTGTTTTCTCCTGATATTCAGGGTGTCTTCACTCATCAATTAATATAGTTTTTATGATATATAAACACAGGTTAAAGATAATTTGTTTCTTTTTTTTGTTTTTTCGAGACAGGGTTTCTCTGTGTAGCCCTGGGATTTGTTTCTTTTCTATAAATCGTGTCTGTTTTGGTGTCTTAGTCTTGGTATCTCCATGAGACCTTAGTATCTGCCTTATCTTTATTATATGGTACATGTGTTTTTTTGGAAAGGATTTGCCAGGTAGCCCAGGTTGGATTTGAGTTCACAACCCTGCCTTAGCTTCTTTGAGTCCTGGGATTCTGAGATTGCAGGTATATGTCATATAGTATGCTTGAAATTATCGTTTACTTGACTTAAAGATTGGGCTGCATAGATGGCTCAACCTTTAAAGGTTAGGCTTGCTATACAGAGAAACCCTGTCTCGAAAAACCAAAAAAAAAAAAAAAAAAAAATTGTATTCTTTTTTTTTTTTTTTTTTTTTTCCAAGACAGGATCTCACTGTGTAGCCCTGGCTGTCCTGAACTTAACTATGCTCTGTGAGGCTGGCCTCAAACCCTCAAAGATCTGCCTGCCTCTGTCTCCTGAGTGCTGGGGTGACAGGCTTGCACTACCGTGCCAGTGAACTTCTGATCCTCTTCCCTCCATCTCCTGAGTGCTGGGATTAAAGGTATGTGCCATAATGCCTGGTGAATTTCTGATCCTCCTGCCTCTGCCTTCCTAGAGCTGGGATTCCAGGCACGTGTTACCACACTCAGCTTTATATAGTGCTAGGCATTAAGCACTCACCATGCACATCAAGTATTATGCACATTAGGTGAGTACTTGATCAACTGAGCTCCATCCCAAGTCCATGATATAGGATGATGCAAGTTCAAGGCCAGCTTCATCTACATAGCAAGTTTGAGGCTAACTAAAGTTGATTATTAAGGTAGAAGTTTTGGGGATGTATATATGCAATTTATGCTTATAGAATTATTAATAATTGTTTATTTGATCCAATCTTTTCACATTTTCTCATAGTGCATCAAACTTGTCCTTATTTTCTGTATCTTTTTAGAACATATTCTCTTATTTAACGTAGGTCTGTATGTGAAGAAACTACAACTTGCTTACAACTTAAGGCTTTAAGAGGCTTTCATTATGGAGAAAGGATGACACAAGATTAGATGCTAAATGAGTTAAATATAAATCACTTACAGTACAAGAATAAGACTGATGTAAATTGGATACATAAGTAATTGAGATGTTTAGCTGTGTTTTTATGAATTAGAATTTCCCAACTGTACTAAATATTGTTTGGACATTTTTTTTTGATACTTTATTTGCGTTTCAAATGTTTCCCCTTTCCAGATCTCCCCTTTGGAACCTCCTATCCCCTCGCCTCTCCCCCTGCCTCTATGAGGGTATTCCCCCACCCACCCACCTTCCTTGGCATTCCCCTATACTGGGGCATCTAACACCAATGTTTGGACATTTCTTACATGATGTCTTTCATGTCACCACATATCTGGACATAAAGAAGGAAAAGAGAGAGTTTGTAAGCTGAGGAGGTATAGAGGGAAGTTAAGATTTGCTTTTGTGTGCTGGGTGTGGTGGCGCATGCCTTTAATCCCAGCACTGAGGAGGCAGAGACAGCTGGATCTCTTGAGTTCAAGGCCAGTCTGGTCTACAAAGGGAGTCCAGGACAGCCAGGGCTTGTTACACGGAGAAACCTTGTTTAACAAACAAACAAATTTTCTTTTGTGTGAGATAATAGTAACTTTTCCCCCGATTCTGAAAAATGCAGATATTATATTTGGAAAATATAAAAGTGTATATAACAAAGTAATATAGAAAACATAGTCACAATCTTTTGCCCTTTATATTCTCATTCTAATCCTATTCTGTTTGGGTGGCTCAAAATAAGTAAAAAAAGACCGAGAATATAGCTCAGTAGTAGAGCACTTGCTTAGCATGTGGAGGGTCTAGGTTCAGTTTCTGGTATCCCCCCTCTTTCTCTTTCTGGTATCCCCCTCCACTCCTACCCCTCTGAAGCATTTAAAAAGATTTTTTACTTTAGATGTTTTCTTGTTGTGTTGCCAATGCTGGTCTTGAGCGTTCTGTGCTTGAGCAGTCTTTGTGTTCTGTGTGTGCGGCCGCAGTAACCTGGACTATAGCTACACCCTCACATGTTCAGCTCAAAACATAGTTCTAGTCACTGCCCTATTGTTGTGAAGAAACACCATGGCCAAGACAGTTTTTATCAAAGAAACCATTTAATTGGAGACTTGCTTGCAATTTGAGAGGCTTAGTCCATTATGGCAGGGAGCATAGCATTAGGGAGCATGGCAGGTGGCAGGCAGGCTTGGTTATGGAGAAGTAACTGAGAGTTAAGCCCTGATCCATGAACAGAGAGAGGGGTGGGGACAGAGACAGACTGGGCTGGGGCCACACCTCTTAACCCTTGTCAGAGAGTGCCACTCTGTGGTGACCACACATTCAAATATATGAGCCTATGGAGACCGTTCTCATTCAGACCACCACACTGCTTACAATTCTATCTTATTGATAGAGTAAGTAGCCTTGTTTCTACTTAGCAATAAAAACAATTTTTTTTTTCCTTTCTCACTCTGACCCCACTCGCTCCAGCCCTGCTCACTCCGGCCCGAAGATTTATTTATTTTTTATATGTGAGTACACTGTAGCTGTCTTCAGACACATCAGAAGAGGGCATCAGATCCCATTACAGACGGTTGTGAGCCACCATGTGGTTGCTGGGAATTGAACTCAAGACCTCCAGAAGAGCAGCCAGTGCTCTTAACCTCTGAGCCATCTCTCTAGCCCCAAAACAAATCAATTTTAAAAGAAGCAAGCAATGAAAATAGATATTTCTTCAAAGAAGACACACAAGTGGTAATGTACATGTCACCTTGGCCACATTAAACCTTAGGGAAATGCAAATCAAAACTTACTAGCCAGACTAGGTAAATTTAAGTAAAATCTCCATAATTAAAATGAAGGACAGTACTAGATACTGGTGAGAATGTAGTGAATTTGGAGCCCTTGTGTGTCTGGTATCCCCCTCTCAGTGGGACTCTCAGTGATGTTCCTCCTGAAAAGTAGTCTGGTGGTTCCTCAAAGGGTTAAATGGTTACATGACTTATAGTTCATCTGAGAAATATGAAAATATGTGTCTACATAGAATTCATTCAAGATGTTTTAAAATAGGACTGGAGGGATGGCTCAGTGGTTAAGAGTGCTCACTGGCTGCTCTTCCAGGGGACTCAAGTTCAGTTTCAAGCACCCACATGATGTCTGTAACTCCAGTTCCAGGGGATCCGATGTCCTCTTCTGGCCCTCTTGGGTACTGTGCACATGTGGTGCACTTACATTCAAGCAGGCAAAATACTCATGCACATAAAATAAATATTTAAAAAAGAATGATTAGAGTAAAATTATTATAATAAAAGTAAATATTAAAATTTCCATAATTTGGAAAGTTGTTAAATATGGTGTATTTGTACCGTAGCCTTATGCTCAGTAACAAAGTGAATGAAGTATTGACTTAGTTTGAAAATGTTTAGTGAAACAAAGCAAACACCAGTGATAAAAAGCCTTATTGCATGGTTCCATTTATCTAGTGGCCCTGAATAGTCAGTCTGCAGGAACAGAGGAGCTTTGTAGTTGCCAGGGATGAGAGGAGGGGAATGGAGAGGAAGTGCTTATTTTACATAAGAGGATATGTCA